>JAREIS010000025.1:8060000-8229088 GCA_030060385.1 Muscicapa striata striata | reverse complement strand
AAATGCAGCCAGGATCTGCCAGCGCTTAAATAACAAGTATCACTTTGCCACCCTGTATGACAAAACGCGGAGAATTCCAGTGTACTCTGCTTACATCTACCAGCCTGGACCTGGAGACAGATTTGACTCATGGTTTGTTGAGCCCCAGGTGAGTGACTCTTTACAGCACATCACCTTCCACTCACTCAAACATGAGCTGCAGCATTTAAATTAACACTTCTATTTCCTACCACCCACTACATACATTCAAATGGACACACTGGATGGGAATTTTCTCCTTAAAATTCAAACGCCTGCACCTTGTGGTTCCTCTGATGCATCTGAGACATCAGCAGGAGGATGAGATGAATCATATCCCAAAGGTGCCCAATTTTCTGCCTTGACCTGACAGCAACAGCAAATCCAATTAATTTGCATTACATTACAAAGGCAAATGATTCCCCTCCCTGTGCCCTGCTGTGGTGGGGGACCAAGTGATGGGGAAAAGGCACCCAAGAGGGGCTAAACTTGAAGGACCAACAGTCCTGCTGGCATCTGATCCCCACTTTACCCTGAACTGTTCTGCACCCCTGACAGAGCTCATCTGCTCCCAGGGAAGAGTCAAACAGGCTTTGTGAGGGCTGTGAGAGAAGTGAGGAGAAACTCAGAAGGGGCTGAGATGGCCCAGGGACAAAGCCTTGGGGGAAAAGGCACTGGAGATGAGAGGGTCAGCTTAAGTGTGGAGGGATTTCTGGAGAGATGTTTGAGCATCCAAGCTTCAGGGTAATCTGTTTCCTTACCTGCATCCTCATTCCTGACACCTTTTCCTCTTCTTCCCCGTCAAGCTGATCGACAAAAAAAATTATGGCAAAGAAATGGCTGAGGAGTCGTCCATCAGTTCAGCAGATATTGGGAACAATCAGGCTATTGAGCAAGACTACAGATATGCCCTGAGTGTGGAACATGGTCACTTGTGTCCCAGTGGCCACTTAAGTGTATGGAAAAATGCTACCTTCACCCTCACCAACACAGTGCCCCAGTACATGACACTCAACCAGGGTGCCTGGAGTACCTACGAGGAACAAACAATGAGCGACAAGAACAAGGGCTGTGAGAAAACCTATGTCATCACAGGGGCTGTACCTGGGAACACCTACATCACCAATGGCAGGGTTAATATACCCAGCCACATCTGGTCAGCTGCCTGCTGCCTGAAGAAAAACAAACCCGTGAATGCTTGGGGGGCCATTGCTGAGAATGAGCAAAACAGTAACCAGGTGACAAACCTCAGCCTGGGGAGGCTGGAGAGAAAATTGTCTGAGCTCTATGGGGGGAAAGATGTTACTCTGTTCAACAATGCCTGTCCCCGGCAAGAAGCCCGAAATTCTTGATGGAAAAGGCTCAGGAGATTTTCACACATGTCACAGAATCACAGAATCACTGAATGGGTTGGTTTTGATGGGACCTTAAATCCTTCAAGATTATCTAATTTTGACCTGCCTGCCATGGACAGGGACAGCTTCCACTACCCCAGGTTGTTCCAAGCCCTCCCCAGCCTGGCCTTCAACGCTTCCAGGGATGGGGCACTCAAAGCAGATCAGGGTAACTTTTGCCTTTACAACAGCCTGCTCCCAGGAATTTACTTCCTTACAATATCCCATCTCACCCTGCCCTCCATCAGTGGGAAACCATTCCCTCTTGTGCTGTCACTCCATAGCCTTGTCCAAAGACCCTCTCCAGCCCTCTTAGACATCCTGTAGGTGCTGCACTCTCTGCAGTCTTCTCCAGGCTGAACATGCCCAGCTCTCTCAGCCTCTCTCCAGAGCAGACGTGCTCCAGCCCTCAGAGCACCTTCATGGCCTGCACTGGACTCCACTGCAACAGCTTTGTATCCTTCTTGTGCTCTGGGCCCCAGAGCTGGAGGCAGCACTGCAGCTGGGCTCTCAGCACAGCACAGCAGAGCAGAGCAGAGGGGGACAAATGTCCTGTGCAGCTTCTGTGCTGCTTCCTTCTCTGCTGTGTTTCCAGCTCTGTCCCTCAGGGCACCTCCTCCTGTGCCCAAAGGCACAAAGCCCTGGGCAGAGCCTCCAGCTGCTTTGCTTTGCTGCCCATCTCAGGAGAGAGCTCTCAGGGACGAGTCCTCTCCTCCTCAGCTGTCCCTGACAGTGTGCAGCTGACTTGGCCCTCACCTCCTCAGCAAGGCCAAGGCACCAGGGCACCTCAGGCTGCCCACACATCTTGTCTGGACATCTCCATGTCTGCACATACCCAAACCCCAACAATGATCCTGGACAACCTGCTCGAGCTCATCCTGCTTGAGCCTGGGATGTGGACTAGAAGATCTTGACAAGTCCCTGCAAAAGCCAACAATTCAGTGATTATGTGATCCTGGGACATGCTTTTGTTTGCCTGCTTTTGAAAGTGCACCTTGAGAGCAGCACCTGTTGTATCAGACAGGCAGCCTTTGACATCAGATTCATAGAAAGCTTAGAGCAGCCAAAGCTAAATTCCTGTGATGCTCTTTTTGGATACCTTCATTCTCTGCTCTGCTTCTGAATCTTTTCTGCAGATTTATGGGAAATTAATTTGGGAAAATGTATTCAATGGTTTTAAAAGATCATTGGGTGCCACATCATTTAGTGTGCAAGAGCTTACAATAAAAGTCATTTGCTGCAGTGCTGGATTTCAGAGTCATGTCTTACATAAACCACAAGTTGCTTCTCACTGAAATTTCTACAACCACCAGTGATGTCACAGTGCCCAGAGCATCCTTGCAGGACATTGGGGGAGAAAAGAGCTGTAAGAAAATGTAAAGATAGAGGCACATGAGATTAGAAAGGCAGGTACAGAGGTAAAACTGGCAACACAGCAGTCATGAGTGGGATTCAAGAGGAAAAGCACTAATATGGAAAGGTTTAAAATAGAAAAAAATAAAAATAGCTGGAAAATCAGACTTCAGTATCTGTGAGGGTCTGTAGGAGGCACAGAGCTGGCCAGTGCTCCCCCACCTCTGCAGATGTAGCTGAAAAGGAGATTTCAGCCACAACTCACCCACCGTCAAGATGTGTAGTGCTGGGGATGACCTCACATATTCCTCCTCCATTTCCAGTCTGTCTGGGACCTTAGCAGCAGGGTGAAGTTTCTTTATCTGCCTGCAGCCTCCCCACATTTAATGAGGAGGATTTTCTTGGCTCCTTTGCTCCTAAATGGGTGTGTACAAATACATTGTGGCTATTATTACAAACAGCAATGGATCGGTTTTGATCCATGCCTAATGCACATTCCAGACTTAACCAGGCTTCTCTCCTTGTGAGTTATCTGATTCATGCCTTTAAATAGGTAGTTATTCACAGGTCTGATAACTCAACCTTTATCCTCCCTGCTATGACTTGTTCTGAGGAGGAACTGAAATCTCCTGTTGCTCTTGTGTTTTCCACCTTTGCAGACTCTAATCTCCTTTGAGTTTCTCCCGGTGGCTGTCATGCTGTGATATTGCTCCGTAACATTTCAATCCACAGGGATTTCTCTCAGTACATTTGGATACAATTAATTATTTGATTTCTTCCTTTAACATAGCTCTTTTCTCAGTGGGATCGTTGTAAAGGTAGTGCCTTCCTGATTTTGTTTTCTTCGACAAGGTTATAGATACATGAATTGTATCAATCCTTCCTTTAAAAATGCAAGCACTGCTAAAGCAAGAAACCATAGGAAGCTGCTTGGGAGATCCTCTATAAATAAAGTGAATATAATTTCTTCTTGTATTTAAGAAGCTTTCTCTGCCATTATGAAAATAGACTTATCTGTACATGAGTTTAGAAAGCTTGGGTCAATAGAAAGCAGCATAAGTAAGAGGGGAAGTAGTAGCTTTATTTATTTTTTCAGCTAACCACGGGGAAATAACCTGCACACTAGCACAGTCGGAAGCAATGCTGGAGATAAAGGCTTTCTGATTAGTACAGAGATAGTGCTTGTCATATTATGAGGCTGAGTTGCCAGATCTACCTGCGTCAGGGCTGGAGGTTGTGTTTGGCTCTGCAGTCTTGCGTGTTCATTTGCATCATCAAATAATGAATGGCACAAATACAGCCCTGGCCTCGCTTCCTGTCACTGTCACTACAGAGATCAGCGCCTGTCCCCCTGCTCTCGGCAGGATGCTGAGGACCCAACTGAGGTCCTCCCTCAGCCTCCTCTTCTCCCGCAGAACAACCTAAGTGCCCTCAGCGCTTCCCCTCCAGACCCTTCCCCATATCCGCGGCCTCCTTCGGACGCTCTCCGTGGTTCAGAGATTCTATGATTAAATAAAACGTCCGAGCGCAGATTACACTCGACGCGCGCTCTTTGAACCCGAAGGAACCTGGGCTTCTTACTCTGCGGCTAGGCAGCTTCTCCGCCACTGGAGGGCAGCTGAGGCGGCCGCAGCATTGAACCGCCCCCTGCACTCCCTGCAGCCCCTCTCAGCCTCCGGCAGCTGCCGTGCCGCCCTCCCGGTCCCCACTGGGCTGGCTGTGACGGGTGGGAATCTCGGCGGTACTGCATCGCCCTCATAGTCTCTCCCGGTCCGGACTGGGCTGGCTGTGAGGGCTGGGAATGACGGACGTACCGTGCCGCCCTCACAGTCCCGACTGGTCCGTACTGCCCTGGCTGTGAGGGGCGGACGTGCCGGCGGCGCCGCTCCCTCCTCCCGCCGCCGGGGGGCGCTGGCGCGGCAGACCGGCGGGGCGCATTGCGCAGGCGCGGCCGTTCCCGGCGTGCTCAGCTCCGGTTCATGGCGGCGGCGTTTCTGGAGCGGGTGAGTGGCGGCTCCGGCCCCGGCCCCAGCCCCGGCCCCGGCCCCGGCCCCGGCCCCGGCCCCGGCCCTGGCCCCGGCCCCGTCCCCGGCCCCGGCCCCGTCCCCGGCCCCGGCCCCGGCCCCGGCCCCGGCCCCGGCCCCGGCCCGGCCCCGGCTGTGTGGGGAGGCGGCTCCGGGCCCCGCGGGGTGTGGGGAGGCAGGGCAGGGCGGCTGTGCCACGCTCAGCGGCTCCTCGGTGGGGCCCTGCCTCTGTGGAAGGTGGGGCGGGCGTCAGGGCCTGTCTTCGCCCCCTCTGTTCCCAAAGCCACGGAGATCGCAGCCCACCCTTCCTTTTATCGTGGGCACAGCCCCTGTGACTCTCCCCCTGTCCCTTCCCCGCGGTGACAGCGCCCTCCCTGCATCCATCCGTGCATCCATCCGAGCGTTGTTCAGGGAAGGGCAGCACAGCTGGGGAAGGGTCTGGAGCACAAGTGTGAGGAGGATTGGCTGGGGGGGCTCAGCCTGGAGAAAAGGAGGCTCCGGGGGACCCTGTGGCTCTGCACAGCTCCGTGACAGGAGAGGGCAGCCGGGTGAGGGTCGGGCTCTGCTCACGGTATCAAGCGACAGGATAATAGGAAATGACATCAAGCTGCACCAGGGGAGGTTCAGGCTGGACATTGGGAAGAATTTCTTCTCAGAAAGGGTATTTAAATGTTGGAACAGACTGCCCGGAGAGGTAGTGGAATCCCCATGCCTGGAGGTGTCCAAGGAAAGACTGGCAGTGGCACTGAGTGCTCTGGTCTGGGTGACAATGTGGGGATCCAGTGACAGGTTGGACTCTATGATCTCAGAGATCTTTTCCGATTTGATTCATTCTGTGATTCCTCAGTGGATCCTCTGTCTCCCTGGATAACATCACTCCTGCTGCCAAAATCCTACTGCTCTGTGGCAGGTGGGAATTCCCACGGCATCCTGTGAATGTGCCTTTATAACCCTCTTGTGTTTCATCCCAAGGCCAGATGTTTAATAATCTTCTGAACATCCTTTTTCTTTTTGCAGTAAACTTCTTGCTATTGAGCCCTAATTGTTCATGTTCCACTGCAGGATTAAATAAATTCTTGACCAGTTTTCATTGCCTTTCAAACTGTTATGTTTGTACAGCTGTTCTCTAGTTATGTGCATTTAGCACTAACCAGAAAAAGGTCAGTTTTCTCTGGCTCTAGGAAAAGTGGCATAAGAGATGGTGTACCCATAAATGCAAACTATTAGCAAATAACTGGAAACACTTCTGTGGTGTGATCTGGAGGTTTGGTTTTTTTTCTTTTGTCTTTCAGTTTTAAATTGAAGAGAAAATGTCACTTTACGATGACTTGGGGGTTGAGACCAGCGATTCCAAAACAGAAGGCTGGTCCAAGAATTTCAAACTGCTGCAGTCTCAGCTGCAGGTGAAGAAAGCAGCTCTCACACAAGCAAAGGTACAGGCCCTTTGTGGTTTTGCTTTCTGTTTTTCAGACTTCTTCCGTTTTCAGTGCATTGTGTTTGTGACCTCAGAATACTGGGTTGGGGTAATCTTGCTGGCATTTGTCTGTGAGTTTGTAGCAAAAAGCCTGACAAAGCTGAAAGGGAAAAAGGGAAAATGCATTTTTCTTGATGTCTCTTAGAGGGAGTGTTGCAAAATTAAAACTGAAGTATGTGCTGATGTATGTACTGCAAACCTCTGAGCTTTTAACCAGCAGAGCCAAAAGCTGATCTTCAAGTTTAGCTTTAAAGATAATAAGATTCAGCTTTATAAATATTTTTAAAATGTAATTGGAAGTCACACTATTATTAATTATTTACATATTTACATCATTTCATGTTTTTTTTAAAAGGGTCTTGGTGCTAACCTGCAAATCATTATGTATTAGAAATTTTTACAGCAAGTATTTCCAGAGTAGATGAAAAGGAGGAGTTTGATTCTTATTAGAAGAATTAAGCAAGCTGATTCTTATTAGACTGTGACAGAGCCATTTTCTCTTTTTATTGCTGCTTCTTTTTCTTTCACCCTTTTTCTTTGAGCAGTGTTGATATTTTGGTTCAGGCAGGGCACAGGTGCTCTTTGGGCTGTGTAGGTTCTTTAGTGAGACTACTTAACTAAAAGAAGAAGCAGTAGCACTGATGCCAGATACTTAAGTAGCCACAGCATATTTTTTTCACTGGAGTTACTCCTGATTTGTGCTGCTGGAATTTGGGGCAGGATTTAGTTGATAATTGGTACTGACTGCTGTAGTAGTTATATTCTTTGTCCATATAACTGATGTGTAATGTATCCTTAGCCTAACAGAAGAATAGGATAGGATTAAAAAACTCAACAGTTCATAAGAGATTAAAATATTTTTCTGGCGATAAATGGGAAGAACAGTAGATCTTTGGAATAAATCTGAGTTTCTTAGAAACTAACTCAGGTCAAACTCACCTGATTTGATTGGATGAATTTTTAATGCATGTTTCTGGTCCCAGTCAAAACCTAGGACTATTCACCTACCACTGCAAAGTATATCAGGTAAATTGATCTTTAGAAAACTGCTTTATCTTTCTTGGACATTATGTGTTTTGGTGATTTTTTGCAGAGTCAGAGAACAAAACAAACCACAGTCCTTGCTCCAGTGATTGACCTGAAACGAGGCAGCTCCTCTGATGAGAGGCAGATTGTGGACACACCCCCTCATGTAGCAGCTGGGCTAAAGGTAAGAGCAGAGCAGCTGAAAGTGCAGCTGTTAACAAATGTTTTGGAAGTTGAATGTTTCCTAGTGGTCAGAAAAGTGATTGCTTTCTAAGAATGTCTTCCTCTGCTGAGAGTTATTTAACATTTCAGCTTTAGACTTCCATGTGGTACAGCATGGAATTACCATGGTTAATGTGCAGTTATAAAACAGTGTTCTTAGAATCCTGGGCAGCTTCAAATTACTTAGCAAGACAGCAATTTGGGCAGCTAAATAGTGACTATAATTGTGATTGCATCAGTGTTGGAACTGGACCTGTATAACAATCAACTGAAAAATAAAAGAAGAGCCACTTAACCTTTTAAATGGATTTTTCATGGTCAGGAACCATGAGTAACTTTCTCCCTGCAAGTTTTTCAAAGAAAAAGTTCTGAAATGTTTCTTTCAGGTTAGAGGAGAACAGTGTGTGTGCCTCTGTTGGTATTACATCAATGGCAGCTGATAAAAAGCCTGATGAGATTGTGTGGGAGGACTCTGGCAGGTGGTTGCGGCAGCAAGATGCTGTAAAGCTTCCAATAATGCATTTGTGGGGTTTGAAAAATTCCTGTCCATGCTGATTTTCTGCTGCTTTGCATTTTGCAAGGGGAGGGGGTGGTTCTTTCTTCATGGGAAAAATTTGATGTAATGAGAGACTGGATTAAATGTTAGATTTAAATAAAGCCAAGTTTCTTCTGACACCAGTCAGGATATTTCCTGACATTACAGAAGTCAGGAATCTGAAGTGTTAAATTTTTGCTTTCCAACTGGGTAGTGTTTTCAGATCTCAGCTGAAAAAAAAAAATTTTTTTTTTTTTCAGGATCCTGTCCCTAGTGGTTTTTCTGCAGGAGATGTGTTGATTCCCCTGGCAGATGAGTATGATCCCATGTTCCCAAATGACTACGAGAAGGTGGTGAAACGTCAGAGAGAGGAACGGCAGCGGCAGCGGGAGCTGGAGAGGCAAAAGGAGATTGAAGAGAGAGAAAAGTAAGGCTTTTGTTTAAATACTTGACACATTGACTCTTATCTAAAGAATAGACATGTCAGTTTGTTTATATGGAAGTTCTTAGAGGTTTTATGAATATTGCATGCTTGTAGAGGCGTGTGCAGTGTTTTACTTAATGTTTTAATGCTCTGGGTAGAATTGCAAGAACAATAAGAATTATCAGCTTTGCAGCCCCTTCAGCTGAAAGACCCTTGTCAAAATTATTCTGAATTTACTTTGTTTCAGTAATAGCAGCAATATTTGGGTACTTCATTATCATTATCAGACTTTGACCTTGCAGGTGTTTCAGAGGATTTGGTGTCAGTGTTACCTGACTACAGAAAAATCTTTTCCACACTCACTGATGAACCATCCTTTCTGCTTCTAAAAACTACAGACTGATCTATAAATACATTAAGTTTTAAATGTAGCTAGCACAGCCTCTGAGAGGCATAGTTGCATTTCCTTTTTAAATCCTCTGCAATCTGTAATTTAATTTAGTTAATTATGTGTTTATTAATCTATTGTCTCTGGACAAAAGAAAATACTATTTTATTTTTAATGCCCTTTTCCTGAAATAAGAAATCTCTGTAATCTTGTTAAGGAAGTTGAATGCAGACTCAGTATCTGATTATTATAAGTGGTAAAATGTCTGCCAGCCAGGCAGAAGATTACATTTACTCATTTCAAGTGAAGTGAATAAACCATCTTCATCACAGTATGAATCATCTGAAGTCTGGAATTACAGTTCTGCTGCCCTGTTGAGATTGTGGAAATTAGTATCTCTAGTCATTGAGTCTTCTCTGTCTTCTCTTGGTTATGTCTTTTGATGGAGAAAGAATGCCTGAGGCTCTGCCCTACTGACGTGCACGACCTCAGGAATCTGGGATGTCATTCGCACAGCTTCAGCATTGACTGCTTTTTGGTTGTATTTGTACTTGTGTGTGGGCCAAGAGTCTTTATATATATAAACATTAGAGAAAAGAGGTGAAAATTGCACAACAAATTCTGATTTCAAACTGGGGAAACAATCTCAGCCAAACCTGCATCAGATGTGTGCTTTGGGAGTACAGGCAGTAATTTGTTCTGATTTCACAGTGTAGAGATTCAGAAAGTGGTTCCACAAAAGAGCTGTTTTTATCATCCTTTAGCACAGTTTTGGTGGCTGTGCTAGGAAAAAGATCTGATTTGTGCACCAGGTGGTGCTCTTAACTTTTGAGGAAAAGTGCTTTTCCTTTTTGTTGTGTTAAAATGAGTAATTTCTTGATCACATCAGATAACAGCAGAAGTGTAGACAAATCTTGAAGCATTCCTTACTTCACATTAGAAATTATTCCTGAATCTTATTTTAATTGCCAAGCAAGCTTCTCAACAATCTGATGTTTAAGCATGAGGCTATTATTTTATTGAGTAAATGATATTATTCTGTATAGCCTGTGATGGGGAATATAAAAGCGCTTCTGTCCAAAGCAGGGTGATTGATTAAATAGTATCTGTTACCTTGCTCTCTGTTCCACCAACTCCTGTTCCACAGCAGTCATTCAGTCCCTCTAGTCTGGTGGTCTGGACAGGATTTCCTCGAATGCTTCCTCCTTTCTATGCATTCTTCTTGGCTGACTTGTAAGTGGAAAATGATCTTGGTTTAGATCCACCTTCTGTTTTACCAAAAATGCCCTATGAGGGTAAAAGCAAAGAAACAAATGGTGAAGGTGTTAACTTGCACTTTCATGGGAAACATGTTAAATGCCAGTTGGATGGAGCAGAATAATTCACCCTGCAGGGGTGGGATCACAAATTAAAGAGTTGACTTCCATGGTTTTTCATCCTAACTTGCTGTGTCTCCTAGAAGGCGTAAAGACAGACATGAAGCCAGCGGGTTTTCGAGACGACCAGATCCAGATTCTGATGAAGATGAAGATTATGAAAGGGAAAGACGGAAAAGAAGTAAGGGAACTGCTTATGGTTTTGGTGTGGAAAGAGGAGAAAAAGTGGGAGGGAAATTCACAGCCCTATTTCATGGATTCTATATTTGTATATCCTCACATGAGTACACTGTTAATTCTGAGCCCTTAGAGTAAATCTGCCATTTTATTATAACACAGTGTAATGCAGAAGCCTGGTATTTTTCCATAGAGGCAGATGGCAGCCAAATTACTTGTGGAACCACCTCTGTTCAACTTTAGTTTGTAGATACCTGTTGTAAGTTCCTGTATGGTGTAGGTTCCAGGGAAGGGGTGAGACATGACATAAAATCACGCTGTGAGAATCACTGAGTTTTCACTATTGCAACTTTTCATTCCTGCATGTGTTGCATCAGTACCCTTAGAGCTTGTCAGGTGATGTGGATCAGAAATATGTCTTTGCATAAACAAAATTAGTCTCTATTCTCTTTCAGCAACAAAGTTACTGTAAATAATTCAGGTCTATTGCGGTATTCTCCAAATGCGTTATGTTCCATTTTGCTCATAGGTATGGGAGGAGCTGCCATTGCACCACCCACTTCTCTGGTTGAGAAGGACAAAGAACGTGAGTACTCCAAAATCCTCTTCTCTAAACCCAGCAGTGTTAATTTCCTACTCAGCTTTTTATTTAGTTAAGTCCTCTGGCTTTTCTTGTTGGAGTCTTTGTAGCAGCAGGACATGAACAAGTTCTTTGTTCATGGAGGGAGGCTGTGGGGGACCTGTAGTGCTGCCCTGCTTCACATCTCTGTTCTGAAGAAATCTTTCTGCATTGCTGGACAAGTGGCTTGGCAAACTGGGCTCTTCCAGCCATGTGCAGCTACTCACTTCTGATATGAAGGAAGAAATGTCACAGGCAGGTTTCTCTGGGTAGACTAGCAACCTCCACAGTGTGGAGAAAGAATTTTTCCATTGCTCTTTCTTTGAGGAGGTACTTAGTGAATATCTTTTCTGAAGGAGTTATGAACTAGAGACAGAATTTTACAAGTTTTTCAGGGATGCAGTTTAGCTAAAGAGATTTGTGTGCAGTGGTGGTGTGAGGATATCAGTTGTCCACGAGATGGCATCATCCTGCTGTAGGAACAAAACCTTTCCCTTTCTTTTTCTCATGTTTAACTGTTGTAAATTTTAAGATTTAAAACAATTACCAGTATGCTGTATTAAAAAATAATAAGAAGAAAATATCTTACACACACAGCTTTTCTTTGGGAGTCCTCATTGTATTTATGAGAAGATTAAAACGTAAAAAATACCTCAAAGCTTAAGTGAATGATACAGTGAAAGCATTTGACATGTGTAAACATTCAAAACAGAAAGACATTGTTTGGAGTAATTAATTAAGAGTAATTGATCAGTGTCAAGGAAAAGTAAATATAAGCTGGAAATAGTAGAAATATCCATAAGGGGAGAGCTTTTAAAATGTGACATGGTCCCACAGAGAAACCTTTGTATGGCTTCTTGCTTGATGTTCAAATCCAGGCTGGAAGAAAACAAGAAAAAACTGGTGTAGCAAAAGTCCCATAGTCCAGTCCATCTGCTGTTTAAATAGGCATTATTTTTCCTCATATTTTATCCTCAAACTTCGTGTCTGACTTTCTATTTGATAAGATACAAGAGCTAGTGTACAAAAAAAATCTTCTAAAATTAAGTCAGTCTTGTAAAAGTTCATAAGGCCGTTCAAAAGTGATTTTTTTTCTAGTGTTCTAGTAGGGTTTTTTTTTTTTTGTTGTGTGACTTGTCAGTGGAAGGTAATTTAATAATCCAGCCAGCATGACTGAGATATCCCAATCCATCTCCATCCCCAGGAAGTGCTGCAGTTCAGAAATTCCCAGTGAGATGAGTTGCATTAATTCTTTTTAATAGACTGGTTTCTCTTCTCTGCAGATGTGCAGTGTATTTTTATTACAGTCCTTGGACTTTGAGTTGTGTGCATTGATCCATTTTTGTCAATATTCTGTTCCTGATGAATGGGAGTTTGTCCTCCAGTTAAACTCTTTGTAGTGCAGGTGGTCTCTTAGTGTTCCTCTTCTCCATTTAATAAGAGGATAATAAGTGCATTATGGAGCTGTGGAAATCTACATCCAATGAGGAAAACCCAGAATAACTCAGATGTTGTTTTTGAGAGAGAGATAGGTGAGGGGGTCTTAAAACAGTGTGTGCAAAGGAAATATTCTTCTGATTGGATTTATGTGGAAGACCTTTTCATAGTTTGTTAGGATTTTATTGAAAAAAGCCCAAATGTCTCTGTTTTCTCCAGCTGTAGCATCATTCCCATATGAGGAGGAGTCAAGACCTCGGGCACCTTCTTCCAAAGCAGCAATTCCTCCTCCAGTGTATGATGAGCCAGAGAGACCTCGTTCCCCCACAGGACCCAGCAACTCCTTCCTTGCCAACATGGGGTAAATCAATTAGTGATTTCTGCATGTTTTGTGGGAAAAGGCATTGGAAGGTGGTGGAAACCAAAGGCTGAAATAGTTTGGCAGGAGAGAAGAGCACAACCCATTACATATATGGGTTCTGAGTTCATAGAATCCAAACTGGCAGGATACAGGAAAAAATGTGGATGGGCAGGATTGGGGGAAGCACATCTGAGGTGGTTGTATTCAAGGCTGTGCTTTTAAGCCACACTCCAGCATAAAGTGTTTATGGCTTGTACAAGCCAAACAATGGAGTGTACTTGAAAACACAGGTGGCATGTTTGTTCTTCTAGGTTTCTTTTCCAGCTTTGTCTTAAATTTGCTATTTTGATATTTCAAATAATTTCAGCTGTGCTTTGTTCAAACATTCAGTGTCTTATTTGCATGAATGTAACAGCTGTGGCTGCAAATCTGCCCATTACTCTCCTGCCTTATGTGTGATGGTTGTGTTAACTACCGTGGCAACTAAGTGAAGGTGAATCTATAGCTAAAAACAGCTTAGAGACCTCATTTTTGGGTTTGGTGGATTTTTTAATTGTCCAGAAAAAGATAACCAAATTTGGTATTGTTGAACCACCTTGTGCATTGTTACCACCTCTAATTCTAATTAGCAGTACTATGGAACCCTCACTTCATTAAAGGAAGGGCTAAAAATCTGACTTAACCTGCCTTACTTTGACCACACAATTGGCTCTTTCTTCTGTGACTTAGTGTTTTAATCTTTCAGCATTACATAGCCAGACTTTTTAGCCTTTTGCTGAGAAAAAAATCATGTAACTTATAGAAGCTCCTGTTCTTTCTGCCCCTGTGTAAGGAGATTTTAGGAGGGAGAATATTTGAGCACTTAGGAGAAATGCAGCATTAATGTTTTGTGGAAGAAACCTTTGCAAACTGATGTTTTTTTTCTCGTTGCAGGGGGACAGTAGCCCACAAAATCATGCAGAAGTATGGTTTCAGAGAGGGCCAGGGGCTGGGCAAACATGAACAGGGGCTCAGCACAGCACTGTCAGTAGAGAAAACAAGCAAGAGGGGTGGCAAGATCATTGTTGGTGAATCTACAGAGAAAGGTAATTGTGTCCTGCACCAAGTGTGTGAGAAATGAAGCTCCTGGGTTTCTGTTTACCATCTGTCCTTGTTGAAAACATTGGAGTTGGGAAAATGACTCTCATTTGTTCTTGTGGAAATTTACATTTATTTATCTTTTTGTAAAGTGATCGTGTATGCATTTTTTTAAGCTCATCCTCCCTTTCCTCCATCAGTTGTCCTCCTTTAGTGTTGGGGAAGCCTCTTCACTTCCAGGACTGATCCTGCTCTGCCCTGATGGCTTTTTTCCTGTCATATCCTGTTGATATTGCTCTCATTTTCCCTGCTCTTGTCTGATCTCGAGACAACATCCAGGCTTCTCAGCACAAGTGGTGAAAGTCAGAATACTTTTAGTCTTGTAGTTCTTATGATACAATTCTGAACTTAGGAATTATTTCTCTCAAAGAAATAGTACATTGCCAGTGTTACTGATTAATTCACACCTTTGGAATTGATTTTTCTGCTTACTGTCCTTCCGGGTAGCTGCAAGTTATGAATAACTGTTCCTCACTAATATGAAATTACATTTTGTGGCTTTTATTCCATTGTTTAATCAGTGATATTTTGATAAAAGTCCCTAATTGAGCTTTAATCTTAAATTCATGATTGACTCTTCTGTCTTCAAACAGAAACGGGCAAGAAGGCAGATTCAAACCCCCTGACTGAGATACTGAAATGCCCAACTAAAGTGGTCTTACTGAGGGTGAGTTGGGAGTATGGGAATGTGTCTTGGTGTTGAAATGTTTAAACCTCTGTTCCTGATACAAACTGCACAATTCAAATGGTTTTGGCCTGCGCCCACGTGGTGTTCTGGAGAAATTATGCAGTCCCTGTCTTAGGGACAGGGAACTGTCTCCTCCTCTAGCTCTTAAGCTTTTAAAGTATTTGTGGTCACAGTTCACAGAGGATCTGTGATTTGTCTACACAATCATTTGCACAGACTCCATCCAGTGAGTTGGGTTTATTCTTTGACTTTCAGAACATGGTTGGTGCTGGGGAGGTCGATGAAGACCTTGAAGTTGAAACTAAGGAGGAATGTGAGAAATATGGCAAGGTTGGGAAATGTGTCATCTTTGAGGTAAGAGACAATCTGTCTCTCTTTTTGGCTGCTCTGGAAGTAAACTGGGCACTCATTCCTCACAACTGGAGTGTTACTGCCTAAGAGGGGCACACGTAGAAGATCTCTCAGGGTCCTTTACTATGTTGGAATTCTGGATTTTCTGTGTAAGATACAAGCATCTAATAATAGCAAGTGTGCAAAAATCGCTTGAATATTGTGTTTTTGGAATCTTACTTCATTCTTTCACTGCTTTTGTGAAGAACAGCAATTGAAAACAATGTTCTGGCTACTGTTCTAATTACTTGTGGCTTGGGGTTTTTGTTTTCTTTCAGATCCCTGGTGCCCCTGATGATGAAGCTGTAAGAATATTTTTAGAGTTTGAACGGGTTGAATCTGCCATCAAAGGTAGGATCCTAAATTGTGTCCTGTGAACCTCAGAGTTAACTTCTGCAGAGAGGTTAAACAGTCTCACTGGTTAGGCTGTTGAGTTAAAGGGATGTTTATTTTATTGAATTGCTGCTTGCTGATCTGCTCTTCATTTCAATTCCAGCTGTTGTGGATCTAAATGGAAGATATTTTGGAGGCAGAGTGGTGAAGGCTTGTTTCTACAACCTGGACAAGTTCAGAGTGCTGGATCTGGCGGAACAAGTTTGATTTTAAAAATCTAGCTGGAGGTGTCATTGTTTTGGCAATCACGTTTTCAGCAGTAGGCTGGGAATAAAGAAGAGAAAAGTAGCTTTCCTAGCAGACTGGAAATGAGCCTCATTGAATGGATTTTACACATTCATTGTGACTTATGTTTTTTTTGTAATATAAAGCCCTTTAAAAGTAAGATTCACGTCTTTGTGGTTTTGAATTGCACATTTCTGCTTTCTGCTCTGGGGATCCTGGTGTTTTTGAGCTTTCAGATGACTTTGCTCTGTTGAAAACCCCCTGCTGAGGAGATGCTTTGTCTGTATTCTGCTTTCTTTGTTCTGGTGCTTCATCATGGAGTCCCTGTGCTGGATCCACAATAAGTGTGAAGCTTTGGACAAGGACTGTGTGCTGTGATCTTCTCCTCCCTGATGGTCTTTCCTAGAGTTGGAGCTTTGCTCTCCTGAGTCCTCATCTCTGCACACCAGTGATTTGGGTCATTGGACAGTTGCAGCTGGTTTGTTCTCCTGACTCCAGGACAAAGCTTCCATGCCAGAATGGAGACTGAAATAATAAGGATTGAGTCTGTCTTCACAGATCAAAAGAAAATCCATGTCTAATCCAGGGAAGTGGAAAGAGGAGGGAATTTGATGGACTCTTAGCAGGAGCTCTGTGCTGTTGAGCAGTCTGTGCTGGGAATTTCCAGGGATAACTGATTCCAAGTCATTAGGTAGGGAGAAGGGAAACTCCTTCCTGTATCTGGCCAGCTGTCAGAATCTCACTGCTCCAACTCACACATGGGCAACTGAATTTGTTTAATCATATCAAACCTGGTATTTGCTCTTTCTGCTTATATTTCTGTATTTGAGGTCAAATACCATCAGGGTTAGGCTTTCTTTTCCTTTTGGGAAGGAGTGCCTGTGGGTGTTTTCAAAGTAGGAGGCCATGGAGGGAAGTTCTCATGAAAATCTGAAGAGTTGATGAACTAAACTACTAGACACTACTACTCTTATTTCTAATGTGATGTAAAATAGTACATAGCTCTGTGCTCGTGGTTTTATGTTTTGTTTGGGAACAGTATGTGACAGGAGTTGGCAAGAGGTGGCTCTGCAATGGTGGCAGTTGTCCCTGTGCCCCATTGCACCCAGAATTGTGCAGATACTGAAGTGGCTGTGAGCCCTGAGGGCATTTTAGCTGTTTGAAAGCTGATGCTGGATATCTTCTTCCTGTTACACACACGGACTGGGGGGAGGGGGGACAGACCTGTAGTTCAACGCTGTGAATATCTCCAGTTCTTGCTCTTCTGTTGAGTTTTAGCTGCAGATTTCTATGACAAACCCTTGGGTCTTGTGTTTTGCTTATTTTGTCTGCTTGTATTCCACCAAACTCTATACAAACATTTGCTTGTAAAAGAATTTTTCTAAAAAACTGGTATTTTACCTCCTGTGTGTTGGCTTCCTTACTCTGCTCTTGTGTTGTGCAAGGCAATCCCTCAGAGTTGGGCACTTCTGCACCACAAGTTGGCACTTTCTCTGTTCCACCCTCACTGCAGCAGAGGTGAGGACCAGGACTGACACCAAAACCACAGGACTTGGGGCAAAAAACAGAATCTAGATTCTGTTCCTGCTTCTGCTCTTCATTTTCTCTTTGACTTTGAGCAACACTTTAAGGCCTTTGCTGCTATGTAGTAAAACAAAGAGATGAGTCTGGTATGGATTAGCATAAGTTTGCTTGTAGTAGTCAAATAATCTGAGTGGCTGCTGTAGAAAGTTTAACCACTGGTAATAGATTGAGTGTGATCTGAACTTAGCCTGAAATATGACTTGGATTTAAGCAATGTGATTTATTTATGGCTCTTATTTCAGCAAATGTCTCTTGAGTAACTGAGCTGTAAGCATTTCCTGAGGTACACAGGCTGGTTTTTGTGCCTTTAACCAGCTGTTCTGCTTCTGAGCAGCTTCTGAGCTTCCAGTCTGATAACTTGGAGGTTTTCCATTTGCTGAGAATGGCTTTATTGGCAACTTTTGAACCATTTCATTCTGAGAATCCTCATTGTGGTTGAAGACAGGAGTAAAGTTTATCCATGAAAATGTAGGGGAGAGGGTTTGTTCATTTATTGTTTTGTGTAATAGATTCATGCTGTAAAATGAGGTATTTTTCTGTACCATGGGGACACTGAAGCAAGCAAACCTGGAGCAGATCTACCTCCCCTGAGTTCCATCTGTGTGGTGGGTGCTGTACAAACATGTGACAGTGGAGCCAGGTGTGTAAGCAGGTGATGCAAACAAACCTGCACAGGTGTGGAAACCTGCAAAGGTTCAGTCATGGAGCTCTGTGGTCAGATTTCACTGGTCTCTGTATAGCAGGAAACATTTTTCTGCAAAAGCACCTTCTCCCTGTTCGTCAACACTCTCAATGTGTTGGTTCAGGTTTCCTCAGGCATGTTTGTATCTTGCATGTCTTTAAAAATTTGGTTTTGAATTTACTTCTCTGCTGGAGAATTGGCCTCCTCTGGAATCTTGCCACTGACTTCTATTTCTAGTAGTTTCTCAAATAACTTTTTATCTAGCACCTCCAGCTCTTCCTGCTTACATATCCCTTGTTCTCCTCTGTTTCATCAGTGCCCTTTCCAAAGGCTCAGCAGTCCTTAATCTGGAGCTTTCTGCAGCTGACAAGTTTTATTTGGTGGTTTGTCTTTACACCCTGGAAATTGTGCAACCACCTCATTCTGTCATCTGCGTACATGGGACTGGTCTGAAGCAATAATATTTTTGTTTCTCTTTTTGTGTGGTGCCCCAAAAGGTTCTGACTTCACAGAAAGTGAAGAGTATGATGGGCTGTTAAGAACACTTACTTTTCTAGAAGTGCAGGGTTGGTTATAGTGCTTCAGGTGAAACACTGGATGTTTTTCAGGTATGATTTCCTAAATTTAAGCTTTAATTCCTTGGCTTAAGCACCTGTATAAACACTGTGACTTTCCAATGTGTTGAATAGCTGCATCGCCTCTTGGGCTAAGTATGTACTGTTCATTGCTTCTGGGAATTCAGATTAGATGCCTGCTTAGAGAGATTTGAGTGTCCTGA
This sequence comes from Muscicapa striata striata, assembly GCA_030060385.1. Taxonomy (NCBI): domain Eukaryota; kingdom Metazoa; phylum Chordata; class Aves; order Passeriformes; family Muscicapidae; genus Muscicapa; species Muscicapa striata. Next base: position 8,210,383 of record JAREIS010000025.1, on the reverse strand, counting down.
AGCCACCAGGAAGCTGAGAGGGACGTGTAGGACGTGTCAGCCCAGAGCTGAATGAGGTGCCTGGTGCATTAACAACCCTGAGATCTTAAGAACAGGGATTTGCAGAGTGGCATCACCATTTGCTGCCTTGTTCTCCTCCTAATTCAGAACACTGGCTACTATTTTAATAATGGGGATTTAGTGACTTGATTACTTTCCTAATCGTTAAAACCTCAAGGTGTTGTTGCTGAGCAGTGGCAGCTATTTCAGAGCCCATTGTTAAGCACATAGGTTATGATTTTATTTTCTCACCTGCACTGTTCTGCACTTAACCTATGTTGAATTTCACCTGTTAATTTATCACTTTCCCTGCCCAGTGTCAGACTAAAATCTGATGTGAGATGGAGCTTGCAGGGAACATTTTTAATATTACTATTGTCAAAATCTTAAGCTTGCTTTGCCACTGAAAAGTGAGAGTTGTTACCCTGAAGAACTTTCTGTCTGAATAGCCATGGAGGGAGGGAGGCAGGTACAAGAAATATCTTGCCCAAGGACATGCAGAAGATGGTTTGGAGAGTTGGGATTGCACCCTATTCCCCTGAACTTGCAACTCTGCAACCAAAACCCACATTCCCGGTGGAGCTGCTTTTTGTTGTGGCAACAGAAAATGGTAAAATCTCTTAGCCTTGAGCTTTGGATTCCGAAGCATGTTCAGAAGATGTAACTCATGTGCTGCAGTTCATATAAGCAATTGCTTTAGGAGGGGCTTATCTGATACCAGGCTCCTGTGGGAGATTTGAGTGTATCAGGGTATTTTACCCTTCTGTGCAAGTGAACATATGTGTTGTAAACTCATACAGTTTTCTTAAATATAGAAAGACAAATATGGAAGCTTTCAAAGAGGATCTTAAACTCTAAAATCCTTTGTGCTCCACAGGGAGAAGTCTAATGGAGTGAGAACTTTCAGTCCTCACAGCACTTGGTGCAAGAGGCCCTGAGCAAGACTAAGATTCACCCTGTGTTATATTGAATTAAATCCTATGCTGGTGCCTGGGATTGCTCCTCCTTAGGTACAGGACTTGGCACTTCTCATTGAGCTCCATGATGTTCCTGCCAGCCTCTTCCCAGCCTGCCAGGTCCCTCTGGGTGGCAGCATGACCCTCCGAGGTAGCTGCCACTCCTCCCAGTCTATGTGATCTGCAAATTTGCTTTAATTAAGGTGTTAAAGAGGGCTGGAGTCAGCATTGGCCCCTGGAGTTCATCAACAGCTCCTGGCCTCCAGCCAGACCTTGAGCCACTGATCACTGGGACCAGGCAGCTTTTGGTGTCTGCTCCTGCAGCTCCAAGAGCTTCTTTTTGAGGAGGATCTTACAGATGACAATGTTTGGAAGTCTTAGAGAAGTCCAGGTAGGCAGTACCCACAGCTGTCCTCTGCCAGGCCAGTCTTTCATTGTGGAAGGTTAAGCTGGGCAAGCATGACTTCCCCTCAGTGAATCCAAGCAGACTGTTGCTGATTTTCTTGTCCTTCATAAAAATAGTGTTATATTAGCTACTCACAGAATTGTTGAAATTATTTAAAATTCTCTAAAAATTGAAAGAGAAGAAAAACATCCACACAGCTGAGGTCCATGTATAGATGCATCTGGCACTGGTAACATATTCCTAGCTGGGTACAAGACTAACCCTATTCCTTTTCCCAAAAAAGCAGGAGCTGCTTGTGACCATGGAGGACTTAGTGCTGCTTCCAAGCACTTTCTGTCACAGTAAGTTCAGTCCTTAGGGAAATTCCTGCCTTTAGGTGATGAGGCAGTTGTCCTTAAAGACAAACAGGGATTGATTGTGTCTATCAGTGTGTGCTCTGTTAATTTGCTGTCACTGAGCAATAAGAGAACACAACCAGGAGATGAGGATTCCTGCTGTGCTGCTCTGGGGAGATGTAGGTTCTTCATAGGTGGGTTTGAAAGTAGCACCTGGGCTTGGGAATTTTTTTGGTTTGTCCTATACATAGCACTTTCAGTAAAAGACTTCCTCTTGCCCTGTGATGCTGTGATTTTATTCAAGCTGCAGAGCAGTTAAAGAGCAGTCCCAGTGCCTTTATCATCCATCAGTTTGGTTTATCCTCACAAATCACCACTGCCTTCTGGTTGTGGATGTAGAAGGTACTTCTGAACTCCAGCTGGAAATGAACAGCATGCTCCTGGAAGGACATGGGGCCCTTGACTTTGTGTTTAATACATGAACACAGCTGTTTTCTTACCTGTGATGTAGTTTAGAGGATAAATTCATCTGCTTTACCTTGTTTTGAATCATAAAATCATGAAATGGTTTGGATTATAATGGATCTCAAAGACCATCAAGTTCCAAACCCTTGCCATGGGCAGAGACACTTTCCACTAGACCAGGTTGCTCAAAAAATAACCTTTTCCTCAAAAGACTTTAGTGGCGTTTCCTGCTCCACAGAGGACAACAGGATTTTTTAAGGATGCAAAAACTGGTCATTATATGAGTTGACAGATCTTAACCCGTGGGTAGCACTGAATGTAATCACAGATACTCATGCCTTATGTCAGGAGCAGCAAAGGAGTAGCTGCTCCTTTTTTTTTCTCCTCGCTGAAGGATTTATTAACTATGAAACTTTTTCTAAATGTGTGCTTGGGTTGGTAAGATTGGCTTCCTCTTTCTGCAGGTTAGTGTTTAAAAATGCTGCTTGCCTTGAATATCCAGTGTGATTTTACCACCTGTTTACTGCAAAAAAATATTTTCTGCCACTTGAGGTGCAACTCAGCCAGTTAGTGGCAAGGAGAAAAAAAAGGCTGTAAAGCCTGCAGGACTTTTAACTGCTTGACAAAAAGGTGGGCAAACCTAAAGTCTTTCACTTCTGTTTCTGAAGAGAGAGAATGAATTACAAAGTCCCTGTCTAAGTACCTATGTTTAACCAGAACTGTGCAGTAGGTGACAATAAATACGAATGTGGTCCTGTTGTCAGCTGCTCTCCTTTAGGGATATTGCTGCCTGTTTGTGTCAGGTGGGGCTGCATCTTGCTGATGGCATTTTGTACACAGGTACAAACACAGCTTTCCATGTCAGTAAGCAAAGTCCTGTTTGAATGGGGGGAATGGATATTGAAAAGGAAAAGGTGCAATGGAGGAAGGGGTATGAAAGCCAAAAAAAAAAACATTTTATAAGTTGAAAAAGAGATAATGTGTGTGTTTCCTGCAGAGGTTTCCTCTCGTACCGCAATTCCTGATCCCTGCTGAGCTCATGGTTGTGGCTTATGTCTTTTTCTCTTTTCTTTTTTAGCATCAGGAAATTGGGAAATCCCAGAGCATGGGGTTGTTAGTACAAAAATGTAAAAACACAGTGTCTTGTCTTGTGTCCAAGCAAATGTCTGGTGTCCAAACAACATTACCCACCCCAAGCTTTCAGCCCCTTAGCTGTGGGAATCAGGGGATAGGACACAAATATCCTGCACCCACCAGGCCTTGTCTCCCATGCAGGACATCCCCCTGCCCTGCTTTGGCAACCCCAGCAGTTGCAGCACATGCTTAAAGCCCAAGACACCCTTGGCTCTATGGAAAACAAGATCTTTCCCAGGAAGATGCCTAAACCTTTCTTTTCTTCTCTGCTGCTTCTTACTCCTCCTCTGGGAAGACCATGGGGTATTTTTCAAAGCAGCTTTAAAGCATCTTGCCACTTCACAGCCCTTGAGTTGTTTTTCCTCTCCCAGTCTCTCAGGTGTTCATCTCTGGCTTCCATTTGAGAGCTTGCAGCAAGTCAACAGCTCAGGAATCCACATGGTCCTGCCAAGACAAAGGTCTTCCACTCATCTGGGGTTTCTCCACCTTCTGCCGCAGGCACAAAGCTGGGGAGCACTTTTGGACTTCTCTGCTTTGAACTTGTAAAACTTGTATAGCAACTGTGAGCCAAAACTCAAATGATACTCTGGCAAAACACACCGAGCTCCTCTTGGGAGGATGGGAAGTGAAAACTGGTGGGGTTTTGTGTTTTTCCACTTTGGGAGAGTGCTGGGTTTGTGCACTTGAAGCGATGCAGTTACCACTGGGAGAGATGTGAGCTGGAGCTATTCCCAGTGTCTTGTCTTCCCTCTTTGTAGGAAGGGATGTTGCACTCAAACAGCAAAATTTAAAGGCTTTTCCAGGGAAATAATCCTGTGGCAATGAAGTGTACTCAAACTGGAGTTCAGAGATCTGCTTCAAGCACAAATTTCAGAGGAAGATCCATCTCCCTGCACCAGTTACACCCTGCCAGTCACCCCGTATGACACAACACCATTGCACCCAAAGACACTGTCCCAAAATTATCTCATTCACCTGCATGGACTCAGCTCTTCTGAGGAAGTCAGAAATTTAAGTGTAATAAGGAAATTAAGTTTTAAAAATACCTTCAGCTATCACATACTAGTCATAGTTTCTTCCCTGTTCTTCACTTGAATTTCTACCTGATCCTTTAAAAGTATTTTGCTTTTATTTATATCCAGCAGGCTGATTTATTCATGGGCAAAGCCTGATGGTTTTTATTTTTTCTGCAATGTTGGGGAACATAAAAGCCTGTAAACTTGAGGCTGCTATCAGCATTTATGTTAAAAAATGGTGGTGTTGGCATCATAGAATTAATACATACTTTTTTTTCACCCCCCTGTTTTGAAAACAGAGGGAGTTAACTGCAAGGCAAGAATTTGCCTCAGCAAGCCTGGACTGTGTGAAATAGAATTGATTATCTGTCACTCTTGATACATCAGAAAAAGGATGCAGATGTTTCTCCAAATGTGACATTTCCTCTTCAGTGCCTGGTGGATGTGTGGTAGTGGTTCAAAGCCACAGAAATCAATGGAGAAGTGAAAGTGAATTTCCTGCATGGAAAGAGCAAAATCAGATTTAGAAACCTGCTGGAGCTGGCAGCAGCAGAGAAGCCAGGAAGGTTTGTACCTGGCAGCTGCAGTAATTACTGCTTACAGATCACTCCTGGGAAGTGCTGTCCAGTTCTTTCTCTCCAAAACCCAAAAGCTGAAAACTGTGCAAAACAGGAGACTGGAATCTGCAAGGGACCAAGAGTACCTGATCACAAAATGATTTAGGTTAGAAGGGACCCTAAAGAACATCTCATTCCAACACTTCCCACTATCCCTGGTTGTTCCAAGCCCCATCCAGCCTGGCCTTGGGCACTTCCAGGGATGGGGCAGCCACAGCTTCTCTGGACAGCCTGTGCCAGGGCCTCACCAACCCTTCAGAGAAGAATTTTTTTCCTAATCTCTAGTCTAACTTTGCCCTCTGTCAGTCTAAAGCCATTCCTCCTTGTCCTAAGTCTTTGACCTGCATCTCTCTAATCCAATCTTGTCTCCACACCTTTATAGAGCATCTAATCTCTGATATGAAGACGCCAGCACTAATACCAGAGGTTAACAAAAGTAATCTCTCTAGGTCAGCTACAAGGGGAAAATTGGCTGTAAACTCTCCAAAAGCTCATTGTTCTCAGTCCCTTCTGCATCTTAAGCCCTGATGACCTGATTGTGCTGCCTGTTCTCCCAGCAGAACCTTCCCCTGCTAAATTTGCAAGGCTGAAGCATCAGGCTGGTGATCAGCACATGGGGACAGCTCACTGTGAGAAAGGGAGCTGGGTACCAGTGTCTGGCTGCTAGAATGTGGGAGGGTCAGCAAAAAAAAAAAACCTGGGCATGGGCTGAAAGCAGAAGTGTGATGGTCAGTGCCTGGTCACTGAAATGTGACCTTGAAGATTGGCTTGGGTGTGACTGCAGCAGCTCAGCCAGAGAACAGCTGAGCAGTGGGACAAGGGGTCTGATGCTGATAGGGGAAGCAGGACCTTCAGGCAATGTGTAACCCAGGGGAGGAGGAGGAGGAGAGCCTGCCTGAGCACTCAGACATCTCATAAAAGGACAAAGCAGAACTTTGCAAGCTGGATCAATCATATAAGCAAGTCCCCTGGTGTACCCAATGCCAGCAATTCCCAGCACCCTCGTCTTCCTTGGGTTTGTGCCATGCAAGTCATTCCAAATGTTATAAATATTTCAAAGGAGCTGTTTGCATTCTTATTTGCTTGTAGAGTACCAGCCTTGCAGTGAAGGAGATCCCTGTGACTGCTTCTCAGGCTGAAAGCAGTAACATTCCTGTCTCACACTGCTCCCACCCCTTATCTCACTGCCTGGAAAGGGAGAACAGTTCAATACTGATTCCCTGGCTGGGAATGTGCAGGGATGTGCAGGGCAGCTCATTTCATCCCCGTGCCCCCTGATGCACAGCCTTGTGCACACAGATGGATTCAGTGCAAGGGGGGAAGGCAAATCCTGGATAAAGAGGTTTTTCTGGGCTTAAGGATGAAGTTGAGGGAAAAATCCTTCTCTAGGAGGGTGATAAGGCCCAGCACAGGCTGCCAGAGAAGCTGTAGCTGCTCCTTCCCTGGAAGTGTCCAAGGTCAGGTTGGATGGGGCTTGGAGTACCCTGGGACTGTGGGGATTTGGCAGGGAGATTTGGAACTAGATTGTCTTTAAGATCCTTTCCAACCCAAACTTTTCCATGTTTCTATGAAATATGGGTTTTAAACCTGTGAGACAGGTGAAAGGGTCCTTTGTTGGGTCAGTTCTAACTAACAACCCGCTGACATATTAGTCATTAAATTATGCTTTTGTTTCCTTTGCAGACACCTTCCTACAGGACATGGTTGGGAAAGCTGAAAGCAGCCATTGAGGCTCCAAGTGCCTCTCCCACAGAAACCAGGGCTTGGGAAGATCTCAGGAAGCTTTCTGGACCATCCCTCAGCCTGGGGCACAATCAGTGCTGGCTGAAACCCTTCCCACCAGGTTTTCTCAACAAAACCTCAAGTGATGCTGAGCCACTGCCAGCCTCTCTGGCTGTGCAGCCATTTGTGCTCTGCCAGGAGGAGAGATGCTCTGATTTCACTGTCCTGGACCAGAATTTGTTTAGCTTCATCTAAATCTTGTTTCGGGACCAGTTTGATTCTTAGTAATTTTTTAAAATTATTATTATTATTATTACTTTTAAGTTCTTCTTTCTAGATGCCAGACATAATTGCTGTTGAACTGTAAGGGTTGAAGATGCTCATACAACAGAAATCCCCAGACCATGTTTGAAGTCTTCTCTGCTTATTTAAAATGCCTGGCACCACTGAGGTGCCTGAGGTGCTTTCTGTGGATGAAACCCAATAATATCTGATATGGGGAATGATGCTCTGACTCCTGTGATTGCCTTGGCTTGGAAACTGGTTTCTGGAATTTTCTGGAAAATGGAAAGCAGATGTATGGACACCAAGGATGGTCCCATCTGAGATCTTTCTAGGTCAATGCACAGAATATCTGGAGCAAATCTCAGGGCAAGGACCAGGTGATAGCAGCACTTTAATAGGGAACTGAACCATGATCCTCTAATGCAGGTCCTGGTCACAACTACGAAACTCTGTGGTGCTCCTACTGGGAAGTTTTTGGAGCTGAAGTCCAGGCAACATCAATGTTGGAAAAAAAACATCTAAGGAGTTAAGCCCCTTCCAGGCTGAGCAGGATGTTATGGACAACAAACTTGGACATGAGCATCCAAACATGGATTTTCATGTATAGGACACTCATTTTGGGTCTAACCCAAAATGCATTAAGTTTCTTTTGCTAAACCCTGGAGTCATGTGCTGGAACTATCCTTCTGGACATGAACTGCTAATCCACATTTATCCTAGGAAATAAAACTGTAAAAATTTGGTTTTGTAGAGATTTGAAAGCTCATCACTGCAAGGAATTTCACTTGTTTGCCAGAGCAGAGGGCTGGGTAGAGTTGAGGAGGACCAGAAAAACTCCTGGGTCCTGCTGCCCTGGCTTTGGGTGTGGCTGGGGTGTCCTTCCCTTCCACCTGGGTGCTGGGACACATGGAGTGAAGGAGGACCCTCCTTTACCTTCTGGGCTCTCTGGCAACAGCACATGGATGTCCAACCCACCTGCCTCAAATTTTCCAGGCCTGTGGCCCTTTCAGGTTACTAAACATCCTGGGAAATTCTGTTTTTGGATGATTTTTCCCCCAAGGAAATGGTTGCCTGCTCAATTTGCTTGGGCAGACCCTCAGCCTGTCCTGCTGTGTTTCCCAGGGGCAGAGCATAAACCAGCTGCTGTAACTGCTTCCAGTCACTGGAACAAGCCCAGCAGCCCATACCATCAAATCTTAACACTTCTGTTCCTCACATGGTGCTGGGGCTCAGGAACATCTCCACATGCAGCAGCAACACTCCCTGAGCAGGACAGAGTCAGAAAAGCCATTGATGTCCCTGTCCCTGCCATTCCTGTTGGAGTCACAGCTCTCATAACAGCCTGGGGGTGGGGTTTTTTGGTTTTTTTTGGAGTGCTCCTCACCCACTAACCTAAACAGGTTTCTCCAGTGGGGTTAAGCCAAAGCTGGCAGACTGCCATGGGGAGAATGAAGAACACTCACCTGGAGCATTGAGGTGGTCTGGATGGGGCTGGAGCCTGCACGTGATGGATGGGAGCACCCCAGGGATGGTTTGAGGAAAGTTTGTTTACTCCAGGAGGGACAAAGAGTTTTGCAGGGAGCAGAGACAGAGCATGGAGCTCATGGTGTCGCTGTCAAGCACCAAGATTAAAGGATGGGATCCTATCATGCACAGTTCAAAGAGTTTTCTCGAACTCCCTCTAAGCCAATGCCTCTTTCTACCTCCAGGGATTGCATAAAGGAACCACAGTAAAAATAAAACAACCCTCCCAGGTTAAAATGGTCCACCTTCACCTCCTGCTGCAACCTGAGCTCCAGAGATGAGAACACACAGACCTGATGCTGCTCCAAAGCTCATGGCTCATCCCAGCCCTGTGATCCAGGCAAGGGGTATTTGCCCATCCTCAGGATCCAGGACAGCATGATCTGAACTTGCAGCTGCCTGTGCAAGGACAGGAGATGCTGAACAGGGGGATCTGAGTTTCTGACACCCTTATTTCTAAACCAGCTGGGTTTTCCCAGTTCATCCCAGAGCCACCACAAAGATGGGATTGGTGCTTTGATGAGCTCAGAAATTTGCATAAGTGATGCAGGAGGCCAAAATTCCATTATCACACCCACATCCATTACATTCAGTTCTGTACTAGTCCTACCAAGAGAAAACACTACAACCCCTCAAACCCCTCAAACTCAAAACCCCTTTCCCAGTATCTCCCATCCCTTTCTAAGACAATCAGCTCCCTGTCCTGTTCCTGTCACCTCCCTCCCATCCCTGCTGCCTCCGGGAAGCGAACGGTTAAAAGCTCTGAAACTGCAAGAACTTCCTCCTTTCTGCAGTGCCACCCTCGGAATGACGCTGTTTTCTGCCTGGCTTTGCCCAAATATGTCCGTTTCCTTCTGAAAGAAGGAGGAGGAGGAAGAAAAGAAATAGAGATACAGAAGGAAATACATATATTTTTTGTGTATATATCTAAGAGAAGGCGTCCGAGGAACCCCGGCGTCCATGCCGTTCCGCAGAGGTAGGGCTGGGAGGGTGGGCAGCATCCCGGGATGCTCCCGCAGGGAATCCCTGGGCACCCGGGGATGGATCCGTGTGTCCTGCAGGGGATGGGGATGGGAGCTCCGGGCTGTGCCCGGCTCTGCCGGCTTTGGGGGAGGATGGGGACACCCCTGAGGCTTTGTGTGCCGTGGGTGGGTGTGTTCTGTGCAGCCTGAAAAGGGCAAATGTCCCCTCTCCGCCGTCCCTGTGGGGTTTTTCTGCCCCCGGGCGAGGAGAACGAGCTGCTGGGGCGGTGCAAGGGCTGGGGGCAGGGGGATGCTCCTGGGCAGGGGGTGCTGCTGGTCTGAGAAGTGGCAGCCTGCGTTCATTTGTGTCCTTGGGAAGTGCTCGGCTGAGGGGCTGGGAGGAGAGACTGGGGAGGTAAACCTGGGCAAGCCCCTTGCATGCCGTGCTGCCTTCAGATCTGCACCCCAAACCATCTCTTTTGCACAGAAATCCCCACTCGCCACCCCTGGCTTGGCAGAGTGCGGCAAGAAGCACCCAATATGGGACTTAAAGCCTGATGGGTGCTCCTGTGCTGCTGTGGATGAGTTTCCCATCCTCTCCGGGCTGCTGTGAAGCAGAGACTCTTAAATGTCACCTCCTGCTCATTCCAGAGGGAAGTGCTGGCACGGTGGGACAGAGTGGGATGCTTGCCGTGGTCCCTTTCCCCAGCAGCTCTATGGGGTGGAGAAACGGAAAGAAAAAACTCTTCTTCATGAGACAAAAAAGCCTGGGGGAGGCAGGGTTAGGTCGGGATGTGAAGGACAGGGCAGAAGGTGCCGCTCAGCATCGCTTTGGCACGGGCGCTTTGGCCGGCAGGCAGCCCTGCGCCGGGCAGGGACAGAGGTGTCACTGTGACAGGTGACACTGGCACTGGCACGGCATCGAGAGGCAGCAGGGAGGGACTGAATCGGCAGGGACAGGGCTGGATTTGTTTTTTCTCCCCTCTGCCGGCTCTGGGGGACGTTGCGGGGGTGAGCAGTGATGCTCACAGAGCCCACATTCCGGCGCCGAGGGTTCTGCTGCCTTTTAGGGCTCACGGAGCGTGATGCGTTCACTCCCTCGCATCTTGCCAGCGCAGCAGCAGGCTGCAGGGCTCGGTTTAATTTTAGGTGATAAACGGATTAATTTGGAGCAGAGGGAGAGAGATGCTGCTGGTGGGCGGTGGGAGGAAAGCTGAGCTGGGAGAGACCGGGGGAATTTCCCATGTTGGAGGGCAGCTCCCGTAGCTTTGCTGCAGCCTCAGCAGGGGTAGAAATGACCCTGGGCAGGTCCCCAGCACTTGGGGACACAGGGTGGGTTTGCAGCAATTGATGCTTTTCCATGCGGTCCTGCCCAGCACACCGAAATTTGGGAGGAGCGGTTTGCCAGGACCCCGTGCTGTGCTTGTCATCGCTGCCAGGCTCAGGGGCACAGCCGAGCTGCGAATTCTGTCCTGCAGCCCTTGTGGCACCGTCGCAGCCGTAGCTCGTCTGTCTAAAAACTTCCTCTAGAGGTCAACCTTGAAATGCCAGAGCAGCTCTCAGCAGCTGCAGAGAGTCCAAGGTGACAGAGAGGCTGGTGTGGATGGGTTTTGTCCATTGCTTGTGTATTTTATGAATAATTTTTGTCACCGCAAGAGTTGTCAAGCACTGGGAAGGTGGTGCCTGGTGGAGTCACTGTCGCTGGAGGGATTTAAGACACATGTGGCACTTGGGGACATGGTTTAGTGGTGGCTTAGCAGTGCTGTGACCTGGTTGCAGCCTTTAACCTCAGCTCAGAGCATCCCACTGGGCTGGTGGGACCCCACATCACCAGCCCTGCCTGGAGCACTGCTCAATGGCTGCTGCTGGGCTCCCTGGGCTTCCCAGGGACATATCCATAAGCCACTAGGCAGGAGGGTTGTGGAGAGCATGGCCTTGTGGCTGCCCTTCAAAAGCTGCCCACAGCAAGCTGTGTACATCCTAAGTTGGTTAAAAAAAAAAAAAAAATCCTTCTAGTTCAGCTTGGTACATAAAAATCCTTGCTCAAGGTGGTGGCTTCAGCTGGGTTGGAATCTGGCTGTGTTCCCGACCCTCCCAGAGGAATATGGGGACTCCAGGCAGCTTGGCAAGGAGGCTGAGCCTTTGCTCTGGGAGCCTTTTGGGAGCAGCATCTCACCTCAGGGCTTGCTCACAGCCACCCTGGTCCAGGGTGCAAAGAGGAGGCTCTGCCCAAGGGCTGCTGCTCTGTAGACCCTTGGTAGCTTGAGGCACAAAGACACATTGGGATGAGCATTTTGGAGGCTCCAGCTGTCTTTGCACACCCCTGTGTGTGGAAATGAAACATCCTGTGGTGAAAAATGCAAACTTCACTCCTGTCTTGGTCGATTTCTCACCACTTGCAGCTTTTGCATCACATTCCTGTGTCTCCCAGAGAAGTCTGTGTGAAATCCTGGTTGCCTTGGCTCTGTTCTGCCTCCTTTCTCTTAAGGCATTGTAGCCAGTGGCATTGCCACAGGATCTGCACTTCATGGCTATATAACATCTGCCATTTAGCCAACCTCAAGGCATTTGGCAGCCTCAGATATTAAATAAAGGTATTTCTAGCAGGGATGTTCAAGGACAGCCAGGAGGAACGAGCTTAGGGCAGAAATTAATTTCTTCCAGCATGGCTGCATCAGCTGGGAGCCCTGGAGAGAGCCCTGATCCCCAGGCAGTGCCATTACCCTGGCAAAGGCCTGTCTGTGGCTGCAGCTCTGCTGGCAGGAGGTGTTGGGAGCTTTCACCTGAAGTGCCCTTCCTGAAAAATATGATTTAATTACTGCAGCTGACGCGAGGAAGCCTGGGAGTGTGCAGGTGATAAGCTGGCAGGGCACTGCCAGCGAGAGGGACATTTGTCATCTGTCAAAGGACAAATGAAATCCCGGTGCTGCTGGCTGGGAAGGAGCTGGAGATAAGACTGAAAGCCAGCCAGCAGAGATTGAACACATGATGACAGAAGCACAGAACAACTTGGGTTGGAAAGGATGTAAAAGATCACCTAGTTCTAAACCCTCTGGCAGGACAAGGACATCTTGTACTCGATAAAGTTACTCAAAGTCCACTCCAACCTCACCTTGAACAGTTCCAGGGATGGGGTACCCACTGCCTGTGTGGGCAACCTGTGCCAGGGCCTCACCACCCTCATCATAAAAAAATTTCTTCTTTATATCTAATATAAATCAACCCTCCTTCACTTTGAAACCATCACCCTTTGTCCTATTGCAACAGACCCTGCTAAAAAAATCTGTCCCCATCTTTCTTAGAGGCTCTCTTTAGGCACTGTAAGAGGCTCTAAGATCTCCCACAAACCTTCAGGCTGAACAGCCCCAGCTTTCTCAGCCTGTCTCTGTAACAAAGGTTCTCCAGCCCTTGGAGCCTCTTCTGGACTTGCTCCAACAGCTGCACACCCTTTTTATACTGGAGACTCCGAGCTGGACATGGTGCTCCAGGTGGGGTGTCATGAGAGTGGAGTGGAGGGGCAGGATCCCTCGCTCTCCTACTGCTGCCACTGCTTTGTACATTCTGTTAGCAGGAGTTACAACATCCCCTGCTCTCATTTCTGCTTGCTGAGATCAAGGAGGCTCTTGTTAGCAGGAGCAGAGGTGCCTTTTGCCTGTGAGCATGAAGGGAAAGGGCAGGACTGTGCCACATCCCAGCATTGTTATTTCTGTTGCCTGTCCCCTGTGCCACCGAGCACTTCCTTACTGTCCCAGCTCTTGCAGTGACTCAGATTACAACACCCCCTGATGGGAAACACTGCTTTTGCAGAATGGTTACAGCTAAAGGTGGAGAACTGCCTTGCTGCAGCTTTTTTAGGTATTGGAAGGGATACATTTGTCACTTTGGGAGGCTTCCTGGATTGCTGGCAATGCCCTGCAAACCCACATGCTGCTGTCTTTGCAGGTCACGCCACCCATCACTCCTTGATGTTGTGTCTTCCTGGCAGCCCTGGAAAAGTTTTTATCCAGCATTTCCTGTCAGGGGCACTGGACAGGATTTTTAAGCACTGATGGATGCAGAGAAGCCACGTGAGGAGTCAGGAACTGCTTGAGGGGGTCCTGCCTGCTGCAGCTCCCCAGTGACAGTGACACCATGGGTGTCTGCTTGAGGGTGTCTGCTCAAAGGGCAGGGAGGAAACGTGTGGCAGAACTGGCCCTGGCTCTCCTGAGTCACTGGCTCATGCCTGAGTCAAACCATCACCTTGTTTTCACTGAACTCCTTTCCTGGAAGGCTGGAAATCCCCTCCCGTCCTGCTTGGTCCCCCAGCCTGTGTTTCTCACTGTGACATTTTCATTCTGGCTCTTGGTTCCATTTCATCCCCTTTCATCTCACCATCTCTTGAGCCAAAGGACCCAAAGGAGCTGGTGTCTGTCCCCCATCACACCCCTCCCAGCACCTCCCTGCCACTTCCAAAAAAGCCCTCGATGAGCACAACCTTTCCCCTGCCTCTTGGCCTTTGCACTTTCTATAGCATTTATGGCCACTCATGGGGAGTTTTTGGTGGATTTCAGGGTCACCATGCCCAGTTTTGTTCCCATTATTGCACACTGGATCATGCACAATCAAGCAGCAGAGTCCATCACATCTCATGGTGCTGGTGCAGGGGGCACATGCCAGGCCATGGTGGCCAGTGGGACAGCCTTGGCTGCCACCAGCTGCAGGTGGAGCCACCACTCCCCTAGAAACTCTTGTAGGACCCTTCTAAGGGGTGTGCAGCTCTGCAAGGTCCAGTAGGATTTTTGGGACCTGCTCTGCATTCTGATCACTCCACAGAAACCAGCTGGTGGGGAGAGATATGGGTTGTTAGCACCTCTCAGACTTCCTGAGTCTGGGAATTAAACCATGTAACAATACTGAAGGGTGAATATTTTGAATATTATGAATATGAGGATATTGAATATCCTCATGTCCTAACCTGGGAGCAGGCAGACACACCTATAACCTCCCTGCCAGGGCCAGCATCCCACCAAGCAACTCAGGATGCTGGAAAACCCCTCCTCTTGGTGTCCTTCCTCCCTCCTGGCAGGGCTGGGGAAGGACTCTCCATTGCTGTATTTCCAGCCAGCAGCTGAATCCAAGCTCAGTGGCTGTGTCACACAGGAAAGTGGCTCAGATTGGGCTTGGGCCTCACTCCAGTGCTCAGATCCCACCACCAGCATCCCCCAGGCCCCTTTTCCACCTGGCACCCCACCATCCTTGTGCCACTGGGAGCCTGTGCCAGCAGAGCTGCTGCCCTGCCAAACCTTTCCCTAACACACCCTCTGTGATGGAGAAATTGATCTCGACACAAAGCAGCTCCAAAGGCTTTAGATCAGATGACCACAGGTTTTTCTTCATGGAGGGACGTGGGAGGATTTCAAAACCAGGAGCAGGCAAGGTGTGATCCCTGTTTTCCTGGTGCGTGCGTGCAGGCACACACATCTCTGCAGGGCACCTGATTCTTTTCCCTGCCATAACTGCATTTGAAATTTGGGGAAAAAAAAAAAAAAAAAAAAAAGATGGGGCACAAGCCCCAGTTGAGGTTCAAGATCAAACCCACACAAGCAGATTTAGGCTTCCATTGTGTTTTCCCCTGGAGAATTCCTTGTCCTGGTAAGAAGTATTAGGATTCCACTAATTAGAATTCCACTGAGGCAGCATATCTTGTATAAACCTTAAATATTCCTTGCTATAAAGAACAGCTATTTTCTTCTCCATAGCATCCTTTTCCGGGCCAAAAGCTATTCCCCAGTTTTCTCCCTCCTGGAGAACAAAATCACTCTCATTTTGTGCTCTCCCATATACCCCATTCTGAAAACATCTTGGTATTGCCCACCCTGTCCCATCCCAGATTAAACTTCTTCCCAGAAGCCTGGACTGAGATTTCCTCTGGTTCCTCATCCCTTCTTTGGTGCTGAGGAACCAGCACCATCCAGTCCAGAAAACCCAACCTCCTGCATTTTGTATGCCATCCTCTTGCTAAAACGTCATGGAATTGGGCTTTCCTTTTGACTTCCCTTCAATTATTATGAATAATAAGAATAATAATAGTAGTGTTTCCTCCAGGGACTTCATGCTGTTTGCTCTCAGATTACTGAGACCTTTTTGTTTCTCCTCTCCCCTGTCCTTTGCTCCTTGTTGGATGATTTCCAGCTTTATCAATTGAAGCAGGGGAAACTGAGGCACAAGAGGGTGCTGAGGTGGGCTGGAGGCTGCACTGACAGTGCCTTTAGCTGCTCTTATCCATAGATCCAGCTCTCTCTGCACCAATCCTGGCTGTGCTGGAGCATCCTGAGGTGTATTCCCTGTGTAGGTACATTTTGGGGATATTACTGGTGCAGACTTCACTGTAGTGCACTCAGAGCTTCCAAATCAACCCCTGTGGGCAGGAGCAGGGTGTTAAAACCCCACCTGGAGAGATGTTGATCTGGGCTGGAAATCCAGGAAAGCTTTGCTCAGCCCTGAAAATTATTATTTGTGGACAGAGGAGGCAAGCAGAGACAGACTTTGAGAAATGGTTTGGGGAGAAACGATGCTGGAGGGAAGGGGTGATGAGGAAGGTGGTGGTAAATCCAAGGAGAAAAAGAGGCACTGCCATGTCCTTGTGCAGTCCCAACCCCACTTTGGGCTCCCTTTCGGCAGGAACACGGCAGGGCTGGTGTTAATCAGCCAGCCCGATTTATTTATTTATTCCTCTGGAACTTGTTCACCCGACCCGGCGCGGGCAGAGCCTTTCCCAGGGCAGGAGCTGAACTTGTTTACCAGTTGAATTTATTATTTTACTGGCCTGCTGGCACGAAGGGCAGGGGGAGCCACACGAGCGCGCACGCCGCGCTGGCGGGACGCGGGCAGGGAGCGCACGGAGCGCGGCGGCGGCGGGACACGCGAACGGAGCGTGCGGAGCCCTGCGCTGCTGCTGCTGCTGCTGCCGCCCTTCCCCGCTCCTTCCAGGAAACCCCGAGAGCAGCTGAGGCTGGTAAACAACAGGGACAACCCGCCAGGATCGGGGGGGTTCTTCTCCCAGGGGTACTGATGGTTTAGGCTCTTAGTTTTTATGTTTTTCACATCCTGTACTGCATTAGTGTGTAGCTCTATATAAAGTGTTTGTTAACTTGTTTTCACGGTTTGGTCAGACAAAACAAGCCCTGTGTGCCTGAGATTCAAGGATACCCTACTGCCTCGGGCCCTGAAAAGTATAAACAAAAGTGAATTTGGATATAGAGGGGGGAGCAAACTGGGGGAATACAACTTCATTACCTGAAGCTGTAATTGGAGGATTAACCCCTGATATGTAAATGGATCAAACTTAGATCTGTCTGAAAAACTCATTAACTTTATCCATTTTTGGGTGTAG
Source organism: Muscicapa striata striata (assembly GCA_030060385.1). Lineage (NCBI taxonomy): Eukaryota > Metazoa > Chordata > Aves > Passeriformes > Muscicapidae > Muscicapa > Muscicapa striata. The sequence continues at coordinate 8,193,550 of JAREIS010000025.1, read as the reverse complement.
CCCCTTGGAAGGACTTTGTCTGCCCTTAATGTACCTGAAGGCCATTCTTTAAATAAATATAATCCATTCTTTTAACTTTGTCTGGCCTCTGCTTCTAGGTAAAACCAGAAAGGTTTATCAGTACTAGGAGAGAAATTGGGTGTTTTGCTGCTCCCAAATCCATGAGCCCCAAGGAGGGATGTGGCTTTTCAGTTTCAGGCTCTCCTGGGCCAGGATGCTCCAGCTGCCTGTGTTGGGGGATAAGCAGGGTTGCACCGGGTCTTGCTCAAGGTGAGGTCTGAAAACCTGCTGATTTCTGTGCCTGGGAGACCCAATTTTTCCACCCCTAAAAATGCAAGTGAGCACTGCCAGGTAGCCTGGCACATGTGTAAAATAAAAGCTTCTCAGTCACCAATATAAATTTCTCAGGAGGAAACTCATGCCTTCATGTCAGTTATGACACAAGCAAGCATCCCACCTTAATGCCAATAGGAGATTCTAACATGGCTGGAGCACAAATTTGAGAATTTGCCTTGGTTTTTTTTCCCCCTTCTCACTGACTTTGTTTGAAATCCTCCTTTTAGCAAGGAATTTCTCACAGGAGCAGTAGGCTGAGGCTGTGATTTGGGCTTAGGCAGCTCGATAAAGCCTTTCCACAAAAGGAATTTGGGATGGCTTTATGCCAACACCAGGTGCTCCAGGGATGGATCCATGCTCACAAAACAACATCCCCATTCAGAGCAAAATAAAGATAAATAAATTTATAGAATAATAATAAAGAAAAATAAATTGTAGGGTTTTGGGGTTTTTTTCTAGCCTGGGTCTATTTCCCAGCTGGAGTGCTGGATCTCATTCATGGCTGAGGACAAGGCTTTGGGAGAAGAGACTCAGAAGTATCTTCACCACCAAAATCTCCATGTAGCTGACCCAAGCTGAGCAGGATGAGTTGAGACAGAAGAGGCACCTGCCAGCAGTGATTTTTGTGTTTATTTTTTTTTTCCAAGGTGGCTTTGCCAAAGGCAGGGAATGGATTTCCACCTCCTGCCAGCTGTGAAGATCATGTGCATAGGGAAACACAGTCAGCAAAGCTTTTGTTTCCCTTGAACATTAAGTCACCTCTGGTTGCTGCTATATTTCTCCTTTCTTTTTTTTTTTTTTTTTTTCCTTCCCTTAATAATTTTTGGCTGGGCTGCTGAGAACCTGATCACATCCAACACATTCATGCCATAAATAAAAGAACAATGCAATAAACCATTAAATCACGTAAGGCTGTTGCAACAGCAGCAATTAGGTGGAAGGCATGAGGGTGGGAAGCGTTCTTTTCATGGATGTGACTTTCCTAGCCCAAATTCTGAATGACCTGAGGTTACCTTTCCCAGGCTGGCTTGGGATGTGCTGTCACACCGTGCTGGCAGCTGGGTGGCCTGGCAGGTAATGGCCTGGCTGCAGGCAAGATGGGACAAAGCAGCGTGGGATGGGGCTGGCATGTGCCAGTGCTGAGCTTTAGTCACCCCTGTCATCGATGACTGGCTCTGCCTGAATGCAAGAGGACCAGATTTCTGAGCAGCATCCGAAGGCACTGGCGGCTGCCAGGGGCTGGGGTGGCTGCGTGTGCTCCTGCACGTGTGCAAGGGAGCTGTGCCTGCTCAGGCTCTGGGCTGAGGTGGGTTTGAGCCTGCACAAGATGGCTTTTCAGGGATATTCAGCTGGTCAGGTCTGGAATAAGCACCAGTGTTTAGGGAGGGGCAGAGCACATCCATGCTCTGAGGATGTCCTGCAGATACTACAGCTCCTGTGACCCTCTGGCTAGCCCACCTTCATCCCAAACCCATCCTGTGGCATTTCCCTTGGCCACAGCTGCAGAAGGGCCTTGCTTTTGCATAGCTGGCAGGTTTGGGAATTGCTCTGGGCTCTGCTCCATGGGTACAAACTGTATCTCCCACTGCCTCAGTGACCATCCATGGAACCCCTCAGGCATCCCAAGCACCCTCAGCCAGCAGTGGGTGAAAGGTGCCCATCAATCAGGTCAGTGGGGCTGTCCCAGCCTGGCTAATAACAACATGAACTGAAGGAAGGTCATTCCTCGAGCCTGAGACCGGCTCTCCTTCTTTATAGGGAAGCTGGCAGGAAAGCCTGCCCAGGAGACAGGTGGCCCTCAGATCTCCTGTTGACTGTCTAGCAGTTGTTTTCCTTCAGGCAGAGCTCTGGGTAAACAGCTGGGCTGGGAAATGTGAAACCCTGGCTGTGGCCGTGCTGTCACTGCAGGCATCAGCCCAGGGACGTGCAGGGAGCACGAGCCCACCAGAGCTGTGCAGGGGGCACAGGGGGATGGACACGTGAGGGGAGCCCCTGTCCTGGGGTCATTATTTGGTTTGAGAGTGTTCTATTTGTGGCACAGAGTTTGTGCTGGCACAGGTTGCCCAGAGAAGCTGTGGCTGCCCCAACCCTGGAAATGTCCAAGGCCAGGTTGGACAGGGCTTGGAGCAAACTGGGATAATGGAAGGTGTCCCTACCATGACAGGAAGTTTGGAACAGAGTAATCTTTTATGTCCCTTCCAAGCTAAATAATTCTGTGATTCCCTAATGAGTGGTGTTTCTGTAAATGTTGAAGCAGACACAATAAAAGTGTTTTTCCCCATCCCCATCGTTATTCAGTGAGGACAATCAATGGCCAAGATGTGCTTCCACCTGTGCCATGCCCTCCTGGCTCTGTCTCTCAGCTCGAGTAGCAACAGTTTAGGAGAAAACTGAGGCCCTCCCGAGTGCTTTGAAGCAGAGAATCTTTCCTTGTGACCCCTGCCAGGCACCCAGACACTGCTTTGCAACCCCCTGTTAAACTCCAGGGCAGAAATGTAAACACTGAGCTCAGTTTTCTTTTTTTTTTTTTTTTTCTTTTTTTTTTTTTTTTCCCCAAGGAGCTGTTAACAGCTTGTCATTGCGGGTTGGAAAATATAAATGTATTTGAGAAAATATGTTGGCAACAAGCTCCCCATATTGTTTCAGCTTGCCCCAAAATTCCACAGAAATTTTCCATTAATATTTTTCATGTCTGATTGGAAAATATCAGGGAAAGAAAAAACAAATTCTATAGTTATCTTTTAACAATTTTAGCCTTTTTTTTTTTTCTTTCCCAGCCAGGTCTACATGGCATAGAAAAAAAAGTAAAGGAAATACACAAATAAAAATCATTTGCTAAGATTTAAATGCATTAAAATCATTGCTCTACAAGTGGAAGAATTTTAAGAAAACCATGATAAGGAAATTTGGTTATTTAATTTCTGCATTCCAGCAATCTGTGTGATCTGATTCCAGTGATTTGGGTCCAAAACTTGGTTAGGAGAGGAGCTGTAAGGAGCTCCAGCAAAAGATATGGGAACAAAACTGGACCTTTCTATTCTAAATTTCAGCTTGTTGACCACACACTTTCTCTCTTACTCGTCCTTCACAGACCTCCTAAAAGCAGTGCCTGCAGGTCTTGAGTTTAAAAGCACATGGCAACACTCTGGAAAAGTGGAACACTTAGAGCTCACCTCGGGATGCCTTGTGGTTTCCACCAGCTGAATGGAGAGAGGAGCCCTTGGGGAGGCTGATCCAGGGAACAGCTGAACCCCAGCTGGTCCCAAAAGTGGTTCTCCTTGGCCAGAGCTGAGGTGTGTGGGCCACTGTTGGGCAACCTGGGTCATGCCAGCCCTGTGAGGAAGCAGGGATGAGCAGGGGGCAGACGTGCTCACAAAGGTGAGGTGTGGGTGGGAAGATCCTCGGCACGTACACCATTTCCAAATGCAGCTCCTCACCAAAGCTCTGCTCTTCCTCCCTACATGGCACTCTGGATTGGCAAGGATTTGTGTTTTGGGTCACTTTGTGCTGGAGAGCACTGAGATGTGTGCATGGGATGGTTTTGGGCATAGCTCTGATGTTCCCTCTGTGCTCATAGGACACAAACTCCTCCAGGAAATCTCCTCCTGGTTTGCAGCCAGTACCCACAGCAGGGCAGCTGGATTGTTCTCTGTGCAAGTGAGTGCCCATTTCTCTCCACAGGTAGTAGAAGTGGTCAAAGGTGACCAATTCTTTGTAGACACCCCAAAATTACATAAATCCTTCCCACAGCTTTGCTGTGGATGGAGGCAGAACAGCAGGAGCTGAGAGTTTCAACGCCTCCTCCCTGCTCAGCATCCCTCAGGGGAACCTTTCCATCTGAGCCTCCCAGGCAATGCAGATCCTTCTGGGATGCTGCTTCAAAAGCGCCTGTATCAGGAGCCAAACTGATTATCAGCGGGGGTTGAGACCTCAGATAAAAAAATACCCTTTCTCCTAGGCTGTGATTAATCCCCTGCCCGCTGCTGCCTACAAGCACGTCCTCCTTGATCATCCCAAATACAAACCACTATGTTCTCCCCCAGAGCTTTGTGTTTTAGGGGTTTTTTTTGCATTACTTTGAAGAGATTCCGCAGCATCTCTGGGATATCTGGCTTCACCACATCATTGCCTACACCTTTTTAGATGCTCCTCTGTCACCATGACGATGCTGAGGTTGTCGCTGGCCCGGGCTTGTTACATAATGAGGTGAGTCAGCCCCAGAAAGGCCACAGCCTTTGCCATTGTTTGATTTAATAACCTGCAATGAGGAGATAACGATCCAGGCTCTTAATGAAAGGTGGGTGGTAATGAGAAGTTAGGAAACTGTTCAATGGCAAAGTCCATGGGATAATGACAGGCTGTGGTTTCCGGAGGGTGATCATCCTCCACCGAAAATGGGCTGAACACACTCAGCCGTGGGGGTTTCACATCCAGCACAGACTGCGAATTGAGTTCTTCCTTAACACAATCAACTTCAGCCACTGGGCACCTCCGTGACAACAAATCCTGTAACAATCTGTGCACACAGGAGGGCTGGAATTCTTTGTTCTTCTCATCAGATCTCCAAAATGCTGCATTGCTTTGCAGCACTGGGCTAGCTTGGGCTGGGACAGGTTGGTTTTCTTCAGAGGAGCTGCTCTGGGGCTGTTTCTGACTCGTGACCAAAACACTTGATAACATAGAGATGTTTTTGGTTTAGCTGAGCAGGGCTTACATAGAGTCAAGGCTTTTCTGCTCCTCACCAGTGAGGAGACTGGGGAGCAAAAGGAGTTGGGAAGGGGCAGAGCAAAAACACAAACTGACCCCAAACTGACCGAAAACATCCCATAACACATTTTATCATGTTTAGGAAAGAAGGGGGACATTCGGGGTGATGGTGTTTGCCTTCCTTCTACATGTGATGGAGCCCTGCTCTCCTGGGGATCACTGCAATTTTCCTTGCTTGAAAATTTCTTGTATTCCTTTGCTTGTGCATGTGGCTTTTACTTTACCCATTAAACTTTCATTACCTCAACCCATAAGTTTTCTCACTTTTACCTTCCAGTTCTCTCCCTCATCCCACTGTAGGGGAGTGAGCGAATGGGGCTGAGCTCCCAGCCAGGGTTAAACATGAAAATCCTGAATTGGGTCTGGTTCAGGTGAGAGCAAAAGGCTGTAATTCTGCTGATTTTCCCGGAGAAGGCACTGTGGTAACACATGCCAGGTTCTGCTGGCAGCAGCAGGACAGGGAATATCTGATCTGGCAGCAGGGACAGAGTAGCCCTGTAAACACACTTTTCTCTCAGACCAGCAGGATTTTTCTGCTGGATCAGTGCCTTGTAGCAAGTGGTTGATTAGGGATGAGGTAACCTAAAGTCAAGTTCAACATCCTGTGGATTTACACCCTAAAGCAATCCCAGGATTTTCAGAGGGGAATTTCACAGCTTAAAATAACAGGGCAAACAGGGAAGTGTTCCTTTAACATAACTGAAAGTACCTGGTAGTAGAAAGCTCAACCCAGTGCCAGGTTAATGTGAATATTGTCCTTTCAGAAGCTCTGACGATGCCAAAACCTGAGTTGTGGCTCTCTGACTGATCTGCACCCTTTGACCCTTGGTATTGAGACCAAGTCTGAACTTTGTCAGCCAGGTTTTATTTCAAGGAGAACGAGTATTCAATTCCTGAGGCTGGAATATCCCAAACTCTTGCCATTTAATTACTCTCTAACTATTCTTAGAAACTCGTGTTTCATAGAATCCCAGAATGGCCTGGGTTGGAAGTGACTTTTAAGATCACCCAGTTCCAATCCAAGTAAAGAATTTCTTTATAGTATCTACCCTAAATCTACTCTCTCTGCAACCTATGGAGCCAATTATCTTTATGATTTAGCCTATTTATGAGGTGAGTTTTGTTTTGCATAGTCCTGTAAGGTCAGGAACTTTCACAGGACATTGCTCAATCTGAGCAGACTTGCCAGCTTTGAGAAATGTCCCTGCTTTAGTGGATGTTTGCAGCTTCAGGATGTTATCTCCAAATTATATTTTTTGAGAATTACAGAGTATAATTATTTTTTAAAATTACAAATAAACCTCCTTTCTTAAATATGAACCTCCATCTGAGAGGCTCCTTTGGTGTCATCAATCTTGGCTAATGGACACCTATTGTACACCTTCCCATTTTTGGTCTTAAGATTCACTGGGTCTACCTAAGGACCATCCAATACACATTTGGAGGCACCCACCTCTCTGAGGACAGTGGAGGAAACCTTGAATGACTTTGCTTTTAATATGATGAATTGAGATTTAATCCAGGCTCTCATCTTTCCTTCTTCCTCATATTAATAAAAGCCAGGCATTGTATTTACAAACTCCCATTTCCTTTCCTGCTGCCCTTTAACTCAGCCAGTGATATAGAGGTGTTTACCTCTAGTTAGAGCACAAATCCAACCACTCAGAAGAAATAAGGTTTGAACCCTTGTCCTCATGTCTGAAGAGTTATAAATTAAAAGAAGTTAAATAAACAAGCAAATCAACTTTGTTGATTTCAGGAAGAGTTTACTGTCCTCGAATATTCAAAAGAATTCCTGCGTCGTTCAGAGTGTGACTGTGACAACACATGGGGAGCTCAGAGGGGGCTGAGCAAAAGCAGCAGGTCCCCAAGCTGGAATCAGCTAAATGAGGCTGAATTCTGCATTTCTGCAACCCCTTCCTGGCTTTTCCTTTCCCTTGGCTGCCAGGAAGGCGAGGTCAGTCCTGGGTGCAGTGTTTGACTGGGGCTGATACAGCGGGGTGAGCAATACCTATTGGATTTCCCCCTCTGGAGCTCAGCCCTGATTTCTCAGTGTCAGAAGCTGAACCTCGCTGAATTTCTCCCCTTTCTCTGCTTGTGGCTATTTTTAAGCAAAGCTGCACCCACAGGCAGGGCGTGTGGCAGCCCAGGTCTTGCTCCAGGGGTGTCCCAGTGCCCAGCTGCTGTCAGCAATGATCGGAATTTCTTAAAACAGGCCAAGGAAGGAGTTCCTTGAGCACATCAGGTGCAATTAGAGGGTGAAACAGGCTGAAAAACGCGTGTCTGCACTGGTGGGTGAAAGCAGGGAGAGTTCTGGGGCACACGATGTTCCCTGCCCTGCATCCCGGGCAGGCTCAGCCCTCCATGCTGCAGAGGGACCAGGAGCTCTCCCCTGATTTCGGGGGTCTGTAAATCCCGTGCTGAGCAGCATCCCTCAATCCCTGCAGGAAACCCTGCCTGCAAATAATTCGGTGAAGAGATGGTTTTGCTTGGTTTCTGTTCCCCTTTGCCCGATGCGGCAGGAGGAGGAAGAGCAGTGTCAGACTGCAAGAACAGGGCGGGTGAAAGGCGAGAAACGAGGAAGGAAAATACAACTTGGTTTGAGGAGAGGGAATAAAAAAACTCCTTTCCATGGCAGAAACACCCCGATCCATTACAGGGGCAGATGCAGGAGCTCTTGGTGTTCCCTGCCGGGCATCAGGAGCTGGGCGGGATGAGGGACAGGGAGCGGTGATGTCCTGGTGATACAGGAGCAGTTCGCACTTCGCTCCTGTTTATTTATTCCTGCAACTGAAATACCTGCGAGGGGCGAGGGAGGCAATTGTAAACTCCAGGCGCAAAGGACCTTGAACTCCAGCTGCCTCTCCAAATCCACACATTTTTATCAGCCTGATAAAAATCAGACATTTATCACCCTCCCCGCCACAAGCCCGACCCGTAGCAGCTTTTTATCAAGTCCTTCCAAAGAAAGCGCCATCAGCAGTGAAAACTTCTCAGCATCCAGCTGCCAAGAGGAGGGGGGTCAACCACTTGGTTTTCTTCCTGACCTTTCTGAAAGCATCTAATTCTCCGAAAAATATTTCAGACTATTTTCTTGCATTCTTCAGTATCCCATTATTTAATTTTTTTATGTGCAAAATTTTGCGCTTTGTTTTGGTTTTTTTTTTTTTGGGTTGGGTTTTGTTTTTGCTTTGTATGGTTGGTTGAGTTTGTGTTTGGTTTGTGTTTTTTTTTTTTTTGTTTTTTTTTTCTCTGAAAACCATATGAAATGTCCCTTGTTCAGCCCAGAAGAATAAATTTTTCTGTTGCAAGAAAATGTCATTAATGCACTAAGACAAATCTGGGCAGCTACTGACTTTTGCAACAACCCTCTCGGGGTAGGGAGCACTTTGGAACGGCTTTAAACTGGATGAGAGTAGATTTAGATGGGATATTAGGCAGAAATTCTTTCCTGTGGGTGTGGTGAGGCCCTGGCACAGGCTGTCCAGAGAAGCTTCCATCCTGGAAGTGTCCAAGGCCAGGCTGGATGGGGTTTGGAGCATCCGGGGATAGTGGAAGGTGTCCCTGCAGGGGGGTGCAGTAAACCCAAACCCAAACCATTCTGTGATTCTGAACTCTGTGCCCACATTCCAGGCTGATAAACCAAAGGCCATACTGGAAACTGCTGCAGATGAAGCTGCCCTGACATGAATGGAGCACATGGGTGGCTGCATCTACACAGTGATGTACACCCAGCTCCCAGCCACCCTCTCCAAATTCCAACCACGCAAAGAATTCCTGGATGTCTGACTCGGATCCCACCAGGCTTCTCCCTCCCCTGCACCCGTGCCACGTCCAAAGGAGAGGATGCGTGTTGCACTGAATGTAGGCAACAATGTGACTGCTCCTTCCCTTCCAAGTTTCCTTTAGAGGGAATCAAATAAATAATTTTTAAACAAAGACATTAAAAGAGGAGGGTGAATCATGCTTAGTCAGAGTTGGGGCTCGCCAGGGTAATCACTGCTGGCATTTTGATGCCAGGGGGAGGATGTCAGGGAAGGCTGGTTGCTGACCAGCAGGTTCTTCCAAAGGGATGGAGAATGAAGTCTGGAGCTGCTGTTTTGGGATGCATCCAGAGCCTAATGCCACTGGTCAGGATGGGTTGCTAGGTGAGTTTGATGTTGGAGCAGCAGCAAAACAAAAGAGGGAATTTAGTGGTTTTAGTTTTGGTGTTTTGGAGAAGTTTGAAGACTGTAAACCCCGTAAGAAGTGGGTATCCCATTCTTACAGAAATGGGCTTTTTTCCCCTTCTCTCCCAGACTTTCCATTTTGTACTTCCCTCTCCCATCCCTCTGGACCCACTGCATTCATCCCTTGGACACTCAAGGTTAATTTTTGTCCCATCTACCACTGTGACTTTCATATTTCAAACCCTGGCATTGCATTTATACCTCTGTCCCTTCTCATTTATTAAATACCTGCCAGTTCCTGGTTTGGGTATGCATGGCAGCAGCTCCAGCCTACACTGGCTGGTTGATTCCTCCCTCTGTCACTCAGTGAGAGTGTGGGACAGCACATGGGCTGTCCCATGGCACACTGTGTCTCTAGTGGCTCTCAAGCAGCTGACACTTCTTCCTGACAACATTCAGGCTGCGTCAGTAACTTGATTTCCCGAAAAAATCGCTGAGCTAAGCACCCCTTTGGACTCTTTTCACAGCAGCTGTGAGCAACATCTTATTTACCAGTCCAGGTGCTATTTTTAGAGAGATGAGATTTTGTGAAGCACGATTTGGGAGGGGAGAAAATAATCCTTTGAGTGCACCTAGCACTGTCCTGCTCCCTGCCCTCTCCCCAGGGTGCAAGTGCTCTATAAATAGTAGTTCTTCTTCCAGCTGACCTCCCTGGGAGCAGCTGGGTGCTGGTGCCTTTGAAATCCAGGCCACTTATTTAGGAGTCGAAGCTTTCCGCTCCAGTTATTCAGGAGTTTCTAAGCCAAGAGTTACTAGGTGGATCTAATTTGAAGTGACTGTGATTTTAATTCAGGCAGGGTTTCGCTTTCGGGCTCCTTTTCATGTCGTGGGGGTGGTGATTTGTGAGGTGGAAAAGAGCCACGGAGAGGGGAGAGAGCTGCTGGAGGAAGGGGGATGATGCTCGAATTCCTTGTCCTGTAAAATCATGTGAATTTTTGTCCTCCTTCTGACTCATGCTCTAGCTGGGAAGTGACTTTCTGTTGCCCTACATGTAAAAAGGATTTGGGGATTTTGTGCAGAGTGGTCCAGGGAGGGCTGTTGTGCCTGACTCCCATCCCATCCTTGCCAACTGGAGCACTCACAGCTCTCTCCCACCTTCCTTCCCACATCCCAAATCTCTGGTTCTTTTCCAGCTCCCTCATAGTAGCTTTTTAAAAATTTTTTTTTTAATTTTTTTTTTTCCTTTTTGCCTGTGAATATTTTTTCCCTGTGTGGGAGAGGGAAAGATTGTGCAGTTTTTACTCCAGCTTGGCTCCATGTAAGGAATTAGCCAGAAATATCTTCTTTCTAAATGCGTTATAAAAAATACAAGCCTTTGCTTCCAGAGGAGGAAAACAGTCTAAGTTTAAAAAAGGCTTTTAGGTATCCAAGATGCTCCTTACCAGGCTTTAAATTTTGAAGCAAAATTTGCTTTATTAAACACCATCAAAGCAGATGCTCCCACCTCTACATCTCCTCCCACTCCTGACACATTCCCACATTTCTCTGCTGTGCCAAATTCCCATCCAGAACCCTTCCAAAGAGACCCCTCCATGCCAGGTGGGTTCGTCCCCATCAGCGCTGGGGGACAAGGAGGGTTTGAGCACCTGCATGTTTGGGATTTGGGCGTCATCACGGGAATTTTCAGGGTGGTCCCAACCCCTCTGTGTTGCAAACAGAGCCTGTGTGGGGGTGTCAGCATTGCTGGGGTGCCGTTTGTAGCCTATAGTGGAAACATAACTTGCAGGAACCTGGGGAGTGGATTAAGAAGCCTAATAAACTAATAAAAGGATGCTAATAATAATGCTAATAATAATGCTAATAATAATAATAATAATAATAATAATAATTATTTTTATTGTATAAGAACATGAGAACTAAGAAAAATTAAATAGTAAAATTATAAAATAATAATAAAAATAATAATATTAAAACATTAACTATTAAAAAATTAAACTATATTATTAAATTTAAAAATATTTTTTAATATGGATTAAAAATTAGCATTATGCACCCGTTTGAGAGCGCGGAGCTCCCCGCGGAGCATCCCCAGCGCTGCGGCCGCTGCCGGCGGAGGGATGCGGGGGCCCCGCCGCCTGCCGGCCCCGCCCGGGCGCGGAGCGGGGCGGAGCAGCCGCGGTGGCCGCGGGCGGAGGCGGAGCCGCCGCATCCCGGGCATCCCCTCCGGGGGAGGCGGCTCGGCACCGCATGTGCGACGTGAGCGACGTGCAGCAGCGCAGCGCCGGCATCCCCCGGCCCCCCGGGACCCCCCGGCATCCCCCGGCCCCCCGAGGGTCCCCCCGGCCCAGGCCCGGTGGCCGCCGAGTGAGGGGCGCAAGGGGCGCGCCGGCGGAGCCCCCCATCCCACCGCTGTCTACTCAGTGCTCCTTTATATAATTTTTTTACTCTATTTTTTTAAATTGTTTTTTATTTGTCTCTAGTTTATTTTCTTTTAAATTTTGTTTTTTATTTTGTTCAACTTTATTCCCATTTTATTTTCAGTTCATTTCCATTCCCCCTTCTTATATTCGCCTCTGTTCCCTATTTTATTTTCTTAATTAATTTTAAATTAATTTTAATATTTTTCGCTTTATTTCTTTCACTATTTATTAATTTTAAAGCAGTTTTTTTTAAAGTTATTTGTCGTCGAGTTTTAATGTATCTTTAAAAATAAAGAAAAAAAACCCAAAAAAAGTAATTCAATTTCCATCATTTTCCATAATTCTCCCTCATCGATTGAAAGGACGTGAGAAATTAAACAGGGCGTTTATTTAATTGCAAATATTGTAGTTTGGGGGTCCCCTGCTCACTCTAAATTCCCGGGGTGAGGGGAGGGGGGTTCGGTGCCGCGCCCCCCCCGCGGAACAAAGCGCGTCCTTTGTCCGCGCTGCAGTGCGGGGGGCGGGCGGCAGGGGGCAGCAGCGGCCGCGCGGCAGCCCCCCTTCATCCTCCTCCTCCTCCTCCTGCCCATTTCCCTCCTCTCCTCCTCCTCCTCCTCCTCCTCCTCCTCCTCCGCGGCGCCGCAGCCCGCCCGGCCCCGGCCCCGGCCCCGGCCCGCTCCCCGCCCCGCCCCGGGAGGCGGTCCCGGCCTGCCGGGATAGAAATAGGCGGCGCGGCGGTGCCGGCACATCGTGAGCGGAGCCGGCCGGAGCAGCAGAGCGGGCTGTGGCACCACTCCTTCCCCGGCTGCCTCGCGTGGAGATCCTGCCTTTCTTTCTTCTCTTGCTTTTTTTTTTTTTTTTCTTTATTTTTTTCAATTTTTTTTTTTTCAATTCAAAAGGGAAGATATATATATATTTTTTTTTCAACATCTATATTTTTTCACCCCGCTTTCCATCGCGGTTCGCGGCGGAGCTCGCCCTCGCTTCCCTCCCGGCTGCGCTGCCCGGCTTTGTGCCCTGCAGACCCGGCCCTCCTCTTCCTCCTCCTCCCCCCTCCTGCCGTAAAACCTTCACGAGGCTCGCAGCAGCATCCGAAAGCGCCGCAGCCGCTCGCCCAAACCACCGACTGCAACAAAAACCCTTTATATATATATTTTTTTTTTTATCATATATTTCCCCCCACCTCGTCCCCCCCTCCCCTTTTTTATTTCTCCTCCTCCCTCCCGCAAACGCATCAAGGTGGACGCGGAGCGCAAAAAGACCTTTGTTTTAAAAATGCCCATGGAGCTGACGCAAAGCCGCATCCAGAAGATTTGGCTTCCCAATGACAACCGCCCGGCGCTGCCCCGCCGCTGTGAGTACGGGCACGGCAGCATCCCGGATGGATGGGGATGGGCATGGGATGGGGTTTGGGATGAGATGGGATGGGTGGGGAGCTCTCCCCGTTCTCTGCTCGCCGCGGCCGCGCTGTTGCAGCATCCCTGCGCATCCTTTCCCCGCGTTGCCCAGCATCCTGCCGGTCCCGCATCCCTCCCGCTCCATCCCGTGACTCGGTGCCGGCTCGGGAGGAAGGTGCAGCCGTCACATGGCCCCGCAGGATGCGGGGAGGTGCCGGCACACGCGTGCCCCCATTTCCACTGCCTGGGATTAAAAGAAAAAAGGGATCAGGTTGTTCACCTCGCAGCTGGGATTTTCGCGGTGTCAAGCGGCTCACCCGGGGATTTATTAATGAGAGAATTATGAATGGTTTGTGTGGAAGGGACCGTAAAGATAATCTGCCACGTGACAGGACACTTTCCACTAGACCAGGCTGCTCCAAACTCCGTCCAATTAGTGTGTTAAAATATTTTTTTGGAGGTGGAGGGAGGGTTAGGGCAATGGATTAGGGAAAAAAAAAAAAAAAGCCAAAACTGACCAAACACCAGCCGTTTGCACTTTGCCATTTAACCCTGTGGGGATGAGATGGGAGGCAGGTGAAGGGGAGGGCAGAAATTAGTGCTGAAACTTCTGCAGTGCTTTCTACTTGTCTCTGAAGCCCGGAATATAAAAATGTTTGGGTCATCCCGGTGTTACTATAAACCAAATCCTGAATCATGATGCAATCCGAAAGCTCAGGAAGCAGCTCCTTTAGGTCACCCGGCAGCTACACTGACAACCTGCCAGTTGTGCGACTCTTGACTCCAAATCAGCGTCTCAGGAATGTGCGGAGCCGGGATGGAGGGGGTGGCACTCGCAGTCTGGCGGGGATGGAAGTGGCTTGGGTGAATCAGGCGCAATGCTTGTCTTCATCGGGCGTTTAAAGTCGCTTCTGATGTTTATTTACCTTGTCTGGACAGTTTCCCATTCTAAAAAATACTAATAATTCTTTTAAAAATAGATATCCTATGAACTTGCCAGATGCTGTTGCCCCTGGCTGTGGGTCAGACACCTGGAGCAGATGTTGGGATGCTCAGCCTGTGCCTGGCAAGGGCAGCTCTGCAGCGGGAGCTGCCGGGGAATGCATTTCAGCAACAGGCTGCACATCTGGGTAGCCAAGGGGCTTTGCTTAGAGCGGGTAAAACGTCTCCCGGCTTAATGCTTTGCACGTGTTTGTCTGTGGCCTGATTTTTCCCCAGGACTGGCACCTCTGAAAGAAATCCCTTGTGCATGCAGTGTTTTTGCCACTTCACTCACCTGGTTTCTCGGAGAGAACTCCCTCTTGGGTAGCGGAAAAAACTAACATATTTAATATATTAAGGCAGCGAGGGGCTTATTAATAACATAATGTGGCTTCTAATTATTTTTTCTTGGGGTGGGAACAAGCCACGCTGGGCACCATTCGCTGTGCAACGCGAGAAGAGGATTTTTAGGCTTCTTTTTTTTTTTTTTTTTTTTTTTTTTAGCTCGCTCTTTTTTAAACTCAAGGTATTTTAAACGCGAGGTGCTATTAATTCCTCAGCAGCAACAAAGAGCGAGGGCTACAAAGCTGGGTGGGAACGGAGGAATAACGGAGACCACGTCCAGCGTGATGCCCGCAGGGAGCGGGCGCATCCCTGGAGCATCCTCTGGAAGGCGTGCAATAATTAATTAGCCCGATTGTGCGATCGCTCGCCCGGCGGAGGCTGCAGCGGTTCCTTCAGCTGGCCTTTTGACGGCGATCCATTAAATTGCTGTCACGCCGCACGTCTCTCACGTAGGGGCTGGGAAAAGTGGAGCCGTCGAAGGCGCTGGGCTGGGCAGAGCCGGGCGAGGGGAGGGGGATGCTCCGGGAGGAAGGGGAAAGGGGGAAACTCCAGGAGGGAAGGGGGATACTCCGGGAAGGGGGGAGGGAGGGAGGAAGGGAAGGGGGAAGCTCCTGGAGGGAAGGGAGGTGCTCCGGGAAGGAGAGAAGGAAGGAAGGGGGATAATCCTGGAGGGAGGGAAGGAAAGAAGGAAGGGGGATACTCCGGGAAGGAGGGAAGGAAGGAAGGGGAATACTCCGGGAGGGAGGGAGAGAAGGGGGATGCTCCGGGAGGGAAGAGAAGGAACGGGATATACTCCAAGAGGGAAGGTGGATGCTCCGGTAGGGAGGGAAGGAAAGAAGGAAGGGCGATGCTGGTTCCTCTCTCCATCCCGTCCCTCTTTTTCCCCGTCCCTCCGGCTCGGTGGGTGTGGGATCACAGCCGGGGATGTTCGCGTTCATCCTCGGGGCGGTAGCGGTTCCGTGTGTGTGTGATGTGGGATCAGGCATCCCTGACAGTGTGGGAATTGCAGCGGGAAGAAGCTGGGAAAAGGGGAATAGGAGTAACAGAACGTGCGGTCTGGGGCAATACTTATGGGGAGACAGAAAAAATGCCTGAAATGAGGATGTGGCTGTTTTATCTAACTTCTTTATAGAAGCAAATTTCCTTCCCTTTTCTGCTGTGCTGTTTTGGTTTCTCCTTCTCCTTTTACCCAGTGTCGAAGCTGACTTTCTGGCAAATAGCGAAAGTGATGAGCTTCTAAATATCCTCTGATTGAGCCTGAAAGTCATCTCGACTTACCTGTCTAGATGTCGATAAGGAGTAATGAATATGTATTGAAATCCCTGATAGCTTCCCAGCAGTGGTGAAAAGAAATGATGAATGAGGCTTTTGTGAAAGACTGGGAGCAAAACACTGGGTTCTGTTTCATCCCTGATGCAAAGTTTCCCGGAGACTTTTAGTTTGGGCTCAGATTCCTGGTGGAAAGTTGCTCACTGATGCCATGGTGTTTTGGGAGGTGCTTCCCAGGTGCTGTTCCATTATCCGAGGGCAGCAAAAACTGGGGGGGGGAGATTCCTGAATTAGGGATGTTTAACTCTTGCAGCACCCTTTGGAGGTGACAAGTGCCAGCCCTAAGGCTGTCACAGCTGTCTGGAGCCACAGGGACAAGAACAGTACCCAGCATTGTGCCTTTGCTCTTGCAGTGCTATTTAATGGCCCCAGATCCTCTTGGCTTTGCTCTTTGAGATCCATTGTCCTCTTGCAGGTTGGGAAAGGAAGAGTTTCCTTATTCCTTCCTCTCCTTATTAATAAGCATGTGAGTTTTGTGTAAAACAGACTTGCACCCATAGCTTGGATGAGGATGTGAGATTGTTAGACAGGGAAAAGTATTTTTCTGGGTATGTTGCACAGCTCCCCTTGTGCCTCAGCACAGAAAATTGGCACTTGCTCCCAAAATCTTTGGGAGCTGCCCTGGGGTTTTGAAATGCAGCCCTGTGGGGGGGAGGTTGCACAAAGGGAGTGAGTGTGAGGGCAGCTCCAGCCTGGAGAATGTGAAATTTATGAAACAAAAAAAAGGAGAAAATATATTAGGTAGTTTTTAATCTCTTGTCTGCTGAGTTTGTTTTGCTGAGAAGCTTAGGAAGATGATGGGTGCCTCTTCTCTGCCATCTGGGTGCCTGTGCCATTTCTCTTCCCTGTGGCATTAATTTGGTTTCTCCAGCTGCTGGGTTTATTTATTTTCTTAAAAGGGGAAGGTAATCCCATGTTCTTTGCATGTTCTGTGGATACTTTTCAGTTTGTTTGCCCTTTCCAGATCCACTCTGACAAAAACCTACCCTGGGAGCCCCTGGCATCCCCTGGTCCCACCTTCAGCAGCTGTGACAGGCAGGCTGAGCTCTCCACCCAGACTATAATTAAGCTGTGTTTTATGGCTCTGCCACCAGCCACTCACTCCCTGCATTCCTTTCCTATGAGGTCTCTGGGCTCACCATGGATAGATGGAAGGGTGGGTGAGAAATCCCCTGCAGGGTCCCATCTGTCCTGCAAATGCTGCCTCTGGATTTTCTTTCCAGCTGTTTGACATGGACCCTCTTCACTACAAAAAAAACCCAAAAAACCAACAAAAAAACCAACACACCAAAAAAAAACCAAAAACAAAACAACAACCCAGTATGGGTTTGTGAGGGGAAAAAGGGAAAAATCACTTGGGTATCTGCTTTTAAATGCTGGTAGTTCTGTGGTAGTCTTGCCTTGAAAATCCAGTTAGTTGATTGTGTGTCTGGTGAAAATCTAGTCAAAGATTTTGGGAGATGCTTTCTGTGGGTGAAGTTCTTGGTATTTCACACCTGGTATTTCAGCACAGACACTGCTGCAGGGATGAATCCTTGAACTTTTCATGGAATTGGCCAAGCCATTGGAGTGTCAAGTTGTGATTGCCTTGATTTTTACTTTTTTTTTTTTTTTTTGGTGTTTTTTGTTGTTTGTTTTTTTTTTTTTTTTTTTTGTTGTTTTTTTTAAATTAGCCTTTATTTTGGTTGCAAATGAGGAAACTGAGGCTCTCCAGGGAGCCTGGGACAGCTGCTGGCTCCTTGCCTACTTTGCACCCATCAGGATATTCTTGCTGTGCCTTTCAGGTTTCCTCTAGCTGCTGAAGTACTTGGAAGGAGCCTGGATAAAAACAAGTACCTTGATGCAGGATGAGCTGGAGAATTAACAGCTCCTTTTCTTTTTCCTTGCAGCCTGTGGGCCTCAGCTTGCCAATTCCCCCACTGTGATAGTCATGGTTGGCCTCCCAGCCCGTGGCAAGACCTACATCTCTAAGAAGCTGACTCGCTACCTCAACTGGATTGGTGTCCCCACAAAAGGTAAGGCTGGCCCTGGCTTCCAGGGGAAAGCAGGAGGTCTGGTCCTCAGGAATTTCTCTAGATCAGTGCTTTGGGAAATGGGAGGTAGTGGGGGATGTTTCTGAGATCCCACAGGCAAAATATCTGTGTTTTCACATCCTCCTGCAGCCTTCACCTTCAGTTTGAAAACCAAGGGATGCTCTGAGCCATTTGCTCTGAGGATGTAATTCCTTGGCCCCAGCTTGCTTTAAGTGCAGAAGCTGCACAGGTGAGTCATGCCCCTCATTTGGGTGGTTTGTTTCTGTTTTTCCCCAGTTTTCAACGTTGGGGAGTATCGCCGCGAGGCCGTGAAGCATTACAGCTCCTACGACTTCTTCCGTCCTGACAACGAGGAGGCCATGAAAGTCAGGAGGTGAGTGGGGGACCTCTCCCTGACCCCACAGCCTGGTGAACCCCTTGGCTGGCAGCACAGTTACCCACTTTGGGGGTGATGAACAGAAGTTGGGCTCTGAATTTCCCCTGGGTTTGAATTTCCCCTGCCTGCTCGAGGAGGGTTCTGAGAGCTCAGAACTGAATCTGTACAGGATTGGTAACTTCAGGGTGGCCACCACACCCAGAGGAGATCAGGGCCACATGTCTGTCCCCTCTTTTGCAGGCAATGTGCCCTGGCTGCCCTGAGGGATGTGAAGCTGTACCTGACGGAGGAGGCTGGGCAGATTGCGGTGAGCTCCCAGATGTGCTTGGGGTTTGGGGTTTGGCAGCTGTGCCAGCCCCAAAGTCCTCTGCATCCCTTCTCTGAGGAGGGGCTCTCTGGGAAACCAGGCCCTTGTGGTGCTAATTGAGATCTTTGGCTTTTAAAGGTTTTTGATGCCACCAATACCACGCGGGAGAGGAGAGGGATGATCCTGAACTTTGCCAAAGAGAATGGATTCAAGGTCAGTGCCGTGGGGCTGATGCATTGTCAAGTCCACTGTCATGTAGAGTTGGTGTATCTTCTTTCAATCATGTGTTGTCCTCATGCTGCTCTTGTGTGAGGGAGATTTCACTGCTGTGTTTGAGTTAAAATATGAAACTTTCTTCATTCATACCAAGCCATGGGGAAGGAAATGATGGGAATGGGGCAGAGGGAGAGGTTGGGTCAAGCAGGGAGGATGTTGGATTGAGCAAGGAGCTGGGTGAGTGTTACAAACCTTGCTGGTGGCTTTCAGCTGAGCTTTGCTTTGCTTCACAGGTGTTCTTCATTGAATCTGTCTGCAATGATCCCAACGTGGTTGCCACCAACGTTATGGTAAGTGTGGAACTGGTGGAAGTGTCCTGCTTTTGCTTTCCCTCCTTTGAGAGGTAGGAATGGCATCACCTTCACAAGCTCTGGTCTTCATGGTGGACTTCAGCCCCCCTAGTATCTGCTGGAGGGACAGCACAGCATGGCACTGGCAATCTAGGAGGTTCCTGAAATGTCTTAGTGACTTTTCTCCAAGTGATAGCAGCTCTCCTTGTTTGCTCTTCTATGTTGCACCTTGTTGTCACCAACAAGGAGGGCCTGGTGAGGAATGTGAAGCTCCTGGGCTGTGGTGGCTGTCAAGTGAGATGTCAGGAGAGCAGATTTTGGCCTGGAGTACCTGTTGGATAAAAAGCCCAGGAGGGAAGAGGAGCCCAAGAAAACTGGTTAATGCTCAAGGATCAGCTTCTCTGAGTTCAGTTGTGATGCATTCCCAGCAAAGGAGCAGCCATCAAAAATGCCAGGATGAACAAGGAGCTCCTGGACAAACTCAAACACAAAAAGGAAGCCTACAGGAATAGAGGATGGAAGCAAGGACAGGCAGCTGGGAGGAATACAGAGATTGTCTGAGCAGCCAGGGATTGGATTAGGAAAGACAAAGCCCTGACAGAACTGGGGGACTACAGGCTCAGTCTCATACCAATGTTGGGGAAGGTCATCCTGGAAACTCTGCTGAGGCACATGGAAAAGAAAAAGGTGATTGGTGACAGCCAACATGGCTTCACTGGAGGCAAATCCTGCTGCCAACCAGGGACTGGGGCTGAAGAGTTTATTTTGTTCCTGCTGGAAGCTGTTTCCCAGTGACCAACTTTTTGGAGGTTGCACACAGCCTTTTCTACAACAAAATGCTCAGTTTGCTGCATTTTTTTTTTTCCCATAAGCTGCATTTTTTTTTTTTTAAGGATTTTAATCCCTTTATTTGGAAACTAATGCTTGAAGAGCGAGAAAATTATCTTCTGGCTGAGTGTGGGATTTTGCTCCATGGGGAACTGCAGATAAATTATGCTCTTAGTGATGGGATCAATGTGGAAAATACACCCCAGGCCTGGGATGCTGCCATGTGTCGATCCATTGTGTTACCCTGTTGGTTTCAGGACTGCTTGTGAAGTTACCAATGTGTAATGCTGCTGTTCAAACCCAAATCTTCAGGAACAACAGCCTGTTAGATTAGTTCTGTGAGGGTTGTGAATATTCACATTGCCTCTTTCTAGGGTCTTTCAGCCCAAGAGCTTGCAGCAAATAATACACATAAAGGGGTTGAATGTTGTCATCCTGCTGTACTGGTGCTGAACTGGGATAAGCATCTTGTCTATGCTTGTGAACTTCCATTTTTCAGCTTGAATTTGAACCTGATGGAGTTTTTTTAGCCATTAGGAAGCTGAGTTTTCCTGCTGTTGGGTGTTGAGGTGCTACCCCAACTCTTGTGAGAATGGGAGTGGACTGATGAGTGTACTAATCATGCAATGGTTGATACCAAATTCTCCCACCTTATGCTTGTTTTTGGGTCTGGTTTGCTTCTTTTCTGCTCTGTGATGAGTGATGACAATAAAGTAGTCATCACTTACTTTCAGCTCGTCACTGGATCTTGGCAGGACTTTGAAATTCCAGATTAGCACTGTTGTCTTGGAAAGCTTCCTAACCTCTCCTTGTGGCATGTTTTTTTTTTTCTGTTGCAGGAAGTCAAATTGTCCAGCCCAGATTACCGGGACTGTAATTCCACTGATGCCATGGAGGATTTCATGAAGAGGATCAATTGTTACCAAGCCAGCTACCAGCCTCTTGACCCTGATGACTATGATAGGTAAGAGACCTCAACTTCTTGAGCTGCCTTGAGCACCTCTGCTTTTCCAGGAGAGGATCAGTGCAGGGTGGAGCTGTGTTTCACTTTGTCTTCAAACACCTGGCTGTGCTAGAAAGATTTATGGCCAGGCCTCACCTTGAATTCAGCCCTTTTACAGGAAAATGCTGGTTTCCCAGGCCCTGTGCCAGGGAAATGGGCACTGATGCCTTCCCAGGCTCTTGTGGGCTCAGATGAGCTGTTCTCAACCTTGTTGTGCCTGTCTAAGTACAAAGGCTTTGAGAAAGCACTTGAATTTGAGTGGTTCAGGTGCTTTTTTCATTGTCCCACTCAAGGAAGGGACTGCTTGGCTCAAACCACAGGATTGAGCAAGCCCTGTGGCTTCTGCCTGGTTGTTGTGTGCCTTGGAAGGGTTTTGCTGTCCTGCCTGACTCTGCAGGCACCTCTCCACTGCTCACAATCACGTCTGTGTGCCCTGCACTGATTGTCCCAGCCCTGCTGATCCCTGTCCTGGGGAGGAGCATGTTCCCTGTGAGTCCTGTTTAATCCTCTTTACTGCTGCAGGAGGAGGGGTGGTGATTACACTGCTGCTATTCAGCTCTCCATGAATCCCCCCTACCTGTTGGCTCCCCTGCTGAAAATCCCCTGCAGGAAATCCTCTGAGCCTGTGATTACACAGACAGAGATAATTCACAGGGCTGCTTTTGAGAATGACGTCTCTGTCCCCAGGGAACTTTCTCTCATCAAAGTCATCGACGTGGGCCGGAGGTTCCTGGTCAACAGGGTTCAGGATCACATCCAGAGCAGGATTGTTTATTACCTGATGAACATCCACGTGCAGCCCCGCACCATCTACCTCTGTCGGCACGGGGAGAGCGAGTTCAACCTCAAGGGCAGGATTGGGGGGGACTCTGGCCTCTCCAACAGGGGCAAGAAGGTGAGGGAGAAGGAAAATATTGCCCTGTGGATTCCAGGAGTGATCTGGCTGTAGCAGAAGCTGCTGTGCCTTGGGTTAAGTGCATGTTTGATGACATGCTGAGGGTCCATCTGTAGCTCTTGGGGATCAATGAATGTGTGGCTGCCCTTCCCCTCAGAGCAGAAGGCTGATCTTCCTGCCTATGGAAGGCTGCACTTGCTGGGAAGTAGGGAAGAAGGCCCATTGGCAAGCTGTGGACCAGAAATCAACCTCTTTTTACTATGTCTCACAGTTTGCAGAGGCACTGAACAAATTTGTGGAAGAGCAGAACCTGAAGGACCTCAAAATTTGGACAAGCCAGCTAAAGAGGACAATCCAAACAGCAGAAGCTCTCCAGCTGCCCTATGAGCAGTGGAAGGCACTCAATGAAATTGATGCTGTGAGTATCTGTGCACCCAGAATAGCTGGATGGGGCTGGTTGTTGCTTAACAAGAGAAAGTGAGGTTTTGTCTGGTGGCTGTGCTGGTGCTGCTTGACTTGAACATCTCCAGTAACCTCATGGTTGTGCTGCCCTGGCAGGGTGTGTGTGAAGAAATGACCTATGAAGAAATCAGGGAGCAGCACCCAGAGGAATTTGCTCTGCGTGACCAGGATAAATATTACTACCGTTATCCTTCTGGGGAGGTAGGTCTGCAGGGACACCTTCAGAGACAGCACTTTCCTTTAAATGTGGCCTTTTTTTCTTCATTCTGTCCTCTGCTCTTGAGCAGAGGAGCAGCGAGAGCTCCAAGAAATGAGAATTAAGAGACCAGGGCTCATGCTTACCTCTACTTTGAGCTTTTGTGAAATCTTGCCATATGAAGTTCTCACTTAACAGTCCCACTGACTTCATAGGAGATAGCAGGGAAAGGTCTCTGGAGGTTTCTAGTCCAACCTCAATCATTCTATCTGCTCACAGTGTTGTGCTGCTCCAATTTTCTTTCCTTTCCAAAAAAAGTAATTTTCACCTTGTTCTCAGTATTGTTCCCTGAGGGTTGATGGTAATATCTCTGTTCCTGGCAGTCTACTTTCAGAGTGTGACACAATGAGGTGGGAATTGACATCAGTTCTGGATGATACTGTGAATTGAGCTAATTATCCCCAAATTGAAAGTCATGCCCATAGATATTTCAGAAAAGTCTTTGGAGATATCCTCATGACCTCTAACAGAATATGTGGGGATATCAGGCACCAACTCTGGGTGTTTGGGGCTCCTGGCTGCCTCTCATGTTTTTTTGAGGCCATTCAAAATCTTGGGATTTCTCAGGTTGCTCCAGACATCTCAGAACTTTGAAATCCTGTACAAAATCAACTACCAAGATGATGGAGAGGTTCTATCTTCTAAGCCCTTGTTGCTTACCTTAATTCCCTAGAAGTGAGCTGTGATTCAGAGATGTGAATGGCTCCTTCTCTGACAGTAGAATTAGAAGTTCCAGAGCAGCCTGAGGATGAGGATTTCTTTTTTAGCAGTTTGTTGATTTTTCTCAGAGGCATTAAATCAGGAGGTCTGCCAAGACAAGGACTGTTGTATCTTTGGGATGCTCGTTGCATGGATTCCATGCCTCATCTCCCTTCCCTTCTGTCCCAGTCCTACCAGGACCTGGTGCAGCGCCTGGAGCCAGTCATCATGGAGCTGGAGAGGCAAGAGAACGTCCTGGTCATCTGCCACCAGGCTGTCATGCGCTGTCTCCTGGCATATTTCCTGGACAAGAGTGCAGGTGAGCTCCCTGTCCCTGGAAAGAGGATTGGCCCTTCTGGAAGGGGGATGATGGATGATGGTCTTCACATCCTGGAGTGTGCATCTCTTTGCTGTGGGGTGAAGGTGTCTGAGCCTGCCTTTGGAGGGGAGGTGGGATAACCCTCCTGCTTTGCTGTCTCTGCAGATGAAATGCCCTACCTGAAATGTCCCCTGCACACAGTGTTGAAGCTGACCCCAGTAGCCTATGGTGAGTGAGACCTTCCCAAACATGCCAGAAGGGTTGACTTGTACCTTCTCTTCAATCCAGGCTGTCTGGGATAAAATCTGTGATGGGGTACTTGGTAACATCCTGGCCTTGCTGATCTTTGTGCTCCTTTCTGCAGGCTGCCGGGTGGAATCCATCTCACTGAACATTGAAGCAGTCAACACGCACAGAGATCGACCAGAGGTGAGTGCTGCTTTTCCCTGGGGCTGTCCTTTGGTGTCCCCCTCCTGTCCCCCGTGGCCAGCTGGCAGTGGGAACAGCCAAATCATGCCTGGGGTGGGCATGGGGAGATTGCTCAGCTGGGTGCTTGAAAGTGCTGCTGGAAGACTGGGAGCATCAGATGTGCTCTTGTTCTGCAAAGTAGTGGCCAGTTGAGGATTTTCCAAGGGAAGAGGGCTCTGTGGCATGTTCCTGTTTCCCAGTGTTTGCCCAGGGAAAACTCCTCCCTGGTCTCTGACTTTCCCTGCATGGTCATCCACTTGCGTGAGCAGGGGACGGAGCTGTGGGTGGAGAAGGTGACTTCTCCCAGGTCTCACAGCTGCCTGGCAGAGCCTGGGCTCAATGCTTGCCCTGCATCTGCCTCTAAGGGTCTTTTTCCTGGTATAGCTGTGGCTCTCTGTCATTCTGCAGGATGGGAGGTGGCAGTGCTGGGCTGGGGGTGCTCTGTGGAGGAGACCCCTCCTGTGGAGAAAAATTCCTGTAAGGTTGGGTCTGTCTGCCAAGTGCTCCACTGGAGCTCAGAGGCCAGGACAGGAGGATGCCAGCTCAGTGTCAGGGTTGGGCAGCCACCCAGAGTGGGCCACAGGGACCCTGGCAGCACCCATGTCCCAAGATGCTGGGCCATTTCCAACTTGTGCTTAGTGGTGGTGGAGCCCAAAGTGATGCTCAACAGTCAGGGCTATCCCCTTTTGGCCCATATCTCCTTTCCTTTGCTTCCACTGTCAGGTGGCAGCACCTGAGCCTCCTGTCCCTCCCTGCAGCTGTAGGGGGGAAGCCAGTCCTTCCCCCTGCATGGGGCCATCCATGCCCTGCTTTGCCACCCTCTCTGGGGATGGCAGCCTTGTGTAGGGTGGGCTGAGACTGGTGCCAATGCTTGGGTGCCCCTGCTCAGCTTTGCCTCCATCCCTCCTCGCTTGAGTTGGAGCTTGGCGCGGTGCCGACCCTCCCTGGCTGCTCTGCTCCCACTTCCCAAATATTCCTGATCAGCCTGGGCTGGCTCATCTTCCCTCTTCCTGCTTTCACTCCTCTCTCTCTGGGTGGAGGGACCAGCTTTGAGGAGGAGACTAATGGGCACCTCTGCGTGTGCAGAGTCAAGGCGTGATTGCTGCTGGGTGTGTTCAGCTACCTGTAGTTACTTTTTTTGTCAGCTGAGACTCAGATGAGCAGAAAATCTGTCTCATGTCTGAGTGCAGAGCATTTTTTTTTTTTTTAACCTCCCTTCCCCTTCTGCACTCTTAAACATTTTGCATCAGGTTTTTTTTTTTTTGTGTCCAGAGCTTTTCAGTGCATCCCTTGCTCATTGACAGTGACTGTGGGGAAAAGTAGAGGCCACTTTAAGATAAAAAAAAGGAAACCAAAGCAACTTGCATCTTTTTTTTTTCCCTTTATAACTGTCGCCTTCTTCCTTTTTCTTTATTTTGCTTTATTTTTTTATATTTACTTTTATTTTCTTTGTCTCACTTTAATTTAGGAAGCAAAGAAGGGACCTAACCCGCTCATGAGACGTAATAGCGTTACCCCTCTAGCAAGCCCAGAGCCCACCAAAAAACCTCGCATCAACAGCTTTGAGGAGCATGTGGCTGTTTCTTCTGCCCTGCCAGGCTGTGTTCCTCAGGAAGTGCCCACGCAGATGCCGGGACAAGTTAGTTGAACTTTTTTTTTTTTTTTTTTTCCTTTTTTTTTTTCTTTTTGTTGTTGTTCTTGTTGTTTTGTTGTTTGTTGTCCTCCTGTCACTCCTGAAGCTGAGGAGCTGCTTGCACTTGTTGTAACCTGTGCTGCTGTCTGAGATGCATCTTCCTCTCATGGCTGCTGTCCCTCCTTGCCTTGGGTCACTGTTGATTCTCTCTTGGGTTTTGAGAGTGTCATTACCTTCTACCAAGCTCTAGGCCACATTAATTTAGTGCCTTCAACCTCCTGAGGGGTCTCCTCCTTGGAGTGAGCAGGAACAAAGGGCTCGTGCCTTCCCTCTGGCTGTGCTTGGCTCTGGTGTAGACCTGGGCATGGCAATAAATCAAATGCTCTTGTGATCCTCTTAAGGAGGAGCTGCCAAGGCTCACCTTTGGCTAGAAGGGTCTCCTTTATCCTGGGGCTGTAGACAAAATGGACTAAAGTTGAGTAGAAGCCTCTTGGTGTGGTGAACCTGGGTGAAGCCTGTGGGCAGCTGCCATGGTGCTCGTGTGTCCTCTTTCAACCACCCATGAAGGGACATGGGAAGAGAGGCCTTGC
The DNA here is from genome assembly GCA_030060385.1 of Muscicapa striata striata. Classification (NCBI taxonomy): domain Eukaryota; kingdom Metazoa; phylum Chordata; class Aves; order Passeriformes; family Muscicapidae; genus Muscicapa; species Muscicapa striata. The sequence continues at coordinate 8,167,371 of JAREIS010000025.1, read as the reverse complement.
TTGCTGCTCACTTCTCCAGGCACCAACCCCTCTCCTAAGCTCACTGAGGACTCCTATATCATCTATAGGAGCCTTTGCCAGGCCGCCCTTGCCCCCAGCTGCCTGTTGGATCTTGCTGTCTGTGTGGGTGTGATGTCCTTTCTCCCCTCCTCACCCAGACCCCAGGCAGGTTAGCAATGGCTCTGTGCTCCCCCTTTGCTCTGCTGGGTTGTTGCTTTGCATGAGTCTGCCAGGGCAGCTGGGTCTGTCTCAGCTCCCAGGGCTCTGCTTGGGCTGGTTCAGCCTCACAAAACCCTTTGCCAGCTCTGGCTGCCCAGTGCCCCTCACTGCTGCCCACTGTCCTCTGCCTGGTGTGGCGTGGAGTTACTGATGCCTCTCTCTGTTCTTTCTGTTCTCTCTGTCTCTCTGCAGCCTTTACTAGGGAAGGCATGCCTGTAAGTACCTTCTTGCATCTTATTCACTCCCCCTTCCAAACCATTTTTTCCATGTCTCTTGCCATCCCACTGGGTTGCTGTTGTTGTGAAATCCAGATGGGATGTGGATTTCTGGGAGTTAATACTTTGCTGTTTTTTTTGGGGGGGGTTTGTTTTAGGAAAGGTAAAGAGGAGACTGTGGGTGCTGGTTTTGTATCCTAGCTTGATAAGATGTCCCAATTTTGTTGTGAAATTAAGCAAATTGTCACTTAATCTGATGATGATGCCTGTGGGTGATGCTGTTGGTTTTTCCTGGAGTTGTCTCCTCTGTGATAGCATGTTGTCCTGTAGCTGAGAGACCTGGGTGCTCTGTCCTTCCTGAGGGCTCTGAGTTGTGTCTGTGACTGATGGCACCAGAGTGGTGTCTGAAAAGCTTCTGACCTTCTCAGGAATGGGTTTTCTGGAGCTGGATGATCCTGGGACCAGCCATCTGCAGTTCTGCAAACTTGGATTTTGGAAATAGTCAGCCTAGATGTTTTGGGCAGAGTGAATAGAAGTTGTCCTTCTCCACCTCTGTTAAGAAAGCAAAACATCTTGAGCAATTGATGCACTAATTATGAATAATCAAGACTCTGGTTTGGCTTAGTGCTGTTATATCCCTGAGTAACAGGAACAGGACAGCTCCTGGATAAATTTGAAGCCTTTGAGCTTAATGCTACATTGATTTGAGCAGTTGTTGAAATGTGCTCAGATGTCTTCTCAAAGACTGGGAGGACTTTGGGGCTGAGCTGATACTGGGTAGTGTCCAGGGGTCTTTTTGCCCTCTGAGGGCAGTTCAAATCAGCAGGGCCAGTTCCAGTCAGGATGCCTGTGAGCATCCCTGGCTTGGCTTGTTTTGTGGACTGAAGATAGAGGAATCTGCTCTAACATAGCCAGGCCAGAGCTCAGCTCTGCTTGCCTGCAGCAGCTGTTGAATCTCAGATTTCTTCCCTTTTCAGAGTAAACAATTTTGAGAAAAGGGAAGTTAGGACTGCAGCACTTGGCTTTGCTGGTGGATGGGTTGGTTGGGATCACTGTGAGTGTAGAGGTTGAGCTGCTCAGCATGGCCTGCATGGCTGTGATCCTTCCCTTGCTGCTCATGGCCACTACAGCCCCTGGTAAAACCTGATCCTCTTGGGCTGCTCTGAAAGCATTTTAGTTTTTGTCCATCCTTCCTTGCCTCTGTGGTTTTCACATCTGTATTGTAACAAAAGGCACTGCATGCCTTGGTGCTGGCTGGGCCACAGAAAACCCTTTGGTGTTGAGTTTGGGAGATGGATGTGTCAGGTTTTGCTGGAGCAGGCAGTGATGGTTACCCAGCAAGTTTAAAATCTCCAGGTGCTGGTTGCCTGTCTCCACTTCCTAGTGTGGGATTTAAAGGCTGCTTTTGTGGGACCCATGAGGAAATGCCAAAGCCAGGGCTTGGTGACCTTCACACTGCTGTTAGCCCTGGGAGCCTGCTGCCTTGTACACTGGTTTGGTCCCTCACTGTCACCACCTGTATGGGGCTGGGGAGGTGGAAATTACCTCCTTCACAACTTGCACCATGGGCCTGAGTTGGTAATGGGAGCTTCACTGCATCAGCCCTCACTGTTGGGGTTTGGCCCCCATCCAGGAGGACCTGGGGACATGGCTGAGACCTCAGATTCCTCTGGCTGTGGGATTGAGCTGCCTGGGGGTCATGGGACTACCTGGAGTGATGATTTCTTTTCCTTTTGCTTGGTTTGTGATCCAAAATGCACTTGTGAACAGTCACCTGATCCCCTCCCTTCTTCTCCCCTTCACTTTTCATGCTTAAAAAGAAGACCCGTTTGTCACTTTCTCAAAGTTTTCTCTTTGCTAATATTTCCAAGGTAAATGGCTGTGGTGCATGTGGCTCTTCCTAACCCTCCTGTCTTCCTTAGATAACAGAGAGAACAGTTCAGCTTGTTCTGCCTTGTAGCCTGGCTGGAATTCCTTGCTTTTAAGAGGCAGCTTAGGTAGTTAAAGCATTAAAAAAAAACAAAAACCAAAACCAACCAACTAAAAAATATCCCAAAAAAAGATAATGAGAATCCTTCCTGGCTATTTCCTAGTCCTTTTTGCCCTACCTTGTTTCATGTGAGTTGGGAAATGTCCTTGTTGGTTCCCTGGGGTTCTCCTGGAGCAGATGCTCTCCTCAGGGCTGGTCCTGCTTGTGTTGAGCTGGTTGTCTCTGGTTTTGTGGTCCTCACCTCGTGCTGGTGGGTACCTGCTGTCATCACTCTGTACCAGGGCTGTGTCTGGAGCATCTCTTGGGGCCCATGAAACCTCATGGGATGTCACCAGGGGAGTTGTGCTGCTGCTCTACCACTGGTGGTGGCTGCTCCTTGGCATGGCCAGTGGGAGCTGCCTGTTCTTGGCATTGCCAAGGATGGACAAACAATGACCTCGTCCTTGGCAGGCAGGGGGGGGACACTGCCCACCCTCATGGGGAGCAAGAGAGAGGTGGTTAAATGGGGGGGAGCAAGAGAGAGGTGGTTAAATGGGGGGGAGCAAGAGAGAGGTGGTTAAATGGGGGGGAGCAAGAGAGAGGTGGTTAAATGGGGGGGAGCAAGAGAGAGGGGGTTAAATGGGGGAGGAGGTGGTTAAGAGAGAGGTGGTTAAATGGGGGGGAGCAAGAGAGAGGTGGTTAAATGGGGGGGAGCAAGAGAGAGGTGGTTAAATGGGGTATTTGAATGAGCTCTGTGGTCCCCTGTCACCTTATCTTGTGTGGACCAAAGAGCAGCTGCAGACAGGGTGGGGTGGGAGGGTTGCCTTGGTTTAGCTCAGTTTTTAGGGATATCTAATTTCTAACCCTGGAGTTGAAGGCAGGCAGTGCCTGAGGAAGGGGTGAGCAGTGATTGTCACCTGCCTCTCTCCTGGGGTGTGCAGTGTCCTCTCCTCTGTGGTGGGTGCTTTGTAGTGACCCGTGTGGCTTTGTTCCTCCTCATCCCCTTGTTGTGTTCTAGAAGGTGCTGCTGTGCTGGAGCCTGACCCCCCCCTCTTCTCCTTCCCCTCTCGTTCCAGAACATGAACAACTCCCAGAAGCCGTCGTGACTCTGTGAGCACCGCCAGCTTCTCATCCCATCGCCATTCCTGCAGCTTGCTGGCCCAGCTGGCCCCTCCAGCCCTGGCTGTGCCAGCCCCACGCTGGGCTGGCTCTGCTCACGCTGCCAGTTCCTCCCCAAAACCCCACACTGCTCGGGGGGGGATGCAGGAGAGCCAAGGAGGAGCAGCCCAGCTCCTGCCGGGGTCAGCGCCTGCTCTCCAGGCTGCAGCGTTTGCTCTCCTCTCCAGCATCCTGTTAGGTCGTAGCGAGCTGTAAAGTGCTTCTGTAGTGCACAGGAGTTTCATTTTCTTCTCTTTTTTCAGTGGTTTTGATCTTCTGTATAGATGATTGGTACCCATCCATCTCTGGGTGGGGTGTGTATATATGTGGATGGTGCGGGGTTAGCAGAGAAATAGGGGGAAGGGGGGTGGGTAAAGGGGTTTTGCATTTTTTTTATTATTATTATTAATGTTGTTAATTACTTTTGAATAAGCCCCTAACATGCTGTGCTGCAGTTCCTCACCCACACTACAACTGGTCACACATGCCAGCCTGGCTCATGCAGATCTGTGAGCACCAGGAAAGAAGCTGTGTGAGCTCCTTCACTGCAAGAACTTGCTGGGTTTAATAAAAAAAAAACCAACCCATTCTTCCACTTTTTTTTTTTTTTTTTTTTTTAAATCAACATACCTTAAAGAGGTTTGCAGAGAATGTAGATCTGCTGCTAAAATTGGTTGAAAGATGCCTGCAGTGCATATGGAACCATGCCAGCAGGGGCTTGGGTGATGCTTTCATGTTGGGGAGCACTCAGAGATTGTCTGAGTTCAGGCATGGGTTGAATTTTGGGGAGGCTGAGCACTGTTTGAGGTGCTGTGCTGGTACTTCATCTCCCCTTTCTTCTTTTTTAGATGAAAGTGGAGATATTGGGAAGGGTTTGAATCCTGAGGCTTAGATGCATTTTGCAGACACAGGTCTCATGGAGGTGGCCAGAGGTCTGACTGCAAAAAGCCACAGGAAGGGACAGTTTTGTCTGTATTTTTAAAATTTTATACACACGTGTGTGTGTATATGTGTATACTTAGAAACTGCTTGGTTTTTGCACTTTATTTGTGGCAGAAGCATAACTACTTTATTTTTTTTTTTTCCAAGTTATGCCCCTTAACAGGGGAGGCCTGACTACAGGCAACTTCTTCTCTTTGTTTTTAAGTGTATTTTGCATGCTGGAAAGCTGGGACTACAAAATAATAGTAGTTACAGTGTTTGAAGTGAGGGGAACAAGGTGAGGTCCTGACTGACTCCATCAGCCAACTCCCAGTGGTTTGATCCATAAGATTCCTTGTTAGCAGCCTGTCCTGGGCTGGGAGACAGCAGTTAAAAATGGCAATTAACCACTACTGCTTTGTGCAAAAGTCTGTGGATTTGGGAATTTTTTAAATTTTTTTTCAGTATTTTGGGTTGGTTTTGGGATATTTTTCCCCCCACCTACGTTCAGCATCTTCTCCATACCCATCTCATGTTTTTGTTTTTTTTTTTTTTTTTTTTTTTCTGGAGGCAGGAGGTGAAGGCAGCACCCCCTCCTTTGGATTCACCCTTCCCATGGCTTTCCCCAGTGTCTTGCACACCATCCCCAGAGATGGGAGAGGAGAGGCTTGGTGGAGAAATGCTATTTTTGTGAGAGTGTGAGTGTGTTTTGGGGGTGGGTTTGGTCTGTTTTTCCTTTGGGAAAAGGTGAACCACAGTGCCTGCAGGGCCACGCTCAGCCTGTGTCCCCTGGGGGTGACAGTCCTGGCAGTGCCCTGCCTGTGAGAGCTTGTGCATATGTGTATCATAGCCCTGTACAGGTAAAGAACACTCCCCCCTCCTTGCTTTATTTCTATATTCTTGCATTATTTAAATAACCTCATTAAAAGCAGGCTACTCCCTCTGTGCCCTGGGTGGCATCTTGTGCTTTTGGTTTCTCTGCCTTTCACACAAATGAATGTTTTGGGGAGGCCACTCACTTGGCTCTTGTCAGCTTCCTCCTTCATGGGGAGTTTTATCTCTCCCCTCCTCCTGCTGCAAAAAGATAAGCCAGCAAATACAAACACGATATCTGGCTGCCCCGAGATCAGTCCTGTACATGTGAAATTGCACGGATGTTTTGGTGTGTATTTGTGTGTGTATATATATAAATATATATGTATCAAACAGAAAAAAAAAAAAAAAAACAAAAAACAACAAAATGGCCCTGAACTTTCATCCTTTGGTAATAACAGATGTCTCAGTAGATCCACAAAAACCTGGAATTTGGATATGGTATTTTTTTTTCCAGCCATTGGGAAAATTGCTCTCTTAGTTCCTCTTGTGCTGCAGGGATTGGTGGGATGGTGCCAATCCTGTTCCATCACAACTGCCCCAAAAAACTTGCTGTCCCATTTTTTTGGTTAACAGAGCCAAGGACTGGGCAGTTGATGCCACAGCCAAGGCAGATTGGGAGAGAGGACATGTCAAACAACACCAATGATTTCTTCCCCCATCTTTTTTTTTTTTCTCTGATTTGTTTTCCTTTGTGATACTTGAATTTTTTAAATTTTTTTAATAGCAAAGCGCTTTTTATTTATTTAATGTATACTGCAAAGCTTGGAGAGAAGGGTGTAGTTACTTGGGATTACTTTTTTTTTAATTTGTGGTATGTTAACTGTTCTGTAAATACATCTGGAATAATTGCCTGATATAAAGCTGTGCCAGCTTAAAAACAGGGTATGCCTTTCAGAAATTTGTATATTTTGCAGTTGCTGGACCAATAAAATACCTTGTTGAAATACAGACGTGACTTGTTCTTCCTTGTGTCAGAAATCATGCTCTCAGGCCCTAAGGGTCACCCTGTGCTGCCTCACACCTGTTCTTATGCCTCATAAATAAAAAATTCTCAGAGAAATTGTGGATGTTCCATGCCTAGAAGTGTTCAAGGCTAAGTTGAAGAGGGATTGGAGCAACCTGCTCTAGCAGAAGGTGTTTTTCAAGCCATTCCATGAATTCTACACCTGTTAACACCTTCTTAGGACAAGAAAATGCCCTCCAAGCTCTACATTCTACATCACTCTCGAGTAGAAAAGTGATATATTGGGATTTGTCCTGCCTAGATCTAAATCTAGGCTGGTTTTAGACAGGACTAGGCAGTTACTCTAACCTAGTCTAGTTCTTGAAATGAAATACCTGGGTGCTGAATGAAGGGCTGGACAAGAGCTGTCCCCTGAGATCAGGGCTGTCTTTGCCCTGAAGGCAGGAAAACAGCAGCTGCCACCTGCAAGAAAAGTTCCCTGTAAACCTGTGTTTGGGCTTTTTATTAATTAATTCAATATTAATTTGTTGTTCCAGATAAAAAGTGGGAGAAGGCAGGGAAAGATGTAATTTGACATGGTTTTCTGGAGCACACCTTGGGTGAATACTTCTGTGATTAGAGGCTTGTCCCACTATAGGAGCTGTATCTCTAAAAGCTCACGAGGAACAAAAAGGGGTGAAAGGTGCAGGGTGCTGCTGGTTGATGTGCAGCCCTTGCTCTGCTTCCCCCCTGGGCTGGCAGAGCCTGTCTTTGGGCCAGAGCTTTTTGGGGTGCACAGGGATCATCTCCCTTCTCACCAAGGAGGGTGTTCTCTCATTTTAAATGTGATGAGGCATCTGCAATTATATTTTCTAGGTGGACATGCTGAGGTGTGAGACTGGCCATGCTCATCTCTGTGTGGGAAATCCAGCAGCCATAAGATTTTAAATTTTTTTAGGCATTTTTTTATCTCTAGAAACCTGGCTTTCTCCTTGAACCAGGCAGAGACAAAACACTCGTGCTCGTGTTTTAGGGCAAAGAGTGCAGCCTTGCCTGGCAGGGAGTCCTGCAGGGGCTCTGATAACACCTCCAGCCAGGGTGGGCTGAGGTCACACCAAACCACAACACCAGAGCAGCTCCCTGCCCTCCCCAGGGCAGGCAGGGGCTGTTTGGAAGCCTTGATAAAACCTTGTCCTTGTAGGAAAAGCATGGGAGGAAGGTTTTGCCTCCCTGAGAATGGCTTTGGGCAGCATTCCCAAGGCTGCTCTGTAAGAAAATCCTCCTCCCTACTCCAAAATTCTGTCCTCCTCTTTCCATGTGTTCAGTGGGGCTTGTGCCATGCCACCCCCAAGTAAGGAAGGGGAATCAGGGCCAAACCAGGCAGCATCCTCTGTTTTTCTTCCATGTGATGCATTTTGTAGTAGCATCCCAGAGAGGAGAAACTCCTTGAGGCACTTCAGCTTTAAAGGTTATATTTGACAGCAGGAACATTTCCCTGCTCCCAGTCAAGTCCCATTTTATTAAAAAAAAAAAAAAAAAAAAGGAATAAACCCCCAGCTCACTGCTGGCAAACAAGGCAAGAGAACTTGTGATGGCTAAAAAAAATAAAAAAAATAAAAAGGGCAGACCAGTCACGCTGGCTGACTCAGCTCTGATTGATGGCTCAGGAATGCGTCTGGGATTAACTAAACCACGGGCAAACCTTTACAATGCAACACATTGGATGGAGCAGAGCCTGCAGAGCTCACCTGCCTCTGGCTGGGGAGTGACTGCCCTCACGTCATGGGATTGCAGGGGATTTTTCTTCTTTTTTATTCATCTGTGAGAAAAAAAAAAAAAAAACAAAAAAACACCCCGGCTATTATTGGGAATTGCTTTGCAAGGGGCTCTAGCAGGAATTATTTGCAATATTTCCAGGTGTCTAGTTGCATTTGTGCAGTTTTGCTGCAGCCAAGATGTCCTGGGAAGGAATACATTTATGCTGAGATATGGCAAATTTATTTTGTGGTTCTGTGTAAATCACAGTCTCACTGCTCCATGCCTAAACTCTGCCAAATGTCAGGGTCCCTTCTCCATCCTCAGAGGAGCTTGTGCTGCATTCATGGTTAATGGAATCCTGTGTGGGTGTGAATATTTGTCCCTATATTTCCCTTGTTGGTGCGTCCAACTGTGTCCTCTTTGAGGCTGAGTGGTGTGGTGGGTAGAAAAAATGTATCAAAATTGAATTTACTTTGTCAGCAATTCTGGAAGACACTGCATCACGTGGGTGGAGTAGTGGTAAAAGCCAACAGCAAAAGCATTGACATAACCCCAAAATACCTGATCTAGCTGAAGATGTTCCTGCTTATTGCAGGGGGGTTGGAGAAGATGACTTTAAAATGTCCCTTCCAACCCAAACTATCCTATGATTCTATTCTAGGAAATTAATTTGCAGTGCCTACATGAAAGCCAGCCCATCTCTCACGTTCCACCTGGAAGTGCCCTGCCCTGTGGTGACCCCAAGGAGCTCTGCCTGCTCTGGGATGCCATGGGAGGACCCAGCAGCACCAGCTCAGCTGATGGTGGGCTAAATGTCTTGAGAAGTCTTCTCGGGATGTTATCTCCCTCAATCCCAAGGAAAATCTAATTTGCACTGTGACAGTGTTACTGAGCCTGGTGAGCTTCCCAGATAAAACCCAGTTGATGCCTATGTCTGCCCAGCTTGCTGCACAGTGAGAAAATTTTTTTTCTTGCTGATCTAAGACTCAGATCTAACATGGTCTGAAGGGACAAGATTCAGGATCCCCCATGCTTTATGAATTGCTGCTCCCTCTGTTAGAAGGGGCAGACTCTGATACTGCACCCACTCCTGGCCAGACACCAGCAAACATTATTTAGTCTTTATTTTAAGAGGTATCTGAGTGCTCTTTGTACTGATTTGATGTTGGTGGCTTGGAGAAGAAGTTAGAGAAGTGGGTGGCAGCAGAGGTTGTGACCAAAAAATGCAGCTGAATTAGAGCTACAAAGAAACAGTAATTAAGACCTAACGACTAATTACCGTGGGGGAAGGCAGCTCAAGAATGAGCACAGCTCCAAATCCAGATGTTTCTAGCTGCAGCTCAAACCCCACAATTAAGCTGTGATTTTGGTCATTATGAGGAGATATTTCCAGAGCTGGGTCTTGCCATTTGCTGCCTTCACCCACCCAAATGACTGCCTGAGCAGCAGCAGAAAGAAAACCCAGCATTTGGATAAATGTCATCCAAACCAGACTGGAGAGCCTGTGCTGGATGCCTCCACCAAAGCTGGGTGCCAACCTGTGGGCAGAGCTGGAGATGGAGAGAGGAGAAGGCTTTGGGCTAGCAGGGGATGTGTTGGTTTAGAGGTTGGTGGCACCTAAAAATATTAATATTGTCCCTTGGGAGCCCCGCTGTGCAGCAGCACACAGAAGCAAATGCCACCTTGCATTTCTCTGGTTCTTGGTCCATCTCTACCCACTGTCTTGGGGTGACTTTGTGATGCTTGTATCCCCAATCATCTGTTCTGTTGGTGTTGGATAGTGAGTTCTGCAGCTTCCAGACTGGTTCCAGGGGTGAAGAGGGAGAGAAGAGGTGCAGAGTTTGTTATCAGAGACTGCACTTGCTCCTCTCATCCTTCACACAGAGTGTGTTGTCCACAGTGGACAGCAGGAGAGAGCTTTGTTTTTGCTTTTGCTTAGTTTTTCTGGCTAGCTGAGGCAAAGAAGTTCCTTGGACTGTTTTGGTTTGTTTGTTTGTTTGGTTGGTTGTTTTTTGTTTTGGTTTTTTTTTGGTTTTTTTTGGTTTTTTTTTTCTTTTTCTTGGAATTGTTTGAACCTGCTGTGGACTGCAAATCCATAAGAGCACCAGGAGTTCATACCTGTGGCCCACCTGGGCTGTGGCATTTCCCAGGCTGGAGGGATTGAGAACAGCCTGAGTGAGCCGAGCTGTGACCCACGGAAGGGACTCTGCTGAATTTGTCATCTCTTTGAGGTTTTGTTGTTTAGTATTATTCATTTCTGCTGGGAAGTGCTTTGCCTGTTGAATAAACAGGTTTTTTTTCCACTTCTCTACGAGGAAATATTTCCCTGAAGTTAGGGGAGGGACTGCTTGAATCTCTTTCCTATAGGGACCCCATTCAGAGGTTTCCTCCCAAATTCGACCTAAACCAGGACACCCATTCCTTACAGGGCACTGATCCATCAGTGACAGAAGAGGACAGAGGCTGTGGCTCTCACAGAGGTGCCTGGTCACCCCATGCACTCTGTGCTGCAGGAATGCTGTCCTTGGGTGTCCCTGCAGCAAACTCAGCTGGGTGTCAGGGCGATGGTGGCACCAGCGCCCATGGCTGACTGCCTTCCTGCCTCTCCCACTGCTGCTGCTGCAGGGACTGGACTCACCCTGGCAGGCCAGGGCTGCTCTTTTCCCTTTCAGACTGCATTAATGTCACCCTCTCTGGTGCCCTGACTCACTCACTCCTCCTCCTGCCAGCCTTGATTCACCTGTCACAGGTTCAGATGTGCTCTCCTGCCTCACATCCACCTTCTTCTCTCTGCCTGCCTCATCCTTCAGCATTGTTCTGGTATTTTGTCTCAGTCTTTCCTATCATCCACTTGAGCACATTCTCAGTGACACATTTCCATTGGTGTGGACAAGCCCACCCACCTTTTTGAAGTCACTTGGCACAGGGAGGTTATTATCTGGCTATAAACTACCCAGCAAGGACTGGCTGCTGTATAAGCAAGGCATAGAAAAATAATAAAGCATTGATATTCACCATAATTAATTTGCAATGATGACTGGAATGTCTTTCCAGGCTTGTTAACTGGTTTATGGTGAATATTTCTGAGCATGGCCACTGCACAGAGACTGATTTAAACCTCTTTTTTGGCACAATTTTGCCTGTGATGGAGTCTGCTGCAGAGAGGAAGGAGGTTCACCTGCATCCCTTAAATAAAATCACTTGCAGGAGTCAGCAAACCCTGGAGAGAGATGGGACTGGGAGGAAACTGAATGAAGCCAGAAAAGTTGTAATAAAGGGTTTGAAGGACTCATGGTTACAGCTGGCTGAAAACCAAGGATCTTGGTTCACCAGACATCTTCTTTTTAAAACATAAATAAAATAAAAATACCTTTCTTCCACATGGGATGAAACTGATATTTTTCAAAATTTCTGAAGCTCTTTTTGACCTTGTGAACTGACATATCATTTTCCTTGTTTTGATGAAAGTTTTTAAAGAAGAATTAGCCTTTTTTGAAAAAAAAAAAAAAAAATCTCTTTTGGAAAAAACACTGCACTGGAGTAATGCTGGGGATAGAAGAAGCAGTGATGGGAGAATGGGGTTGACCTTTTGTCACTCATTAAAGGTGAAATGGGGTTTTTATTGCCCTTATCTCGCCCACCTTGTCCACACCCCAGACATGTCCTGGGAGACCCAGCAGAGAGGAGCAGCCTCAGGAATGCTGATGTGACTCGGTGTGGTGTCTCTGCACCTCAGTGTCATCCCTGGAAATGCTCTGGGCAGCTCTGTCAGCAGTGCCCCAGACAGGGACAGAGGCTGGCAGGCCTGGGCTGAAGCACAAAGCCCACCTGTCTGCCCTTGGTGGTTTTATCACGGGTATTAATTACCTTGCTATCTGCTAAGCTGATCTGAGCCTGTCTGCACCTTGCTCCCAAAGCCTGTCCTAGCAAAGCTCTGCTGCCCTGTGCCTGCAGGGCTGCTCCAAGGGCTGGGAAGGACGGGCTGGAGGGTGATCAAGGGCTGTGAGGGTGTCAGCCAGCCCGGGATGGCTTTTGCCTCGGCTGTGAAGCTGATTTTCCTGCAGGAAGGCTGGCTCAGCAGAGCTGGGAGGGTTAAGCTAAGGCAGGGATGCCATGAGGTGAGCCAATGCACGTGTTGGGTTTGGCTGATGGGCTGCCATTGCCATGTTTAGGTATGTGTCTGAGATTGTAATTTGAGTTTTGCAGCTTCTTTAGGAGCCTCTTTAAGTTTTTTTCCTTTTTTTTTTTTTTTTTTTTTTTTCTTTTCCACTAATGTAGCCTGGGAATCTGCCCCTTTGGTACTTTCTGATGGCAGGGCAATGCATTGCAAAGTATTTCTCTTTCTGGGTGCCCTGGAGGGCTTTTGTGCTGGCCTGGGGGAGATTTGGTTTCATGGCTTGTCTTTGGCACAGCCAGGATTTTTGGAAAGTGTGATGTTTGCCAAGAGAAGGAGCCCACACAGTCCCAGTGCCCAGCCCATTCACTGGCTGTGGATTGAATTCTCATGTCTGTGCATCTCTTGCTATAGGTCAAAGTTGCAGAAGTGGAGAACATCTCAGGTTGAGGGGACCCATATGGATCCTTACATCCAACTCCTTGCTCCTCACAGAACCACCTAAAAACTAAAGCATCAGTGCCAAAAGAAACACAAGCAACAACCAACAAACACTAACTTTCCAGAAAATAAATCAATGTTGAAGTGCTAAATGAGCACAAGCAAACTGTGCCTGCTCCAAAAGGGGATGTGTTTGCCCCTCTGCAAAGCTAAAGGGAAAAACTAAGCAGCTGCCAAATTCCTCTATTGTTTTGAAGAGCTGATTTGAGATAAACAGCTGTGGAATCCATCTCAGGAAGAAGTCTGGGTCCAGTTTTGAAGGGTGGAGTCCAAGGCCAGGCTGTATGGGAGATCACTCTCACTCACAATCACCTCATTCCTCAATAGGCAAATGTCAGAGATCAAGATACCTCTGGATAAGGAAACACTTACTGGGAGGGCTTAGGAATAAACCTACCCAAGGAAATGGACCTAATGGCTGTATCAGAATCAGGCCTGGTGTCCTTGGGTGAACTGGACAGGTTTCTGACAGATCCCATTAGCTGCAACTCTCCCTGGGTTATCATCACTTCTGCTGAGACAGAATACAGCACTGAAGCCACCAAAACCTGATCCATTCCAGGGTGGGAATCCACTATCATCCTCTTCTAGGTAATTAACCAAAGGGCCCAAGCAACTGTGTGCAAAAAGCAAGTTAAATCACTGTGTTGGTCATGCCTGCAGTAAATAAATCTGTCAGGGAGGTCATTCCTTATCCTGCTGGGATTATTTATAGCCACTGTCTGCAGGAGCTCATCCGAGCAGGCAGGGATCACAGCAGGGCTGTGGCTGCTGGGAGAAATCATCTGTGTTTAAGTAAGGCTGGGAAGGCAGGCAGAGCCATGCAGGATTCTTCTGGGTGAGCTTTTTTCCAAGATGAAAATGTTGGTTTGTCAAAAATGGAAGCTCTCTGCATCTACATGCCAGGCTGTGTTTATACTGGCAAACCAACAGGGTCAGGGCAGGGGTCATCAGTGTTTTGGTGTGTCCCTGGTGTGTGGCCTGGACAGACCAGGAGCAGGGCAGGGGATGCCAGGGCTCAGGGATGCAGTCACACCACACCCATCACCCAGCCTGGGTACATGCATCAGCTGGGGCTGTCTGCTGTCCATGGGTTTTCTCCCAAAATAAATCAGAATGCTCCAATCAGCTCCTTATTTGAGGCACACTGAGAGGGATCTTGACCACAGGTGCAGCCTGTGGACCACAGGATTGTGTGGATTGTAACTACAGGGTCTGTGAGCACAGCTGAGGGCAGCATTCTGCTGTCAGGAGGACAATGACCATGATGGATGAACTGGGTAGGACTGGGAGCAGCTGTGGCCACATGAGCATGATGCACACCATGCACAGCCCCAGGAAAGTCCCAAAACTCAGAGGGAAACTCCATCCCAACTCTTGCAAATGGAAGGGGAGAGCTATGAGAAAACACCTGGTTTTACACAGTTTGGGGCAGAGGAACAAAATATTTCCCTCATCAGCTGCCAGCTCTGGTTGTTGAACCACTGAAAGTTGCCTGTTGTGCTGGTGTTTGTATGTGTGCAAATCAGCCCAAGGCAGGTCTGGCCTTGATAGACAGAAAAGTTGTATTTTATTATTACCATTATTATTTTTACTATCAGTGTTATTATGTCTGGGAGTGGCATGAGCTCTTCTGTGCATCTTGGGAGCCAGGAGGTTGGAGAGGGATCCAGAGAGTGGATTCAGGGTAGATCTGTTGGAGCTCAAACCCTGTGCTTGGTTTATTTGTCCAGGAAGGGTCTGACAGAGGTGGTAAATCACCTCATTTCTCACTCTCTGGGATCCCCAGGGGTACTTTAGTGATTCCTGCAGGGATAAATTTCTGTTAGATTTTCTAGGAAGAGTCAGACACCCACCTGGATCTCCAGCAGTTTGATTCATGTGTGGGAAGAGATGAAAATCAGGGCACAGATGTGGAGCCCATTCTGCTTTCAAACATAGTCAGAGCATCTCTCAAAACAGAAACAAGGTGGAAGCACATCCTCCTTGCCCTCCAGAACCAGCATCCCCTCCTCCCCCATGGTCCCAGTTTGAATTTTCTGCAATCCTGAGACCTGCTAGTAGGCAATCCCAAGCAAGCAGTGTTCCCACAGGGCACATCAACCTCCCACCTCACTTTGGCCATTGCCTCCTGGTTCAGGATCTGCTGGGGCTGGGGGATTGCAGCAGAAGGGATGTTGTCTAATGGGGCAGATGCTGACAGAACCACAGGGGCTGGAAGGAACCTTAAAGATCATCTTGTTCCAACCCCTCTGTCACGGGCAGGGACATCTTCCATGAGACCAGGTTGCATCCAGCCTGGTGTTGATCACTTTAAGGGATGGGGCAGTCCCAGTTTCTCCAGACAATCTTTCCCAGTGCCTTACTACTCTTTGAGTAAAGAATTTCTTTATAATCTCTAATCCAAATCTCTCCTATTTTAGTTTAAAACTGTTCCTCCTTGTCCTATCACTATCTGATAATGGACCAGAGGAGTCATGAAGCACAGGAGAACCTCTAACTGATGTCCAAACTGCGTGTTGACTTTCTTGACATTGCATTTATTAGTGTTGATGCTTTGATTTACAACCTGTGCCTTGCCATGCAGGTGTTGCCACTGGCAAAATTTGCAGCTCCTTTTGCAGTCGACAACCAGCATTAATGATTGTATTCCTAACTGTCCACCAGGCTGGAAAAGGTTAACAGCAACCAGCCTAAGCCATAAAACTGCTGGCCTTCGGGTGCATTCTGTCCATCCATTTCTGCACCCAGGGGCTGTGAGTGCAGCGTGTTTCAGGCAGTGGGTGGTTATTTCTCTGGCCAGGGCAGCCCTGTCACACGTGGTGAGTGGAAGAAGTGACTGAGATTTGCATCTTTGCCTGGGCTGGCTCAGCTGCTCAGAGCTGGAGTCACGGCTGCGTTCACACGGGGGGAGAGAGGAAGCGAGGGGGAGGATGTCACCACATGTCACAGTCAGCCTTTTCCAGTAACTGCCGTGTGCTTAGGCAAAGCTCATGTTTAATTTAGCAGCAGGCAGATGGTGGAGAGCTCTCCCACTGCTTGGTCACAGGGCTTGAAGTCTCCTTTTTATTCTCTCTGCTCTACAGAGACAACCATCAGCACTGATTTTTGTGATCTGTCCCTACGTGTGGACTCCTGGTGAGAGGGCTCCTTCCAGTTAGTTCACTGGGGCTGTGGCTCAAGTGCATCCTGGGCTGCATCACAAGAAGTGTGGGCAGCAGGTCAAGGGAGGGGATTCTCCCTCTCTGCCCCACTCAGGTGAAACCCCACCTGCAGAGCTGCCTCCAGCCCTGGCACCCCAACAGCAGAAGGACCTGGAGCTGCTGGAGATAATCCAATGGAGGCCATGGAGATGCTCCAAGGCTGGAGCCCTCTGCTCTGGACCCAGGCTGGGAGAGCTGATCACCTGGAGAAGAGAATGCTCCAGGGAGACCTTAAAACACCTCCTGGTACCTGATGGGGGCTTATAAAAAGGAGGGTGATTTTTTACATAGGCAGATGGTGATATGACAAGGAGGAAGGGTTTTAAACTAAAAGAGGGGAGATTTAGATTAAGTAAAATGAAGAAATTCTTGGCTGGGAAGGTGGTGAGGTCCTGGCACAGGTTGCCCAGAGAAGCTGTTGCTGCCCCATCCCTGGAAGTGATGGCCCTAGCACTGCCCCACAGCTAAACTGCAGGAGATGGGGTCAGGTGCTTTGGGTTACCTGGAGTGGGGCTCCTGGCACAGCTCCTCCTGGCTCTGCTCAGCAGATGGATGTCAGAGGTCCCAGACTGACTCCCTGACTCCTAGGGCACATGGTTTTATGCAGAGCCCAGAGGCTGCACTGGAAAGGGTGGGTGGGCAGAGATGAGGAAGTAAACCATACTTATTGTCTAGGGGCATAAATCTAACAAATTCCTTGCCAGCTTGTGTTTGCTTTACAGAACAAGCTGGGAACAGAGTTTATTAGTTATGCAAAGCTTCTTGATTATGAAAATAAAGTCTCAGATAAGCCAAACTTACCTGTTGTGAATCAACAACATTAGGAAAGAAGGTTTTAGAAAGAAGAAAACCAGCTCTCTGCTGGGAGAAATGGCCTGGCTCCTAGTCCAGGACTGTGCATCAAATCCTATCTCATCTCCCAGACAATGCACTGGGTCCTCGTCTCCTCCTCCCCTTGCCCACGGGATGTTTTGACTCCAGCACTGAGCAGAGAGAAAGGCATATGTGACCTAAATCAGGTTTTACTTCTGCTCACATCCCTGCAGCTTGAGTAAACAGCAGAGGATGTGACAGAGAGCACATACGGTGCCTTGTCAACGCCTCCTCTGCTCCAGGTCCTCTTCTCCCTTCGCCAGAGGTGAGTTTGACTCACTCTGTATTTAGGGAGATGCTTCTCCTTTCCCCCACACCGCTCATTAAACCTCCCTGATGAGCTGGTCCCCAGCCCACCGCTGCAGCTTTTCTTGTTACACAAAGCATCATTGTGGGACCCTGCCTGCCAAACCCCACCAGAGGGCTGGGAAAGGACGGGAAACCCCCTGGAGACCGACAAAACAAACACAAAAAGGACTCACTTGATCAGCCAGAGTGCCAGCCCCACCCTGGGGTGTGGAATAAACACTGGCAGGTATTTATTTATTGCCAGTCAGCATCCAAGTATTTGTTTCTCTGTGTCACAGGGGCACACACTCATTCGTGGATGATGGATGCCTTTGATCCGAGCAAACCTGGGCACAATTTTATCTGCAAAGGCAGGGGAGGAAAGGAGCCAGCAAGATTTGTTATAAATCTGGGATTTCTAGCAGTTTGACATCTAGATGCAAAAGATTTCTTTTTGGATACCTGAACTTCTGTACCACACATTTGTCTATCCATTTCTAATCTTGCACTCAGAAATTTTTACATATTCATGTGTGTATGCTGAAGTATTCAACATACACGAATCTCTATCCACCCACGTTCACCTACGTATGAGTACACAGGGCTGGAAATGATAATCTGGGTGCCTTGGCATTAATAATGCATAAATCAGATGTTTGCAAGAGTGAATGCATGACAGATGATGCCATTTCAGTCTTGGCACACACACATGTGCATCTTTTCTCCATCTGTCTCGTTATGAACATTTAGGTGTGCTTAACACCAGCATGGGCTTTTATGGGAATGTTTCTGGGATGAATTAAATTAGCACACAGCACTGGTTATCCCAGCCAGAGTAAACCTCAGCAGGAGCAAAAATGAAAAGAATAGTTTGGGTTGGAAAGGAACTTAAATTTCACCTCATTCCAAGCCCCTGCCATGGGCAGGGACACCTTCCACTATCCCAGGTGGCTTCAAGCCCCACCCAGCCTGGCCTTGGACACTTCCAGGGATCCAGGGGCAGCCACAGCTTCTCTGGGTACCCTGTGCCAGGGCATCCCCACCCTCACAGTGAAGGATTTCTTTGTAATACATAATCTCAACCTGCTCCCTTCCAGTTAAAAGTCATTCCCCCTTGATCTGTCACCACATGCCCTTGTTCCTGTTAATAAAAAAAAATTTGAAAATCATACACCTGTTGTACTTTGCAGAATCAATATGGATCCAGTGCAGACATCAGTGTCCTGATTATCTCAAGGTAACTGCCATGAGAAGAATGAAATGTCCTTATGTGACTAAAGAGGATAAGTTCCTGGCCTGACCACGTGACCACAGAAGAGTTCCATCACAGGAATGATTTAATGGGGCTGCAGGTAAAACGTGGAGGTGTTGCAGCTGTGAGAAAAGCTTCCCCTCCCTGTGAGCACACACAACCCCGTGATAACCATCCTTTGATCTGTCCCAGCTTTATGGATGCTAAGGGAAATGTCTTTAGTGCAAGCAAGGTGGAAATATTGAACATGGAGATTAGATAAGGGGTTTAGTTTAGTGAGAAGCTTAATTTCCTGTCTAAAATGGTCACAATGGCTCGTGATGAGTAACCATGGGCTGCTGGAGGTCAGGGAACTGGCCCCAGGGGAAGGTTTTTTCCAGTGTCTGCAAGGATGTGAAGAAGAGGGAATTTCTCAGCTATCTTGAGTATTTTATGGAGCTGGGGTTTATTCTGATAAGATCCTCAAGGTATTCATCCACTGCCCTGGTGAGGCTCCTCAATTTGAACAGGTAACTCAAAGAAGCATTGAGGGTAACGTGGAGATTCTTGTCTGGCCCAAGTCTGGTTGCTCCCGTCCTCACAAGCAATTAAGGACATATTTTATCCTTATCTATTTTTATTGCCTTGATGACACCAATTTGCCAGGAACACACAGTATTTAACTGAGGTGCCTCAACAGTGCCCATATTACAATTTAACCTCAAGGGAAAGGTGGGTGATGCCCAGCTCCCAGAGAAAGCAGCGGGTGTGATGTCCAGTTTAGACTTAGGTGACAAAATGCCCACGTGCCTTTGACTCAATTGACTTAGGCAGATCTGGCCATCTCCTGTGCTCTCTCTGAGCTACAGAAGGCACAACTCATCTTTGTCACACCAGAAAGTGCTTCAATATGACACATGCTCCACCTGAAGTCATCCTTCCACTGCTCCTCGCTGTGGGCACCTGGAAATGTGCATTTCTTCCACACGCCAGTGGAATAGACACAAATCTGCATTTTTTCAGCTAAGAAATTTTTGTGGTTCTAGGTCTGAGTGACCATGAGGTACAGCCTCCTCCAGCCGCACCACATGGGTGTATCACCTACAGGGCAGGCTAAAGGAACACTTTCCTCTGTTTTTTTTTTTTTTTTTTTTTTTTTTTTTTTTTTGAAACCATCAGAAGAGCAGACAGGGAAGTCTGTGAGGTCACAGCAGTCTTTTTCAATCACGTGTCAAGTTCCAGCTGAGACACAGGGTGTTCTATCAGACAGGAGAGGTAGGATGGCTCCTGACTTGGGAGCTGTCACCAGTCCCCAAGGGTCTCATGGTGGCAGGGGCACACAGTGCCTTGGAGCCACCTTGTAGCATTTCTATAATTGGAGACACACTTCTGAATCTATAATGGAAATTGCCTCTGGAGAGATTGCTGAGATCAGAGCGAGGAGCCATCAGCTGCTTTGTGGCTGTGTGGAACCCTCCAAATAGACTGGTAGTGGGAAAGGAACTACACAGGGCTGCTGTCCAAAAACAGGGATCTTCTGTGGTCCCTGGCTTGTTGCCATTTTTATACTCCCAGTTAGGCACTCTAACCATCACCCACAGTATGTGGTCTCAAAATGTCCCAGGTTTCAGTGGCAAGGTCTCCCTGTGGTCTGCTGTAAGAGGGGAACAGAGTGTGGGGAGGTTTTTTGGGAAGCCCTACAAGGTGGGAGTGGGTTGTTCAGGGCTCCTTGATGGGCTCCAAGGGCTTCAGCGCCATCTACTGCCATGCCACGTCTGGGCTGCCTTGTGATCCCTCCAGGAGTGGGTTTAGAGGATACTTCCAGGGTCATCGGATTGAATAAGTATTAGCTTGATCCTGTTTTTATGGGCTGCAAATTTAAATAAAAGTAAAAATAATATTCCAGTGTCTGGAGATAAAAACCTAGTGCCATTTGCCTTAAAAATTCAAAAGAAAGGAAAAAGAAAATACCTAAGGACTGTTATCTGAGAATGAGCAAGCTCCAGGCAAAAGATAGTGACTGGGAACTACAGTGCTGCTGTGTCTGATCTGTGTCTGCCTGTAGGATTTCCCCACTGTCAGCATAAACTTGTGAAGATTGAGCAGTGAAGGTCAGATGGAAAAAAAAATATATGTTTCCCAGAGAAGCTGTAACTGGCCCAGGATCCCTGGAAGTGTCCAAGGCCAGGTTGGGCAGGGTTTGGAGTAACCTGGAATAGTGGAAGGTGTCCCTGCTCATGGCAGAGGGCTGGAACTGGATGATACTTAAAGTCCCTTCCAACCCAAACCCTTCTGTGACTCTGTAACAGGGAGGTTGTCAGGTTCACTGAGTTACCTGTGAGCAGACACACAACATCCCTCACATTGAACAGTGAAGAAATAGTAGAGGGACATGTGACAGGACAGGTGCAGCTGAAGCAATGGGTCTGTCTCTATGCCATGTTCCAATCAACCAACTTGAATCAAATCAGTTGAACTCAGTGAGGATATTTTGAATTTCCAGCCCCTGTATTAAGAATGGAACTTGATTGTGCTCTTCCCAGGACAAAAAACTAGAGGTTCAAAACTGTTCCAGGCCTAGGAAAGACCAAATTTATGAAGCAAGGCAACAAGTAATTTCTGATGTTTCCCAGGATTTAATCCTCATGAGCAGAGCCTTGACAGCCAGCCCCAAAATAATCTCTTCCACCATTTTGGAGCTGGAGTTGTTCTAAGGCATTTTGTGGGTATGTTCCTGCCCTTCACTCTCAGGTGTAGCAGGGGTTCAAAACACACAGGTTCCTCTCTGCCTGCTCAAGAATGTTGTTATTAATTTCATGAAATGAAGACCCAAAATTGATTCTGTTCAGATCTCCTGCTCCTGTAGATAAAGCCAAAGGCTGTGCAGAAGCTTTGGCATCTCCCAGTCCTCAGCAGTCCACACTCAAGGCAGAGAGGAAGGTGAACCACAAAGTGTGAGTGTTTTATATCATCTATAAAGCCATCAGAGAGCATTTAAAGGGTTTCAACATAAGGGAAATGAACAGCACTCAGGTATCCTCTAGTGTGAACAAAGATGTTTGGGGCTCCAGAGAAAATATCAATAATTTTTAGTTGAACTTGCCCTTATTTATGGAGTAGAAAGCCTTTCAGATGTAAAAATTATGGATTTCAACTCATTGACTGAACCAATGACTGATTTTATCTTCTTGTGTTTGCCAATAGCCAAGATCAGAGAATCCTAAGATGGTTTGGGTCAGAAGGGACCATGAAGATCATACAGTTCCAAACCCCTGCCATGGGCAGGGACACCTTCCACTAGGCCAGGTAACTCAAAGCCTCATACATTTGTTTGCACTTAATTATTCTGGTAAGTGAAACCATTATTAGGAACTTGGATCAGTTGGACCAAATGAGAGGGTCAGTGGGGTGACACCAAGCCACAGTTTTGACAAAATGTACATATTCAACTTTATATTCCTTTCCTGTGTTCCAGGAACAGGACAGGGAATCCTACAGGTGGCCTGGGCATAATCTAACATCTTGGTTGGGAGATCTGGGAGCTGACCTCAGCATGCTCCCACACCAAACACACAAACACTTTGCTTTCCCAAGGTCTCATATGCTGTCAGATTCTCTGGGTCCTGGAAAATTGAAGGGATCAGCTTTTGAGAAACTTGTAGCCCAAAAGAAGAGTAGATTTTGGAGGATGAACTGAAAATTGGAGATTATTAAGACAGTATGCTTAGTGACACCAGCAGTCATCTAGGAGTGTTTGTGGGCTGGGAGTTAAATACAATGTCAGGAGCTATTGCTTGCTCTTCTGGTGAGGATCTGATCAATCAGGACATCAGTAGATGTTAGAAACAATTGGGAGGCTCCCATTAGTGAAGGTTCAGAACATAGCCCAGCATAACTGCAACCTAAAAGCTTCTGCTGAGCTCCAGCTGGTGTTGATTCACCACCAGCCTTCTGCTGCAGATGGTTGGGTAAATTAGGAATGCTGTGCATAGCAACCTGTAGCTTTTTCCAAGGAAAACAAACAAAAAGCCTCAGTGTGGTTTCTGCAAGAATGGAACTCTAGTTGAAACATTGGCTTTGTCCCTTTTCTGAGGACCAGTCCTGGAGACCAAGTCTAAAAGGGCATGAGAAATGCAGACTCTTCTCAATCATGCATAACTTCCTGGGGAAAAAAAAAAAAAAAAAGGTGTTTTTTACCAAATCCTGAGTAGCATCTCTTCTAGCTGACATGCTTGTGCTGCTCCTCCCAGCATGCTGAATGTCTGGATAAAGGTACACTTATGCAAACACACCCAAATTCCTCATGAGCATTGCCCAGGTCTCCAGTTAGGAAACTTGACATGCAAAATGTGACCTTAATCACATGCTGAATGCTCCAAGGATGAGGTGTTGCAAGCAGCCTTTCTGGGATGGTTTGTAGGCATGTGATAAGATTAACTCGTGTTCTCACCCACCTTTGGTGTTCCTGTGTACATCCCCCTTTGGCAGTCCAGCACCTTGCCATGAGGAGAGCTGGGTCTCAGGAGTTCACAGAGACCTCTCTGACCCCAGACCTGCCTGTGGCTGAAAAGGACAGGCCTGGGGTTGAGTGATTTGACTTTCCAGTGCTTCCATTTATGCAGATGTGAATTACTGATAAGGAATTCTTGGAGATCTCTGCAAACTGCATCATGCCTTCATTATGTAGGAGTTAATTATTCTAATTATTATATTCCTTTTTGCTACCAGTGATTCAGCACAAGGGAATCTACCTGGGGTGATGGGACAAGGAGCTTTTGACAGTGCTCCATCAGCAGGATTTGGAGAGGAGACATCTGAGCTCTCTTTCTGAATCTGTGGTTGAGACTCCTCTAAGACCTTGGCCAGGATGTTTAAACACATCTGTGGCTCACATTACCTGTGTGTTAAACAGGAGGAACAATAAACTCTGCAGGAGGGATGAATTCCTCACTGTCTGCAGCTTGGCTGGAGATGCCTGGAGTGCCAGGGAATGGAAAGGTCCTTATCCTTTTTAGTGTGTGACCTCAGCATCCACACCATGCTCTGGAGTGGCCTGTGATAGCAAGTTTGGGTTTGGCTCATGACAACCAAAAGGAACAAGGGGATCTACACCTCTGGTAGAAAAAGGCTTCAAAATTAGGGGGAAAAGTGAAAACTTGGATTACTTTGCCCTAAGCAAGGCCAGGCTGGATGGGGCTTCTCACCTGGTCCAGTGAAAGGTGTCCCTGCCTGTGGCAGGGAGGTTGGTCTAAGGTGACCATTCTAATGTCCCTTCCAACCCAAACCATTCTGTGATTCTGTTCCAAACACACAATAACAGAGATTTTTAAAGCTTTGTATATTAATAGGCTTTAACTTGCTGAACAAATGACTCTTCATGAGTAGCCATGGCAATCACATTCTGCTGATGCTCTGGTCTGAGCTGAGGCTGCCTCTCATGTTGACTCTACCCGTGGGTGGTTTCCACAGGGAATTTCTCCACTCAGAAGTTGCTTCTGTTTTACTCCAACACAGGTTAAATTAGTCAGATGACAGCTTTGGGCCATTTTCCCAGAGATGTGGCTATTTCCAGATTTACAGAGATAAACATTTCCATGTAAAGAGTTCAAACCAGTGAAATGTTTCCCAATGGAAGAAAAAGGAGATGTTTACTCTCATCCACCACAGGACCATCTCTTATACCTGCCCATCATCCTTTGCTGTCAGTAGTGTTCAAGCAATTTTCTTTTATTTCCTTTTCATTTTGTTTTTCCATATTCTTGTCTATTCTGAGTTATCTGTGGAAGACATACAAATAATATTTTGTAGGAGTAACAAAAGCTCCTGAAGGACATGGTTTTCCATGTCTTTCACTTATCCTCAAGGCTGACTTGGGGCAGAATTGCCTTTTCAGTGCCACTTTACACGTTGATTGAATGAAATTGTGGTGATTTGCAGTGCTGAGGGGAATCCCACCAAAATGATAGGGAATGAAGATGAGTCACACATCTGGTACAATTATTCAGTACAAAGGGTTTCCATTATTCTCACCACTCCCCCTTGTTCAGAGCCTGCTAACATGGTGATGCTTGAAACAATAGTGAACAAAAACAGGTCAGGGAGACATGGGGTGTTGAACTTGGCCAGAGCCTCCCAGCTCTAAAGCACCTGAAGATTCTTGGAAGAAAAACAGATTGTAAGGGCAATTATTATCAGTTATTGTCCTAGGTTACAACGTAAAGATATAACCCAAAGTCTGTATTCTACCACCATTTGTTGAAACCAGGTGGGGCAGTGATTCTTATCTCCATGGGAGATATCCTCTGCTAATGGGCCATCTTTAAAACCAGGTGGGACAGTGTTCTTTATCTTTCCCACAACCCATCCTCCCTCCAGGAGATATCTCCTGTTAATGGCCACTGAGTGCCAGTGCATGACTGATAAAATTCTGTCACAGTCCGAGGGTCTCTTTTAGGCGTGAGACCTCCTCGGATGGACATGTAGGTGGTTTGGGATTCAGAGTTTTTTCTGAGGCCACTGGAGAGAGAAACTGCTCAAGACGATCTTCTGTTGTTGTTTTTCATGGCTGTTTATTATATCTTATCTATAGAGTGTCCCAGCCAGGCTGACACAGGTCTGCTCAGCAAGGTGACCATGACCAAATGCTTGCTTGGGAGAGGCAGGACCTGCCTTTTATACTCTAATCTACGTCTTCAATATTTACAATTACTTTCCAATACAGCACAACCTTATTACACTGTCCAGTTTTGTCCCCATCCAATCTGTGGCTGCCAGCATGTCATCCAACATGGATGGCACAGGGAAGAAGAAGGAAGTGGCACACCATGCCCCAAATCCTCCATGCTGACCACATGGCCCTTATCATAAACAATCCAAAAATCTACTTATTCTACATTCTAATACTCTAATTTACACTTTACTTATTTTTGTGACTTGTAATTCTTCCTGCAATGTTGGCAGATTTTCCCAAGGGGCTAAATTCAGCCCTTGAGACACCTGGGTCTCATTCCGGGGTCTCTGAGAGGCCTGCCAGGGGGGGTTTTCCATCCCCAGGGAAGCCAGGGAAACGTCCTGGACTCCCACAAAATTCCATCATCCCATGGGAGATGCTCCAGCCAGGGGGAGGAGCTAAGCATTTCCTACCTAGATAAAAACTGAGATTTGGAACCTCAGAGGAGCCCTTACCTACAGGTTTCCAGAGGACAAGAGCTACCAGACCTTTCTACAGGATCACTGCTTCACCAAGACCACTTCATCTGGACTGCTACTGCCACCCTAACTAGCAGGGTGTCAGGCTGTATTCTGACTCTGTCAGTGGTTTTCTTTTGTACTGTTGCATGTATTTGTTTTTTTTTTTTTTTTCCTTATTAAATTGTATTTCTGACTTGGAGTCTCTCACTGGTTTTGCTTTCGAACCAACAGAGTTATTAACTATCAATATTATCACTTTAAATTCTGCTTTCCAGGCACATGAAGTTGCAAGATCCCAAGGTCAGAGTGAAACAGAGCTGAACACCACATGCAGCAGTGGAACTTTACCCTTGCTGTAGGGTGAACTGCTATTTGGACTTTGTACCACCTCAGAAAACATTTCCAGTCACAAGTTGCTTACAAGACTGAAAATTGAGTTTTAAAGGAAGCAGATTATTTGTCAGCCCAGTATAAAACCCCTGAGATTTAATTCTGAGATGTTCTCAAAGACACAATGCAGAATAATACTGTTCTTAGCAAATTAATCTCTTGCTGTGGAAGCTGACCTGGACTTAGCTCCCGGAATATTGGAAAATTTTATTCTCACCTTTCAGGCATTATTAGCAAAATAATGTGGTTTTTGTTTTGTTTCCTTTGTTTGTTGCTTTTGCCTCCTTTTCCTTCCACATCAGAAATTTGAAGAAATAAAACCAAAAGTAAAACTGCATTTGACAAACGAGGATCTATGTGTACCCATTCCTGACTCATGATCATAGAGCAAGGAAGGGCTTGCTGTGGGCTGCACTTTGGAGCTCATTTCCTGGACCTGAGGACTACTGGAGACCTTGGCTGAGAAGTGCTCCAATCCCACATTGCAATTGCCTCTGGCTGCAAAATTAACTAACAAAACCTTTTAAAAATGTCTCATTTTGACTCATTGACCAGAAATGCTTTATCTTCCGTAGGAATGCTGATGTCAAACTGAACAGCTTTTGTCTCTGGCTCTTCCTCTTGAGCACCGCACAAGATCCTACAGATGGAAATCAGTTTATTTGGTCCCAGGCACCGCTGTGGTGAGTGCACTGACAGCCTGAGGTGAGAAGTGAAAGTTTGCAAAGCCCAAAGTTCTTTTCTCCTCTGCATTGTCCCCTGTTGGAGCTCTGGATCTGGCTCAGTTCCCCAGGCTCTGTGAGATCTCCTGTGCCTAAAGCTCAGGATGGTGGGAAGAGTCAGCTCCTCCCCTGGAGATACCCAGCACGAGGAAGGGTGATGCCTCTGCCTGGACCTTGTGCCTGCCAAAAGAAGCCTTATAAAACTCCTGAAATAAAAACCAAGCGTGACTGTACAGCAACAGCAGGGTCTTCTTCCCATGGACCTGCCATTCCCCAGGAGGGAGGCTTTTCCTTCCCAAAAGCTGCCATTTATCTTGGTGAGAACAGCACTGGGGATAGAGCTGGTCCTTCCCTGGTGAAACCTTTCAATCCCCCAAGACCTCCATAGGAACCCCTCCAGGTGAACATGTGGCTGGATGAAGCTCATATCCCTTCTGAGGAGGAGCAAACCTGTCACCTAGAGAAATTCAGTGGAAAATCTCTTCAAGCATCAACCACAGTGGGCCACTAGGACTTAGAGCCCTGCAGAGCAAAGGGGAGGCTGGAGAAAGCAAAGGAAATGTGGATCCAAAGTGGATCCTACAGCCTGGTGCTCTTAAGTTATTGCTGCACAGCTGCTTTACTTCATGCAGGGGCTGCAGATGATTTTGCATAAGAAAATGAGACAACATAAATGAGAATTAGTCCCCAGGCTTTTTTGAGTTAGTGTCACCCAATAAACAAGGCTGGATTCTGCTTGGCTGACCCTGAAGGCTGGAGAGGAGCTTTTTGCAAAGGCATGCAATGAGAGGACAAGTAGGGATGGCTATAAACTGATAAAAGAGGTTTGAATTGGATATTAGGAATAAAGGCTTCACTCTGAGGGCACAGATTGCCCAGAGAAGCTGTGGGTTTCCTATCCTGGAAGTGTCCAAGGCCAGGTTGGACAGGGCTTGGAGCAACCTGGTTCAGTAGAGGGGTCCCTGCCCATGGCAGGGGGATGGAACGAGATGATCTTTAAGGTTCCCTTACAACAAAACCATTCTGTGGTTCTATAATGACATTTCACATAAATCCTTTTGGGACCAGGTTGCCACTAAAGCAGCTGAGGAGGACAACGTGGTGCAAGACAAGTGACAAGACTAATTTTCTCACATTCTTGGGAGCTATTTTTGCCCAAAAGGAGGGGGACACAATAACATCACCTGCTGCAGTCCCAGCCTTTGTGAGGCCTTTGGGACGAGGTGTTGGTAATTAGGCTGGTGACTCATGCCTTGCTCTAACGCTCTGCTAATTAGCGCACACTTCCTGATCAATGGCGGGGTAATTATGAGATTAGGGTTAATGGGTCAGACTCATTGAAGGCTCCCTCCTCTATGTCAGATTACTCCTGCTGTCATTAGCTTTACCTTTCCAGGCTGCTGGACACAGACAGAAGAAAGCACCCAGAGGGACAGTGATGAGGCTCCAGGGACCAAGACACTGTCAAGGGAGTTTTGCTTCCATGATTGTGCCAAAAAAAACAAACTTTAAACATCCTGACGTCTTCCAAGTGATGCTTTTCATACATCCACGGAATCCTTTGCTTCTCTGCTGGAAGGCAGGCAAAAAAATGGTTCCTCTGCAGGATTATTCCAGTGAAGTGATGTGATTTTGCTTCAACAGGCTCTGCTCGAGTAGCAGCTTGTCTGAGAAACAGATATTCACCACGCAGGATGACGGCCTGAAACAAATCTTGAGATTGCACTGACAGTTTCAGTAATTTAAAGTAATTTTCCCTGTAGTTTTTAAAGTTTAAAGAAGAGTTATTTGATCCTGTAACATCATAGAATCATAGTATCATTAAGGTCGGAAAAGACCTCCAAGATCATTAAGTCCAACCTTCAACCAAATACCACCATGGTCACTTAGCCATATTGACAAGTGCCACATCTGCAAAGTTTTTTGAACACTGACAGGGATGGTGACCTCTTCCCTGGGCATCCTCTTACAGATTCCTTTAACACCTCCTCAAGTTTTTTTTCCCACCCCATTTAAATTCTAAAATGTTTTGGTTGCCTTTAATATCTCAGATTTTTTTTTTCTCTCCTCCAAGTGTCACAGCCACATTGTAGTCTCTCTTCTGGGATATTTGCAGCCAAACATTAAAACAAGCAACATACCTGGCAGCAAAATCTGAGGTCTGCCCATGAGGATGTCCAACATAAACGTGACAGCTTTTGGGGACACAGTTTCTTATCCAGCACATCAAACATCTGGATTCACCTTTTGCTGTTCATGCAGCAGGACTGTCCTTCACAGATTTATTCCAGTAACACAGCTCACGCAAAATCCTATTTATTTGATAGTAGTGGTCCCATTGGATATCCCCAAATAACCCAAATCTGACTTTAGAAAAGGGACAGTGGTAGCATCTGAGGCTTTTCTGTGCTGAGTGCTGCTCCCCTGTTTCCCTGGAACCTTCACCCCTATCCTGGTGCTGCAGCACCTTCACCTCAGTCTTTTTAAAGCACAGGGGATGAAAAAGCAGATCTTTGTGTATCCACAGATGTTCTCCATTGCCAGGGACATGTTTTCCATCACCAAATATGCCACAGACAGAGTCCTGCTGCTTTCAGGGTTTTGAAAGTTATTTGCACAAATTCACTGGGACAGCATTCAGGAAAAATGTGACTATGTGTTTGTCTTGTCATATTTTCCTTTGAATTACTGCTGTAAACCAAGATACTGGGCTAGATGGCCCTTGACTAGTCACTTTTATGTTGTTTTCTATAAATAAGTACAAGACTTGTGTTTGTACTCTCTGGTTCCAGCCCACAGTGCACAGGATGAGCACAAGAGTGGGATGAGAGAGGATCAGGCCAATGTCACCCCTGAAATTAAAGGAAACAAACATGTAAGAACAGGATGAGCATGAGAGCAGCTGTACAGGATCACACTGATGGTTCACATGAAGCACTGCCAGCAGTGACTGAGCAGAATATGGGAGCCTTCACCTGGCACAGCCTTCCAGTGACCTGTGGCTGTGAGTCACAGAATACACACGGGAAGGGCTGAGGTTGGAGGGAAAGTCTTGCTCTGAGCACCTTGGAAAGTGAGGTTCATCAGCTCTGGACATAGCTGCTTTTCCAGACTGGGTCTCAGCTGTTCAGTGTAAAGCATTGACCCTAAACATCAGTAAGGAAAATGTGCAGAAATTCAAGGGTTCCTGTGGGACTGTAAGCAACCAGTGTGGAGGTGGTTGTGTCCACAACAGACACTGGAGAGGAAAAACTGGGAGAGCTGAGAGAGCTCAGGGCAGAGGACAGGTTCACCTCTGCAAGCACTGAAGAGGTGTTTTGTCACCTTGAAGCCCAGGCCCAGAAATGTGGGAAGCATCTGAAGGAGATGCCTCAATCTGCATCCATGACAGAGGGGCAGAGGTGCTGCTGACCCATTTTTGGCATACCTGGCCAATAACAGCCTAAAATCCCTGCCCTGAAAGTTTGATATTTGCCAAAATCTCCCCTTGAAACACTAGGCAAGATTTCCCTACCTGGGCATGTCTGCTCTGATCCATCAACCCCAAATTCCCCAAATAGTTTAGACATTGAAAAAGTGCCTGCTTGCATTTGCTTAGAACATTATTTCTACCTTTTATGAGCAGGGTGGCAGTTTTCATGGAGAAATAATTCCAAACACAGTTATTAAAAGATTAAAAAACACACCCAAAACGGAAAAAAAAAAAAAAAAAATCCAGGCTGAAAAAACAAATATCTCTACCAGAACTCTGGGGTGTTTCTCATAACATCTTGCTTATGTTATGAAGTCTGATTTTTTTTTTTTTAATGATTTTTTTTTTTTTTTTTTTAACAGGGTGAGGTAGATTCAATTACTTCACTGAAATTCATATGACCTGCTGATAAACCAGATTAGAAGTCACCTGTTTCAGCCTGGAAGTCCTGCAAGAACCTCCCCAGGTGTGTAATCTGGTTGGTTCCTGTGCTGACAGGAGATGCCTGGCTCACATTTCCAACAGGTTCACACCTTGTTCTCGTGACAGCTCAGCCCTCAGCCCTGTGTGGGCACGTGTCACCCGTGTCCTGGCAGGTCCCTGGGGCTCGTGACTCCTGGCAGAGCTGAGTCACAGCCCCAGGTAGTGCCTGCAGGTGTGTCACCTTGTCCTGGAAAGAAAAGGTGGCGTGGTTGCAAGAGGCTCTGTTTGAACTCTGGCTGAAGAATTGAGATATCAGGGAAGTGAACCTGAAAACCCGCCAAAGGAAAAAAAAATATATATCTACAAATATAATATTTTAAAAATACTGAAAAGTTGTGATTTCAAGTAAATCTCAGTGGAAACTCAGAATCTGCAAAATGATGAAGGATTGATGAAAATGATGAAGGATTTTAGGTGGCTTGAGCTTAAACTGGTGCAAAATTTGCTGTGCTGAAACCCACTATAAACAGTATCAATACCACAACTTTCCATGGAATTGTTCAAAGCCAGGATGGATGGGGCCCTGAGGAAGCTGATTTAGTGCATGGCACCCATGGCAGGGGGTTCAGCTGGGTGATCTTTAGGGTCCCTCCCAACCCAAACATTTCTATGATTCTCTGACATTCACCTGCTGCCCCAGCAGTGCTTCACCTTGCCTGTGTAGGACACACTGTTTGCTTCTTTTTAAAGTAAAAAGTGAATGTAGAACATCAAGCAGGGAAAGCAGATGTTTTTATAAAGCTACTGTGTTAGTCTGACCCAGCAGATGCTGGGCTTGACTGAAATGTCTTCACTGTTTTGTTTTGGTTTAGTTTTTTTTTTTTTTTTAAGTCACCGAGTCTCCTGGAGATGAAGTCACTCTCAGAGGTGACTTCAGGACACGGAAATCACCTCGAAGCTCTGCTGGACTTTTGCCTTATGTCTATACCAGGTGTTCTGCAGCACAGTTTGCTTTACACATTCTTCTGTTTCTTGAGACACCCAAAACAAAGCCCTGTGATCCCCTTTCTGTCCTTTGGCTGTTAAAGTCACAGTGATTCCTTACAGCAGGCGTGCTGCAGCTCAGGTCTAAATATGGCTTTAGAGGAAACTCAACATCCTCACTCGAAAAAAAGCCAAACAAGCCTCTCCCCCTGCCTCCCCCCTAATTACAGTTTGACATAACCAGTGCTGTTTATTCAGTCCAGCTTGCAGAGCTGATGTCACTGCCGAGTCGGGGTCCGGGAAGTCTCTGACTCATCTGGAAGGTGCAGAGCCAGGAAATGTCAGCAGGAGGAACAGGAGTAAATATCAAGGTGGAAGAGGTTAGAAGCTGGTGGCAGCTTCCTGTAGGAAGCTGTGGGAAGCTGGACAGTGCTTGGAACAAATTGTGGCCTTGGGTTAAATGCCAATATTCAGCTTGGTTGAGAACCTAAGGCAGAGTATTTCCCTGTGATGGTTCCTTAAGGATTTAAAGGAAAAGGGAGGCAACATGCTCATATGTGACCCAAGGTCATGTGTTGTAAACTGTCCTTTTTCTTCACCACTTCAGATAATTGAGAAAGCAGTCAGTGCCTCCATGGGGGGATGGGGAACACATTTCCATCTCTTTTCCTAGCAGACCCAGCCTTGCAATATGTGGGTTAGGACTGGGCTTTGGTGTCCCAGTGACTTTAAAGGCTCAGGACTTGAATCAGAGCTTCAGATGGGCAGAAGCTAGCTGTGGATTCTCCATGAATTCAGCAAATGATCAGAGGTGAAGAAGATTTTGGAAAAATAATTTTTAAAAAAAATCTGGGGTGCAAACATCTTTTAACAGTCACTGCCTGTTAAAATCCATGCAGCTTTAATTTTTCTTCCTCATTTTTACCCACTGTATTGGTGGGAGTATTTTGTCACTAGATAAGCAGGAGAAAGGGGACAATCTTGGGGTAGAAGAGAAACCAAGGACCCACGAGACCCTGCTGGTCTGCACTGATGGGCTGCCCCTGTTCCAGGTGGCTTGGTGGAGTGTCTGAAAGCACATGGGACTGTGCAGACAGACTGTGGCTTCTGAAAAAAAGTTGAAGAAAACCCACAGAACCAAATCATGAACAAAACCCCAAGGCTATTTTTTAAAAACTTTTCTCCTATTTGAAATTCCAGTTTTCTCTCATGAGATCATCTCAGTTACGGGGGTGCAGGGCTTTGTATAGACAAGCAGAGGACCAGGGAAGCAGAGATCTGTCCTCTCCTGCATCAGTAAAGAGAAAATGTCTTTCTGATGATTTCAGGTGAAGCTGGTGTGTTTCTGCTTGATCTGGTGAAGAAATTCGAGTTTCACTTCACTGTGGGAACTTTGCCTGTGGTCTGAGTTTGCTGTCACTTGCAGCATCACTAATTTTTTCATACACAGCTTTCGTTCTCCTGTGCTGAAGCATACAGAATTTAATCTGATTTCACTTCTGCAACTGCAGCCCTGACTGGGGAAATGGAGTGTGAGCACAGGGAGAGCCCAGGACTTTAATTCTAACACTGGATGTGCCTGGCCATGGAGCAGAAAGGTCACATTCACACTTTTCTCTAAACCCCTTGTATGTGGCACCACACTGCAGCTTGGGACCAGGAGGAAGCTGCTGGTTTAAATTTCCTTTCAGATATGTCCTTTTACAGCATGACTAATTTTGTGCCCATCTTTGTAATTTTTAACAGCTTTTTTATCTAAAATAAAAAACTCTTTATCCAGGAGGAGCAGGGATGTGTGTGTGCAGTATAGAGGTGACAGAGTGGAGTGTGAACAAATTTGAGGGATGTCCCAGTGAGATTGGCCAGAAATCATGAATCTTTTCTCCAGTTTCTCAAAGTTACTGAGAGAAGCTTTTTATAATCTCCAGCCTCTCAGAAATCCCAAAGCTGATGCTGTGACTTGGATGCCTCTCTTCCAAACTGAGCTCTCTGGATGTAAATGGGTTGAGGCAGATGGGAATTGCAGGCTGTTATCAGTTTCCCCTGCTCTCCTGCTGCTTTCCCTCTATCACATGTGGCTCCATCCCTCACTGGGTGCTGCAGCTGCACAGTCTAGACAACCTGCCCTTCCACAGGGTTCAGAGTGAGTGGACACAGCTGCACTTCATGTGCTTTCTGCTCAGCCTCATGCATTTGCATTTTTTTATCGTGGATGCTTCTTGCCTTTTGTCCTCGTTCTGCTCTTCTGAACTCTTTCTGACCCCCTGCAAGGCTTATCTCTGCCTCATGCCAACCTGTGATATGCTCTGGGAAGCTGGAACAGCTGACTCTGGATAAGGCAGTGAAGGTTGGCATAATCTCTTGTTAGTACATCTGGAAATAAAAACTTTGAATAAAATCAGGAGAATTCAGGTGTTTGCAGTTTCCCCTTTTTTAGCTAACTGAAGAAATCTTTGCCCTGTTTTAAAGGCAAAAACTGGTGCTGGTTCTCTTCAATTCATCATATTTGATAGAATGAAAGTGATTTTAAA
This sequence comes from Muscicapa striata striata, assembly GCA_030060385.1. Lineage (NCBI taxonomy): Eukaryota > Metazoa > Chordata > Aves > Passeriformes > Muscicapidae > Muscicapa > Muscicapa striata. The sequence goes on along the minus strand of JAREIS010000025.1, from coordinate 8,133,389 downwards.
ATCACTCCCAAAGGGTTTTATTCCCCAAAAAGGCTGGGATCAAAGCCTTTTGCAGATTAATTCCTTGGAGACTCAGATTAATGCTATTTACATGATGATTAATGATTAAAGGAGAAGTTTAGCATTAAGCTCTCTCTGGTGCATTAATGCCACATGACTTCATGTTGCTCCAATGTTTTGGCCACCCTGCAATCCCAGTTTTATCTCTCATTTCTATAGGCCAGTTGAAAAAAAAAAAAAAAAAAAAAAGAGCCATGGGAGACAGCAGCAGCATTTCTGCTTGTTCTCTCTCTAGTAAATAGCCTAAAAATGTGGCACATCCTGTATTGATATGTGATGGAAAGGTGGAACCAGGACCTGACTGATCACAACTGCTCATCTGCCCTTCTGAAAGGATCAGCCACACACAAAGGGTTTCTCAGTGCTTTTATTTAGCCTGCAAGACATGCATATTTCTTAGCACATTTTTTTTTAAGTAAAATCAGCACACATAAAATTGTGCTCTCTGCAAAAACAGAGAAAATAACAAAAAAGAAACCAACTCACTGAAGGCTGGGCTCTCCTTCAGCCCCACCAGGTCTTTAAGTGGTGACACAATGTACACAAATCCAAATTTAGTTTCTGTTGAACTTTTCCCCTTTGTTTGTTTCCATTATGGGATGTGTCATCCTAAAACTGACACTGCAGTGTCTGTTTTAAGGAGCTGTTTGAGTGAAGGCCTGCCAGGCAAGGAACAGGGTGTCCTGGAGGAGGAATTGGGATGTGGATGGAGGCATGGAGTAGCTTTACTCCTGCAGAAAAGGCTGTGTGGTTGGGGAAGGGTGAGAAATGAGAGCAGGTGTGTAACCCTGTCCTGACTGGAAGGGATAGGTGAATGTGATGCAGAAGGTGAATGAAGATTAAAAGTCAAGGGAAAACAGACACCACCTGATGTGTTTTGGGTGGAGAAGTCTGGGGAACAGGCAGGAAGAGCAATAGGGATTCCCATTGTTTTAATTCTAATGTCTAAGACTTATGTGTCTACTATAGAACTATCTGTGTATTTTGGTGTAGGATTCTGAACTTTTACAGGTATTTGCTCCAAAGTGGGACTTCCCACCTTCTTGGTCCTTCTGCAAGTCCTTTGCAGATGTTTGTTACCCATGGGTGTCTCAAATGGCCCTGGGTGTCTCTGTGCACTGAAACAACAAACTGCATCAAGCTTTGGTCTCAGCCAACCCACAAGGCAGAAGGGACCATAAGTGGGATTTTTGTGCCTGCTTGGAAGAGCTGATTAGTGGGATCTGGATGTGACTGGGAGCCTCAAGGCAGTGAGGCCACACAGCTATGGGTGAGAGCAGAAATAAAGGGCAGGAGGGAAAGGCTCTCACTTGTTCTGTGATTCCTTTCTCCTCTTTCCTGGTTAAAACACTGGTGCTGATACTAACATGGACCATGCAGAAAACTCTGTCTTTGGGCCTAAAGCTTGTGTTGGAATGACAAACTTCCTTCCTGCCAATCTATGAAAAAGTCAAAGGAGGACACAGTGCAGAAAACACCATGAATGGACACCTTCTCCACTTTAAAGAGTCATCCCTGCTATTTAGTGGTTCTGTAAAACCCTGGAGGCTTGCACTAAGGTGTAAATTATAGCTGTGACACTTAGAGACAGATATGTTGTGCTGTGGCTGTTGTTTGAAGGCTGGGAAATGGAGCCTACAGGGCAGAAAAGTTGAAATCTCACATTTGGAGGGCACAGGAAGGTGAAGATGAGTCACTCAGGGATGAGTCTGAGTCAGTTTGTAGCTTATTCCTCTCCTGGCTGGGAATTGGGCTTTGCCATCACTGAGATGCATTGTGAAGAATTAAAACTAAATTAATATCACATGTTTTTGAGGACCTGCAGGTGAAGATGCCAGCACAGCTTGTGGGGATTGCTGCTGGCAAGGCTTTTGCCTTTGGGGTTGGCAGCTGGAAGCCAGCCAGGATATGCTGGTTGACACTGGGTGTCCCCTTCAAGGGACTTCCCCACAATAAGAGTGGAAATAATGGAATTTTAAGGTCTGGATCCACAGGGATAATGAGGTGTGGTGCCTCCTTTAGCACTCAGCCACCCACAGGTTTTATGGAGGCTTTATTGGACTCACCTGCACCCAGGGAAAGTGGCTGCTCCAGCTAAAGCTGAGAGAATCTGTCAGAAAATTCTTAGGAAGCTGCCCAGGAAGCCCCAGGGTTGTCTGGCACATTAGGAGCACAGTGTGAAAAAGCAACCTCTGCTCTGCACTGGTGTGCATGGGGCTTGAACATCAGCTTGAAGAACAAGGCTCCTGACCTTTGTCTCAACCATCCCACAAATTAAAACAACAAAAAAAAGAAAAACAAAAAGCTACAGTTATAAAGTAATAAAATAAAGCTCCTTTTTTTCTCCTTTTTTTTTCCCTTCCTAGCTAAAGTGCTTTCCTTATTAATGTCAATTTTCTCAGACTTTTCAATGAAGCAGCTGAGAGTAGTTTTCATACTAAACCATTTCCACTGACAGGACCTTTCTTCCAGTAAAATCACAGCACATTCCCTTTGTTTTCAGACTCGTAGACAATCACATTTATCTGCTCACTGCCCTTCAATAGCAAGCAGCTTCTAATGGATTTCTGCATGAGGACTGTACCCCCTACCCACTAATTGAAATTCAGTGCACAGAGTCACATCAGTGCACTGGAGTGGTGGAGAATATCAATGCACACAGCCAGGAGGGAGAATGGGCAGAGGGAATTTTCAAATATTCAGTGCCCAGTAGCAAGTAGGAATTCTGAGTGCATCAAAGCAGGAGGATATAGTAATGTGCTCCAAACCTTCCTCTGAGCATCCCAAAATGTAAATGGGATGGAAATCTGTCCTCCAGTCACTTCAGGGGTGAGGCTTAGGGGTTTAGATAAAATGAATGTTGAAAACTTCACTACTTTTCAGCCTCTGGTTATGGGAAAAGGGCAGCCTTCAGCCAGCAGCTGGAGTGCACTGACTTCTGTGCTGGATCTGAGGATCAGAACTGGGATGTGGAGCTACACCTCATGGTTAGAGGGCCTGGATGGATGGTCAGGAGAGCTGGGCTTTGCTCCCAGCTCTGCCTTCTGGATGGCCACAGGCATCTCAGCTCCCCTCTCTGTGCCACACTTCCCTCACACATGAAGCACATCTTTTTCCTGTGGGAAGTCTTTTGGGATGCTGCTGGAAAACAGCCACAAGAACAGATGAACTCATAAGAAAGATGCTGAGAGATTTTTAAGACCCAACAGGGAGGGAAACACTGGATGGAAGGAATTTCTCTCAGAGGATGTGGACACAATAAATATGCCATATATACCTCCCACCTTCCAGCTGCCACTCCAAAAGGGAATAATTTTCCTGAAGGTCTTATGTCTTTTGTGTTTGTGCTGCTTAGGTGTTCCAGGAAAGCCAGAAGACCTCACCTGACTCCTGGCAGCTCCAAGTGCTTGGTGGAGCCCTCTGCTTTGGCTGTAACAGGAGCCTGGGAGACACCTGCACATAGAGAAGGATCTGCTGCTGAAACAGAGATTCCTGTTGTCACTTGAGATGTCCCCACATGGGGCAGGCAGATATGACAGAGGTGTGTGAGAGATCCATGCCTTGAGGAGGAGCAGCTGGAGAGCTGCTGGGAAAGTGTGGTGTGGAAAGGATGACACACAGTGCTTTTATTTACTCAGTGAGTCCTGTCCCTGTGTCACCTTAGGCACTGTGGGTCCCTGTACACCCCAATACTCTGGTGCTCCAGGAAACAGATCCCTATTTTAAAATAGTCCCTAAAAACACCAGCTGGGCTGTGAGACCACCAAGGCTCAGCACCAGACTCAGCACAATCAGACTCCCTTACTGAATCTCCTTGGAAACTTGACTTTAAGAGATGGATTGTCCTGGGTCAGGTGGTCCAGGCAGTGACATTTGTAATCAAAACCACTGATGACCAAACTCCAGTTTAGAAGAAGCCAGGTTTCCTCTGAGCTAGGAAGGCTGAGCTTAGGGAGATCTTCTGGTAGGTTTTGGGGTGAGTTGCTTCATCTGCCTGTGCCTCAGAAGGAGATGGCAATACTTCACTCTCTTATCTACCAGGAGATAAAACTCCTTGATAAGAGGGGCTATCTCTCAGAGAGATGATTTGGGCTGCACTTATCAGATCTTTCTTGCATATCCTGAAATCCTCTCTCCTTGTACACATAGGGCAACCTTGCTGTTACTGAAAAGGAATATTTTTTAACATTTTTGTTTATTTTTACCCTGGGAGAAAGGACTGTTTCTCACAATATTTGCTGACAGCCCTTGCTAAAAAGAGATCTGATCTCAAGCACAGTCTCCAACCAGAACTATAATTCGAGTGGTGATAATAATAATAACAAACACAGCAATGATCATGCCCTAATATAGCCCTTGGCACTGCTTTTCCTGTTCAAACCCCAGCTCCTGTGACTGTCATTCCTTGCACTCTTCCAAGTGCTGGCATTTGGAAATGGCAGCCGCTTCCAACAACGCCTTTATGTCCCAAAAAGATTATTTCCAGTCGAGTGCACTGCAAAGTGTGATGCTGCACTTCATCCCTCCAAGGTGGGGATGGGGACAGTGTGACTCACACCTCTCATATGATGCTGGAAAGGGAATCTTTGCTGCAGGCTTCAGCTGGCCACTCTCATCTCAGCTTGTGCCTCCTCCTTTTAAACAAAGACAAGTCCACTCTCATGATTTCCTCCTTTGGCTCTACAAGCTCTCCACAGATCCTCTTTCCCCATTTTTCTTGTCACACTTTCCTCCATCTCTTCTTGTACCCACCAGGACTGGAGCCAACCTCCACAGAGCCTGGGCAAACTGTGTTTCTCATGAAAGATGGGGATTGCCCAGCTGCCAGAAGGTCTGGAGGTGCTGGATGTGGGGCTGCATTACAGGCAGCTGAAATAAGAGCTGCAGGCCCAGAAAAATGCCATTATTTTCTTCCCAAATTGGTCTGAAATATCCTCATTTCCAGAACAGCTGTCCCTCCCTTTAAACATGTCTCTGTAAAGACCTTATTTTGGTATTTCTAGTCCAAAGGAAACATTTTCAAATTCCTGGATTTAATAATGTTTCTGTTTGCTTGGTTTTGGTTTGTTTTTTGATTTATTTTTTTTTAATTATTATTTTTTGTTGTGGGTTGTTGTTATTTTTTGTGAAGCATTTTTCCATAACAATTAACCTGAATCTTTCTGAGCTGTCAGACACCATCTGTGTTTGGGTTTAATTATATCAGGCTCCCCTCTACCCCCAGTCAGGCACTGCATTCCCCTCTTTTGCTGGATGAACATGGACACAGTGCAAGTCAAGGTCTAGGGTGTACCAAGGAAAGTGCTGTACATCTTGGAATGTTGCCTCCCAGCTGAAGAAAAAGGTCTAAGACACTGGAAAGCACTTTTATTAAAGTCCCTGTACAATGAAAAGAGGGAGAACATGAGGTCAGCATGACCCAAGCAAAATGCTTCCTTTCTGCTTAACAAAACAAAACAAATGGGTTCAAGTGATTTTAAGCAGAAAATGAAAGAAATGAAGAGGTTTGTTTTCATTTTCCCCAAGGGAAAAGAATAAAGCTGAGTACATGTGAGAATTCAAATTCGCAGGCAAATTATATGAACCTCCAGCTATACAGAGATTGCATTTTCCATTAACCTAATGCACAGAAATGGGTAGAAAATCCTCAGGCTGATGGAGTGATGGGATTTCTCAGATGTGCTTGATTTAATGAACATTCAAGAGAAATAAATGAAAATTCAAAAAATTAAAAAGCCTGGTTTTCCAGGAAGAAGAGTGGTTTGTCAGCCAATAAAATTACACCAACAACCTCCTAGATAGGTGGGAATGTGGAGGGCCAAGGACAGCAGTGAAGAGGGAGAGGAGAGTCTAAGAGGTTAAAGGAAGAAATGAGAGTGAATGGACCCAAAGACAGACCAGTTTCTCTCCCTACACTGTTTTGGGTAGGATTTTCTGGACAGATGAGGAGGGATGGGCAAAGCTAATGGAGTTTTCATCCCTTCTGCCCCACTATGGCTGGTGCAGCTCACACTGGCAGCGTGGCATGGTCACACACACCCTGCTCTGGGCTGGAAGGAGGGCACTGATGGACACACAGGACACACAGACACGAGCTCCCTGTGGTGCTGTGGCACAGGACTGCCTCAGCCTTGCTGTGAGACAAACGGAATCACGGAATCACAGAATGGTTTGGGTTGGAAGTGATCCCAAAAATTATTTAGTTCCAACTCCCTGCCATGGGTAGGGACACCTTCCACTCTCCCAGGTTGCTCCAAGCCCTGTCCAACCTGGCCTTGGACACCCCCAGGGCTGAGGCAACCAGAGGTTTTCTGGAAAACCCATGCCAGGGCCTCACCATCCCCACACTGTAGAATTTCTTCCTAATACCTAATCCAAACCTGTCCTCTGTCAGATCATTGGCCACATCCAACACACTTGTGACTGCCAGGATTTATTGTTTCCCTTCTCAATTGAGGCATTTTCAGTGCCTAAAACCATTGGGCAGATTCTGGGCATGATGCTGTGATTAGTCACCTCCCTTAGATCAAGGGAAAGCAATGGTTCAGTTGCTGGTTCAGAATGAAAGGTTCAGTTTTTGTTGCTATAACTGATATTCTGGATGTCAGATGAAATAGCACAGGCTCAGACACATCCTTGCACTTCAGCACAGAAAGACCAACCTGTCAGTGTGGGCTCTCTGACCCCTTTTGGAATGCTGCTTTTTAAATAGTCACAATTTTGTAAGGCAGAAAGGAGCATCATGATATCTAATCTGGCCTTCACACCTGTCAGAAGACAAGTGATTCCACCTGTGTTTTCAATCCTGCAGCATGGTCTTAGATAAACATTCCTTGGCATTGCAGTTGAACCTATGGCCTAGAAGAGGAAAGTTCTTCTCTCTCAACAGGCATGGAAGGACCAGAGGAAAGATTTGAAGGCTTCTCCTGACCTCTAACATGATATATTCCCCTTCCCAGGAGGTGAGAAGGAATTTGGGACCACAAAAGCTGAAGTAAAGAGGTAGAGGTTTTCTTTTCATTCTCTCCCAGTTTCACTGCATCCACATTGTTCCTGTCCCACCCAAGAAGAGGGATCCCCACTGAGAAGCCAGTGCTGACCACACCTGTTGATTTTACTCACATTGGGAAGGCTGTCCTGGGTGAGGGAAGCCAAGGGATGTGGGGAGCTGGCTGGAGGCAAGGACAAGTTGGACCTGCTTTCCAAAACCTGTGGATCTGTGGGGATCCAACAGGACAGTGCTTGGAACCCAACATGTGCTTCCTTCCAGGGGTTCACTTGTGGTGAGCACTTGACTCTCCTGCACCCCCAGGAAACCACACACACCCAGGAAATGATGTGTGAAAATGGAGGAGGACAATATTTACTTGAGTTGTTTGGTGTTTAGTGTTAAATTGCACTTTCAGTGTCTGCTGTGCAGATGTCACCTCGAGCTAACCACTGACAGCTTCCTTCTGAATCCCTGAAAGACATCAGGCACTTGGAAGTGTGATTCATTTGCCCCATAGAGATTCAATAACCCTCAATCCAGACAGTTTCTCTTTGTTGACATTGGAAACAACTGGCTCAGATATTGACAGATCTGACAGTGTTGGAGCTGTTGAGTCCCATCCCAACACCTTAAACCAAGCTGGATATTTTCCTACAGTGTCCAGCTCTATCAGGACAGCAGAGCTGAGTCACCACCAGGCTGATGAGATGGTCACAGTGACCCCCTCCAGGCACCAACCTTTGTGTCTGTGAATAATCACTGCTGAGTGGCAAACTCAGGGGTTTAATGAGATCCAGGGCTGCTTGCTTTGGCTCTCAAAGGTCAGTTGTCATCCTGCATCTCATCCACCCTGAGTCCAAGTTACACTCAGTAATTGCAGAGCTGAGTGATCAGACCAGCAGTGGCAAGATCCCTCCTCATTTGTCCCTAGATTCATCTGGTAGACTTATTGTACATATTTATACAGGGAGGAGGGTAAACCTCCAATTCCTAGACTTTTACCTTTTTTTGTGTGTGTTTTATGTGGTTATTTTATTCCTGTTGTCAGTTTTTCTGCATTAGGAAATTACTTTTTAAATTTTTTTTTCTTGTTTTATCTGCACTGTGGGGGTGTTTGATGGTACTGACTGTGTCTATAACCACCACCAGTGCAGGTCTCATCAAAGGCTGATGGATTTATCTTCCTCTTGCATCATGTCCTGGATCTGACAGTGCCTAAAGTTTTATACTCTAGCATAAGGTCAAACCAAAACCTGTCATCTGCTTTCCTCACTCATCCCTCTCTCCCCCCTTTTCCTGGCCACTCCAGCTGGGTTCAGCTCCATGCTTTGGCACTGGTGCAAGCAGACCTCTTGCCTTGCCATTCATTTCCCCAGTAAAACACAACATTTTAAATCATCCCGGCTCAAATCTTGTTTATCACCACTGCTGACAAGTTTCCAGTTACCACAAGGTGTGATTTCCATAATTTTTTTTGCATTTCCATTGTTTTTTCCACAGCAACCCAATCAGATGAGGATGGTTATTGCTCTGCATAAGAAGGTAGTGTCAGGAGTAACAGGGAAGCTCAAGGGGTACTCAGGTGAATAGTTTCCTGGATTTAGTGAGGAAATCTGGAAATTCTTCATGGTACCTGGAAGAAATGCTGGATGACTTGTTTGTTGAGACTTAAAAAAAAAATAATTCTTAGGGCAAGAAGTGGAGTGGTTACAATGACAGAAGACAGTGACAGAGGAAATGACATTGAGTGGCAGAAAAGATAATCAAGTTTTTTCTTGCTACTTTTATTTTCCAGACTGCTAAAGCTCCACTTTAAATTAAGCTTAACCTTTACTTTCAGAGACAACTGAGGAAATATGTTTTCAGCTGAAAAATAGGCAGCTGCTCTCTGAGACAGGCTTCCCCTTTGGGGCTGCCAAATCTCAATGCAGCTCTCAGCACTGTCCTCACTTAACCTCTCCCAGAGCCAGAAAATATCCAAATAACTGGCAGCCTCCTGCCCTGGCCATTAATGCAGCTCACGCCAATCAGACAAATTAATTCCAGTGCATTTAAACAAAACCCTCCTGTGGCTGTCAGGCAGCCAGTGGAGTTTCCCAGTTTTACTGGAAAGAAAGTGGGAAAGGTAAATAATTCCAATCCAAAGTCCTGTGTGAGTGTGGCTGTTCTGGGAGTGCTCTGGAGGTGGAGATGCCACAAGCAGGGGGGACTTTGCTGTCCTTGAGGGACACATCCATGCTGTCCTTTCCTGTGCCAAAATGAGCAGGACACACCTGGATTTCTGTGATATGGCCAGGGGTTCTCTCCTGGAATCACAGAATCACTAAGAGTGGAAAAGACCTCAAGAGCATCAAGTCTTCTTATTACTGCAATTATCAATGTTAATGCACCTGAGATCACAGTGTGAGCTTTTCAGAAAATTGTTTTTCAGCACATGGCATTTCCTAAGTAGAGATGCAAGTACTAAAACTCACTTTTTTTTGTATCTACATGTGCAGGAATGGGAAGATGAATGTTGAAATCCCCTAAAAGCTTCTAGGCAAAGTGTTAGGGTAAACCTCAGTTAGAATTTCCTTGATATAAATAAGTCAAATCTCCTAAAAAACAGTGAGATGTCCATGGACACACACATATATGCAGATAGATATATAAAGAGCTATACAGATATTTACACACACACACACACTGCATGGGTGTATAAATATAAATACATCTGATTGTGGTTAAATATGTGGTAATATATTTATTTTCTGACCAATCTATAAAGTCAGAACAATATTTTAAGCCCCTGATGCAGTAGATTTACTTCAAAGTACCAGACTCCTAATAAAACTTGTGTTTTATACAAGTGGTTCTTGCACACTGATGTCTGGTGTGATCCAGAAAGAAGCATCCATCTCATCTCATCTCATCTCATCTCATCTCATCTCATCTCATCTCATCTCATCTCATCTCATCTCATCTCATCTCATCTCATCTCATCTCATCTCATCTCATCCTTTTTAAGGAAGAAGAAACACTGCACTGAAACTTAAAATGAGGACCTGCCCCAGAGAAACAGTTTTACAGCTTTCAGCAGATGCTGCAATATGGACAACCTTTCCTCAGCAGAGTGGACAGAGTACAGAAGGGCTGGTGTGCACTCTCAGTGCCCCTAATGGTGAGGAGCTACTGCAGACGTAATAAAATGGGAGAGATAAGCTATAACCAACAGAGATAAGGTGGGAGAACATGCCCATGCCCTTGGCACTGCTCAGGCCAACATCCATGTGCAGACTTGGGTTTGGGATCCCCTGCAATGACTGAGGGAAACAGGCACTGTGTCCCCCAAGGATATGTTGTCCTCCAGCATCTCACTCTGGTCACATTGGCCAGCCCCACCACACTTCTCCCGTGGTTTTGCTTGGTTTGCTGCCTGCTCAGAGGTCACCACCTGCCCCTGGGACAGAAACCCTGGCAGAGCTGAGCAAGCTGCTGCCCCAGTCCAGCATCCCTTGGCAAAATGAGGCTGTGGAGTGGCACAGTGCCATCTGCAGCAGATGGGCACAAGCATGTTGTCACCCCTGATGCAGGGGAGCTCCCAGGAGAGCTCTGTGGCAGTGCCTGGCTTTGTCTGGGTTGTCACCTTCTGTCCACCCATGTGCTGGTTCTGCACTCACTGAGTTACCCCAGCTCATAATAAACTGTCCTGTGTTTTGTCTTCCTGGGAGAACATTTTTACATCCATAGCACTGTGGAGGAAGTTAAATGTCCAAGCAGATCTTCCCTCAGCTCTGCTCTGATTTAATTGCCTTCTCTCTTCTCCAACCCTTCTGACTCACTGATGTCACCTGCAGCTGGGACCATCCTGGCTCACAGTTTCTGTAGCAATCATGGCTTGAAGAAAACAAGCAACATGGAACTTCAGTCCCAATGTTCTCCCAGGTGCTCTTTTATCCATAAGACCTTAGGGCCAAGGACATGTCCTGTTCACCAGGACAGGGAGCTCTGTGACAGATTCTCAGCTAGCCTGGGGAGTGGAAAAATTGAGCCTGGCACACAGTAGCTTTTAAAAAGATGCTGTAGAAACTTAAGGTGGGGATTGCATCATGGGATGACTAGGTGATGGGCCCTGGAAATGTTTCTGGAGACACTGAATTTAGGTGTTTAATTGAGCCAAGGCAAGAACCAAGCAGGTGCTGATCAGGAAAGCTGTTTGTTTGGGAATGCTGAACAGGTTAAATTTGTCCAGCAGGAACTGGCAGTTACTGGAAGTCTTTGATTCTCTTTCCCAGCTGCTTTCATAAAGGGTTTGTTGCTGTCTGAGTCTGCCCCAGCCTGACTGTCTGCAGCAAAGTCAACAATCCTGAGTCTCTGCTCGCAGGGCTGGTGGCTCTGCAGCACCAGCCCTGGGCTGCACGGGGTGAAATCCCCTCCTGCCTTTGCCCTGCAGCTCTGCACTCTGGCACTGGCCTGGAGTGGCTGTCACACAGCTGTGCTGGAGTTCATTGGCCGGGTCAGGCTGCAGTGATGAATTTTTTTAGTGAATGAGGATGATATGAATGATCTCACAGTGTTTTGTTAATTTATTCCCTTTCTTGCAGGCTGATAATACACACACACACACATACACACACAAAAAAGGGATGAACTGTGCATTGTTGCCTAATTCTGAATAAAACCACTGCAAATTTCACAAGATGTGCATAACATAGACTCAAGGGGTCCTTTCTAGCAGATGCCTGAAGCCAAAAGCAGATAAAAATTTTTAGCAATGTCTGATTTATGGTCTGGTTTGACAAATATTCATATGGGTGTGAAAAAGCTTCTGAAGAAGTGCCACAGAACATTGCATCCCCTGTCATCTTCCTCACTGACTGCTCCCCCTCAAATTAGATTTTGTAATTCAAGTGGTTTCAGCTTCAGGCTGATTTTTCTTGCTTCAGTTAAATCTCAGGTTTCAAGCTGATGATATTTCACACATGGCTGATTGGCACCTGTTATCTAAGGGTCCAGCAATGCTGACCATGATTGAGTTTGGCCCAGACAACACACTGGAATAAATCAGATGGGTTGGAAGGGTTGTTGCTGGGCTTTTTTTACACCAGGCTGGTTTTACTCTCAGCAGGATTAATAACAGGCAATTTTCTAATGAGCCCATAAAGTTCTGCCTCGGTGTAACACGAGGCCTTTGCCCTTTGCTTTCTCAAAATCCTGCAGCACGGTTCTGTGGCTCCAAATGCCACGGGTGAATGACAGAAGACAATCTCAGTTTAATTGCCCAATTGTGCAGGCAGGAGTTGCATGCCCAGCACAGGCAGCTGAGGACATGACAAGAGGAGAAGGCAAAGGAAATGTGTGGTTATGAGGCAATAGAAAGTAATGCAAAGATAAACATTTCATGCACACACAAGGCACCTTTGCTACCTCAAGTAATATCCAAAAGGATGTCAGTTATTTCTGAGTATTTTTTGGAGTGTTTTCCTTCGTTTCTTTTTGGCCTGAAACAGTTGGAAACCCTATTTCATTATGTTTTGAGACAAAAGCAAGGCAGCTCTCACAGTCTCTCACGCACTGTGTAGAGTTCTTTTCCAACCTTAGGGATTCCATGATTCTCTAACAGCAGCAATGGTGGCTGACAATGTTTCCCAAGAGAAACACCTGAAACTTGGGTAGCAGGTGGAGATAAGAAAAAGCAAAACTTGCCCAACAGCTTGTTTTCCTTGTGTGACTAATTCTGAGCCTGTTCACAAGCTGTTTTCCTGAAGAGCTGGGGAATGACTTAAAACAAAATTATATATTTGCAGAACCAAAGACATTGGTATCCCTTGTTTGAGTAGGTAAATAATAATGTTAAGGTTTTATGCAGAATTTTCAGCCCCTGAGCTCAAAGATCTTTAAAAAGCAAGGGAGGAAGAACCAGATCCTCATTTTGCAGAGGGTAAAACAGAAGCATAGAGAAGTAAAAAGTCTTCTCGAGTTCATCCTGAGGATTTTCTGCAGCTGATGCTTTGGCTGTGCTGCTTCTAGCAAAGACCTAGTTCTTCAAACTCTACAGAGAGGAGGTTATCCAAATCTCCATGACCTGACTGAAATCCTTGAATCTCACTTCCAGCCTAAATATCAGAGTTTATTTATGTGAGAAAAAAAATTTACGCCAACTTTAGGAGCAAAGACCCGATGAAAGACATAGACTCATTTGAAAGTCTCATCTTTAAGCCATTTAGTGACACACACATTTTACCAGAAATGTTTAATGAAGTCTTTCAGATGGACAATTGCCCTGAGCATGTGACAGCTCACACTGAGTTGTTTTTGGAAATGAATACAAGCAGCAAGCCAAGACGGGCAGTCTGCAGGAGGCAGGGCCAGGAGTGGGTCACTGGGACACCCAGAGCACAAAATGGTCTATAAAAATCAGCTCAGGACTTGCAGGAGGATGTGTGGATGCAGCCTCTCAGTCATTACTGTCTGTGTCCTACCTAGGAGGATCAAGAGAAACTCACTCCCAAAGAGCCTCAGAGCATAAAAACCTTCACAGAAGCCACTGTCACCAATTTTTGTCTCTATTTGGCTGTATTACAACTTTGCTCAAATTTCTGAGAATTACTGACTCTGTTTGACTCCAGGCACAGTTACCAAACCCCTTTGTGGTCTGGGGTAGGAAGTCTTTAAAATGGACAAAGTGGAGCATCCCTGGCTTTGAAAATCTGGCTTTGTCAAATGTATCTGTTGGGTGCAGGAAGCAAGGAAATCAGGATGAAAAAACAAAAGGAGAGATTACTGGCAGAAGTGCAGCCAGGATATCCCTCGTGCATTTTCCCCTGTTGATATTTTCCCCCGTGCCTGCTGAATCAGCATTTTCCATCTGCCAGCCTGTAAACAAGAAAATAAAGAGGCTGGTGACCTTGGCCAAACAAGCCCATTCCACTCTCCTGGAAGTCCTGGATCAAGGAGAAAATCTTTGTCCATCTCAGGGCACAAAGCCCAGCCAGCCCTCCTGGAGTGCCCAGCTATTGGTGAAACGCTTTCCAAGCATGCAGAGCTAAGACCTTTGAATCCCTCAAGAAAGGGATTAAAGCCAAAATTTCAACACAAGCTCCCATCCTCAGCTGTCATTGACACAATAAAGATTTTGTCTCAATACAAAAGAGAAGAGGGGAAAAAAAAAACAAAACAGGAGAAAGAGAAAAGGGTGTTTCAAGGCAAGAGAAGGTCTTGGAGAAGCTGCTTCTAAGTTCACCCCGAAGTAAAATGTAACCTTGCAGGACTGAGACTCCTTGGTGCTTTGCCATGTAGGGTTGAAAACAGCTTTTTCTTTGAATTCAGATGCTAAGTAGACCCAGAGCTGCCCAGTGCTTGCCCATGGAGACACCACAAGCATAACTGAAGCAGTCAGGGTCAGGTGCCCTACTTCAGAAAATGCTGGGATCACAAAAACCCCAAATCCACCCAAGAACAACAACAGCAGCAACAACAACAACAACAGAGCCTTCCCAGCTCTTTGGGCTGGCAGAGGGGGAATGGGGAGAACTTTGCCATGCTGACTCACAGGGTACAGCCTGCGTGTCGCTGACTTTGCCCTCTGGCTCCAGGGATTTCCCTTCTACCAGCTAAGGAGCAACTGGGCCTTAGCAAAAAGGAGAAACTGATATTTTGGTCACATGTCGGTGGCAAAGACAGGCTTGACAATGAGCTATTTTCTTCTTGCATTGAACAAGGAGCCTCAGTTGCAGGGAGAAAACAATATCATCTGAAAAACTCTCTGTTTCCTCAGCTGGCAGAGGCTATCAAGGGTCAGGCTGGCTGGGAAGTGTCTGGACAGAATTATTTGCAGCTCCCAGTTCTCAGATCAAGTGTTTCTAAACTGTGGTGACCATGAGGTGCTGGAGGATGAAAAGGGATGTGGATTTATTATAACCTCTGTGTGACATTTGATCTTGCCACATACTACTAAATTCCCAGAGGTTCTCAAAGGGAATGGCAGGGATTCTCTGCCTCAGAGCAGAGGGAAAACCTGCTGGAGCAGTGTCAGGGACATGATGGGGACCTCTCTATTTTGGGGGTGAGAAAAGCCATTTCAGGAGACAGGCTGGATGTGCAGGCTCCCATCTGAGGGCTGCTGGAAAAACTGCTATGAGCATCCTTGTGAACACAAGGAGGGAAGCTGCTCTCTGCTGTTTTGCCTCATCATTGGGTCAAGAAGCCAAGTGGCTCCCAGTTTCAGTTATTCATCCTCTGAAGGATGGGTACCAAGTGGCGCCTGCTCAAGGAGCCTTTCCATGGATATGTCATCAGGATTGTGCATTAGCCAAATCTCCTTCCCCCATAAAACTGCTTAATTGATGACACATCATTAGTGGGAGCTGTTTAGGCCTCTTTATGTTTCTGCAAAGCTGGTCAGACAAACCAAAGGGCTTAGCATTCCCAGAAGGGTAAAAATTTCCCCCTCCCTCCCTCCTTTAGGAGGAGGGAATATATCTGTGAGTGCATAAACTGCAGTTTGTGACAGATGTGCTCAGGCTCCAGGGCTGATGTGTTTGGCAGTCTCTGGAACTTGGTCCTTCAGCAGGAGGACACGTTGGATGTGCTGGGGTGGGGAGGAGGTTTCACACACTCAGATCCCTCCAGGCTCTGTGGGAGCAGCTCTGCTCAGCCAGAACCAGTTTGGGGGACACCTTGTCAAAGGCAGGCAGCAGACAGCACCCACAGGCTCTTTCCAGAGATGGTCTGCAAGAACTGAGGTCTCCAGAGAAGTGGGCAGGCACCTTTCTGTAGTGTGAGGGAGAACAGGCTGGCTGGAAGTATGAACAGATAAATCTTTCAGAGCAGATTCTGACACCAAAGCTCTGTGGCTCCATAAAGATCTCGAGTGGAAGCCACATGGGGTGTCCAGCTGCTGTCCATGGCCCAAAAAGCTCCCCAAAACCACAAGACAGCCAAGTGTTGTAACCCCAGAGGGCGGACTGTGGGTGGATACATGCAGGGCTCACTGGAGTGAATTTGGGGGAGAGCAGATCCACTTCCCTGAGAATCCTGCTCCAAGGGGCAGGGGAGCTCAGGGATGTGTCACCTCCTGCTGTTCTTGCTCTGGGGTCCAGCTGGGGCCCTATGGACGTGTGTGTTCGTGCCCCCATCTAGTGGCTGTCCCCAAGGCTGCACGTCCTCCTCTTCCTCAGGTGACATTCAGCCCCGAGGGGAGCACTGTGACCCTGCTGGTGATGTTTTTGGGGCTCTGTCTGGCTTGGGACTGTGCCCTTTTGCAACCAGGCTCAGTGGCACATTCTCTCGTGGTAAATTACTCGTGTGTAAAATTCCTTAGGGGAAAAAAAATCAAATTCTGATAAGATGAAGTGCTTGTAAGTGAAATAGGGTTGTGTTTCTTACTCCTTTCCATGTTCCCTACATTGAGGAATGTGTCCTTGAATGGAACCCATGATCTCAGACAGAGCTTCAAAGAAGGGAAAAAAATATTTTGGTGATGGTTAATCAGGTTTTCCCTCACTCTCATGCCTATGACATAATTTTGTGCAAGCAAAGTTCATTTTGCAATGTGGTTACCTAAAAGAAAAAAAGTAACAAAATAATTGAATAGTTTGTGCTGTAAGAGACCTTTAAGACCACCCAGTTCCAACCCTCCTGCCACGGCCAGGTTGCTCCAAGCCCCATCCAGCTTGGCCTTGGACACTTCCAGGGATCCAGGGGCAAACACAGCTTCTCTGGGCACCTTGTGCCTGGACCTCCCCACCCTCACAGGGAAGAATTTCTTCATAATTTCTAACCTAAATCTCTTCTCTTTTAGGTTAAAATTGTTCCCCTCTATCATATCACCACCTGTATAAGAATACTCTTACCCTCTTTTTTTATAAACCCCCCAAAACCACCACCAGCAACAAAACAAAGGACTGTGTGTCCAGGTGTGGGCTGCTTGCCCAGGCACAGGGTGAGCTTTCAGACAGTGCCTGAAGTGCAAGTGGAAGCTGTGTGTAAACACTTGGCTGCTCTGCCAGAAGCTGGGAAACAACATGATGTGATTTTAGTGCTGAGTGTAACTGGAATCCCCCAGTGAGCCCAAGACACTCCAGCAGCCATGTGCCTGCATCACATATCAGCCCCAGTGCTGATATAAAGGGATCTCTATTTTCTGTAGGTATTTTTAAAGCTCCTCTTACAGCACTATCTCAGCCCTTTACAGCTGTTAATGAATCTCCCCCAACTCTTCAGGCAGGTAGTTAGAGTTTTTGCTGGGAAAATTGAAGTGCACAGAGAGATGCCATGAAGATCCCAGAGGAAATAACCACCAAAGAATGTAGGGAATTGAACTTAGATCTCTGCCTACCACTGAGCTGCCTTATCTTAAATAAACCCTAAACAAAAGCAACAGAACCTCTACAGCAAGTGCAAGTTCCTATAGATTTTAAATTTGTGAATAGGTGTCCTTTAGGTGCATCCTTAGGGCTCTCTGGTTGGTTTTTCATAGCGTGCCTTGGCTGCTCTTGCAGGCATAAAATAATTTTCAACAGGAGAAAACCATTATCTTTCAGCTATGCCTGCCTGACTTAGCAAGTGCAATCCCTTGTGAAGAAAAACCACTTGTCAGGAAACATGGACTGGGACTGCCAGCTCTGCCAGAGTGGCACAGCCAAGGCTCAGGAGCTGGAGGTGGGGTTGGTGTTCCCTCTGAGTTTTTATTTTCAGGGCATTTGTGACCTTCTAGGCATTTTATTCCACTCACAACACCCCATTTCTAGCTGAAATGATTGATTTCTTGAAATGCAAGGTCAGATCTGTATCTCAGCCCTCCTATTGCTCCTCTCTGTATCTCGTCCAGTTTTGCTTGTCTTTTTTTGGAGAACAAGAACTGTGCTTCATATTCCAAATGTGGAGAAGGGTCTGGATATCTGTGGTACCCTGATCTTTCCAGTCACATGCTGGCTTTCATTCCCATTCTTCCAATGTCCTTCTTCATCTCCTACCTTGAGCTGTCCCCAGAATTCTTCCCTGTATCTCTGGGTTCTTACATGGCAAAATGGAAAGTGAGTGGTTTCTGATTTAGAACCTTCTCAGGCCTTTTTCTGCCCAAAAGGACAGCAGCACTGAGTAAAGTCTTCCAGAATTAAATTATTCAGCCAACAACTTCTTGGAGACACAGAGGGGAGCAGCATGATCTCATGAACCTGTTTTTCTGTGCTCTCAACCAAAGCTCACCAACTGGGGAGCTGTCTTGTGAAAACTGTCCAATCTAAGGGCTAATAAACAAGCCCTCTTGGATGCACTATGGTTTACAGTTGGGCTGGAAAAGAGAGGAAGAAATTTTTTCTTTTCAGGCCCTGCAGCGATCCCAGATTTGATAAACCCACTATTTTTCTTCCTTCTTATTCCCTCACCTCCCAGGGGTACAGCTCCAGTATTTATGAATGCAAATGCTTCTTGGGTCAAAAGCAGGTCAGAAGATGCTGTACAAGCAGGGTGACACATTCTCTGTTCCACCAGGGCACATGCTGAAACACAGAAAATGCTGCCCATGCCCCTTAAGTGCCCTGCTCTCACTCCCCTGCCCTGTCCTACCCAGTGGAGACTTTGGCTTTCTGAATTCATGAAGGCTGAAACGATCAATATTAGCCTGATCTGCTGAGCTCTGGGTTTCTAAAAATGGATGGGGTTATATAATTTTTTTTGGCAGGGAGGGAAGTTAAGGACGGAAAATCACCATCAAAAGCTAAGGCTGTTCTCATCAGCTGCAGGTCACTAAGGCAGAGAGGTTTCTCAGGAGATGCACAAATTCAAGAGCTCCATGGCAATAAGCCTTAAGTGCTCATGGATTTTGGAAGAGAAAACATGATCCTTGGCCTCCCAAGGCACAGTGTCTGTGCAGGCTGTGGGCTAGGCTGAGCTCTTTGGCACCTTGATCACCTGCCCAAAAGCCTCCTGAAGCCACTAGGGAGAGTTGTGACCTTTATTCCCTGCCTTTGCCAACTGAGTGTAGAGGAGCAAGGTCTGCCTGAGCCTCCCCTTCCACCTGTCTTGATCTCCTCAGCCATGTCAGTTATTCAAGCAGGTTCCTGTGCTGTGCAAATGGTGCTGTGAACTCCAGAAGATGCTCTAGTCTGGCTTTCACTGAAGCATGAACTCAGAGAAAACCTATCCCTACGTCATCCATGCTTCTGCCTGCCTGGGGACATTGGATCTTATTAATTGTCCTCAAGACAGTCCTGTGCTGCCTCTGCCCCAGGTCAGGGGGAGGGGAAAGCTGATTTTCAATTTCCACCATTGGCTGGGGAGCTGATGGGGAGCACAGATCCCCCCTGCCCAGCTGAGAGGTGCCAGCCCTCTCCTGTCTGCCCGTGGTGCCTTCAGAGATCCCCTGATGCTCGTAACACGGTCTTGTGTGAATGCTCATCGTGCTCAGCCCCCTGCACAGGAAATACAGGCAGAATCTGAGCATCATGACAGTGTATTTATACACCAGTTATTCTTTTAGCCTTGGTCACCATCTGTAAGTCCTGATCCTATTTATACACAGGCTGTCATGCTAAGCAGTGTTGTACTGACCCAGCTGGCCTCCTTCCTGCAGATAAAGATGAGATAATCTAACTTACCATCCTGCTTCCTGCTTGGGGGACTAAGAAACATTTAAACACTGTCAGCAGGGAGGGTAGGATTAATTGTCACCCTCACTGATGCTCTAAGAACCTGCTTGTAGGTAACCCAAGAAATCTAAATCATCCTTTTCCCTGTTTGTTTTCTGCTGAGCAATAGCTGACACGGGTCATGCTGTTCAGTGAACAGTGGAGGGATGAGCACTGCTGTTCAGTGGAGAAAAGGGATGACTCCTGAGATTGTAAAGTCACCTCTGGAACAAATTCAACTCTTGATGTCAGTGGAAAAGCATTTCCAGCCTGGGCTGCACATGACACTGCCCTGCTCCAAAGTGATCTGTGTGTAAATGAGCCTGGAGTTGCACTGGTTGCTTAGAAAAAGGTGCTATGGAAATAATGCATCACACTTTGTAGAACTGGTTAGATCATTGCCCTCAAAGGTAAGGTTAGCAGGGGAAGACCACCCTTCAAAGCAAATAGTTGCTCCTATCACTTTTGCTTCATCCTGATTCTTCCTTCCCCAGTGAACACTGACCCATCCCTGCAGAGCTGCTCATCCTGTGCACGGAGGAGAAAGACATTTTGGGGGAGAAGAAGCTGAAGACTTAGTCCTGGTGTGTGAGGAGGCCAAACTGCAGTTTCCCAAGCATCAATCATCTGTCAGCTTCCACCACTTTGCCATCACAGCTTGACAGCTCACTTATCTGATGGAACACATCAGAATGTAATCCACAGTCACGCAGGCACAGATTAACTTCACTAAGAGCACTCATGGCCTTCACAAAGAAAAGGACAGCCAAACGAAATTCAGTGGATGTATTTCTGCTAAAACCCATGTGCCTGCAACTGTCTGGGTTAGAGCACACACAGCCTGGCTGCAATTCCCCTCCAGATGAGGTCATTTGAAATGGTACAGCAAACATTGCTAATGCTGCTGCATCATGCTGGGCTGTCAGACAGATCCCAGGGCTTTAATGCAAAGCTATATATATATTTATAGAGTTGCTCATACTTATTTAATTAGGAGATGCAAATGCTGGTGAGAGACAAAGCAGAAAATGCCAACAAGGCAGACCATGCTTCCGCTGGCATGGAGGCGCTCGCTGCTGGCGGGGTTCAGCTGCATCAGCAGCTTCTTTGGGGCTGTATCTGCCTCTGTTAAACCCTATTGATTAGCAGCAAACTGCCTGGAGTGATGTCATTTTCCAGGGGAGGCAGAGGGGTAAGGTAGAGGGGTAGGGTTGTTCCTAAGCTGACAGCTCTGTGGGGGATGTATTCATAAATCACAGAGTAATTATGATTGGAGAAGATGTCTTATATCATTGAGTCCAACCATTAAACCAACACTAAAGCACATCCCTGAGTGCCACATCTACACATCTTTTAAATCCCTCTAGGGATGGTGACTCCACCACTTCCCTGGAAAGCCTGTTCCAATGCTTGATAACCCTTTGGTGAAGAAGTTTTCCCTAATATCCAGTATAAGCCCTGCCTGGCACAACTTGAAGCTGTTTCCTCCCACCCTATCATTTGTTACTTGTGAAAAAAGCTTGACCCCCACTTGTCTACAACCTCCTTTCAGGGAGCTGTGGAGAATAAGATCCCTCCTGAGGCTCCTTTTCTCCAGACTAAACAACCCCAGTTCCCTCAGCTGCTCCTCCTAAGACTCCAGATCCTCAAGGCATGAGACAACCATCCCTGGGATGGAAAGGCTCATGATCTCAGAAAAACCTTGGGAAAGGCTGCCTGGCAAAGCATGGAGGTGACTGTCCCTCGTTGATCTGGTCCAAAATTTCTTGGTGCTGCAACTGTGGGTGGGTAGGGGCATGAAGGGGATGAATGTAGTGTTCTTTGCAAAGCACAGAGTGGGTGTGTGGGATGGGGCTGCAAGAAGCAGCTTGGATGAAACAAGCTTCAGAACAGCTGACTTGGATCCTGGAATCATAGAACCAAAGTATCACAGAATGGTTTGGGTTGGAAAGGTTCTTAAAGACCATTTAGCTCCAACACCCTTCCTCTAGGCCAGGTTGCTCCCTGTCTTGTCTTGGCTGGGGTGCCCAATCATCTGCAGCATGTTGTGGTAGGAAATGTCCAAAATTTGGATAAGGAGAGATTGACATTTCTGTGTTTTGCTGTGAAAATTGGAAAGAAAGGAAAAACTCAACTGCAAAACCTTGTCAGGACATTCAGACACCATCACCCATCATGTTCCATAGCAGGTTATGTCTGTCCCAGTTCAAACTGGGAGGCATCACTCCCCCAGCAGTGCTGTAGAGACAGATCCTCCAGGTACACTGCCCAGATGTGCAACAGTGACCTGGTTGACAAGATGGAGCTTGATGCAAGACAACCTGGTTAACCTTTAGGAGATTCCCAGTGTTCCCATTTGCCATAGCTTTTCTCAGAAAATTGCACTCATGCCATTAGGAGCAGAGTGTGACTCTTGTTGCAAGGCTGTGTACAGACTTCAGGCTATGGAACAGAGATTCCTTTAAGATCCCTTCCAACCCAGGCCATTCTGTGATTCTATGAATTTCATTATAGAAAAGGAAAAAAAAAAGCAAACCAAAAACCCAACATGGAAACAATCTGAAAGTTCAGATGAGTTTACTTTCATCCTGAACAAAAAACCCCCACATTGTCTGTCATAGTACTCATTTGGTCTGAAGTGGGATCTGGATTGAGACTTTCTAATTGAAAATATCACCCCTCTATCTACTGATCTTGATGGTTAAACTCTCCTACAGCTGTAGGATGCACATAATGTCCTGAATGGCACAGTTCAGAGTGGAAAGACTAAATACTCATGATTCTACTTTCTCAGGGACATATCTTTGTGATATTTAGAATAATTGTTACTGACCATATACAGAACTGCTTCATATACCAAAATCAATATGGCTGCAATAGAATGACATTTCAACTAGGATTCTAGTGTAGACAAGTCCTTGGTCCAGAGGCTTAAACTAGGATTCAACTCTGGTTGAATTTCCAGTCAGCCTGACATTTTTTTGCTCCTTTGCTTTTCTTGTAAAATGTGTAAACCCTGAGGTTAATATGTTTGATTCGCCAGTCTCAGTGAACTTGGTGTCATTCCCTTGAAACTGTCAGACCCTGAAGTGTTCATGTGTGCTAAATCCCAGAGAGTTTTACTTTGAAGCAATGGTGCTGGGGTAATATTTGACACCCAAGAGAAGATTAGGAGAAGACACATTCCTCTGACAAAATTAAAGTTTATCAGAATTGCTACAACACAGACTCAGAACAGAGTGAAACTTTTTGGAAGTTTTTTTAGCTTTGGCTTTGGCAAACCCTGCTGTTTTGAGCTGCCTCCTATTCCCCAAAGAACCCTGAAAGTAAAAGAGAAAATTGTTTCCAAATAAGAATAATTAAAGCTTGCATAACACAGTCTTGCATTCAGTTACAAAGTCAAAGAAATCAATCAGGGCATCTCGCTTGTACAAACAATGTCTTAAATTGCATGGAGGAATGTTTTGTGACACCTCCAATTGAAAAAAAATCTGGCTACACTTTGTTCTGAATTTGAAGGTTCAAAAGATTCACAAAACCTAAACAATCCTCATACTTTTCTCCACTCCCTCTTGCTAAAGACCTGCCCTGAAAACCAATTTACAAAGTTTTGGGTTGAGAAAAAAACAGGTTAAACCATCAGTTTTGCCCTTGAATTTCTTTGTGCTTGCCCCAAGGTCTTTAAAACCTAAATAATTTTGTTCTCTTATGCACTGGTCTATTTTCTCTCTTTATTTATTTCATCTTTTTCAGGCTGTACATGCTTTATGTGATGGATATCTGTGTTTCAAGTGTTTTCTTTCTAGTCGATTAGCATGTAGGGAGACAGGGATCTCTGACTGCAATACTCTCAATAAACAAATCATGAACAATTCAGTGGTGGTTAGTTCTTTGGGGCAGGACTCTGTAATACAGCCCACCCTAAATAACTCTGTCTAGACATGTTTTGGGAATAGGGGCTGATATAATAATTCTGGGGAATTTTTTTAATGAAAGCAAAGGCATGCAGAGCAATGCCCTCCTCCTCTGAAGAGCATCTGCCAACACCCTGGGATGCTGCACGGTCATGGCAATTATTGAAAAGATGGAATAGGCTGGCAGCAGTGCCAGCAAATTCCATCCTGTTGAGAAGGAGGGGTTGCAGTCTTGGTAAGAGCTGGATCAGATAAACAGAAGGGCTGCTTTTCAGTAGCTGGTGCTCAAGGGCTGGTGCACTGTAACTCTGCCACTTGAACATATCGAAACTCAGCAGCCCACAAGCATTTTCCTGGTGAAGGAGATCAGCCCAGGGCAGAGTGTGCAGCTAGGGATGAAATACGTGTTCTTTTTCTTCAGATGCAAGTTATGGTGTGATGTGCCAGCATATCTGACAGCAATTTCCATGGTTTTCCACAATCTGGGATGCCTGGAGCACCTGCTTGGTCCTCATTGCCTGTTTAGAAACCAAGTGAAATAATTTCCAGCTAACTGGATGTCCCTTGGGATAAGGTAGCTCTGTTCACAGGCACAAGATGCTGTCCTTGGGGCTGTCCTGTTCAGGGCCAGGAGCTGGACTCAATGATCCTTGTGGGTCCTTTCCCACTCAGGACATTAATTGATTCTGTGTTGTTTCACCTCTCCAGACTTTACCTCCACCTATTTCCAAGTAAGAAAATATCAAGGTATTTTCCTTGGTGCTGTCATTTCAAGGCAGGAAATGGCTACTTGCACAGTCATGTTGGAATAGTGTAACACAACCTACTATAAAGGTAATCTAATCTGGTCTAAAAACAACTTCTGTTTTTGAGGTGGTGATGAACCCACCTGTTGTGTCCACTGAACACTGAGGGACCTGCAAATGCCAGGGCCAATGGCAAGGCAGGAGAAATGTCCATTTACCTTTTTTTTTCCCCCCTTTCAGTGGGGATCAGAGACCACAGAGGTGTTCCATACTGTTCTTTCCACCTCGTGGACAAAGCCAACAGGGATCAGATCCTTCTTACTGACACAGTGCACGCATCCAGAGGTGACTCCTGGTGATTTAGGAGCCCAGAGGAGATTTAGTTAAAATAGCCAACAGAATCTGGGCAGGGATCCAGCCAGTCACATGCAGGTGCCTGACACAGAGTGAGTTATGTCACTGCCCAGATTATTGACGGCAATGTTCGATTCGGTTTTCCAAACACAGATCTGCAGCAGATAAATTGTGTGCTAGAAATGTTCTGTGGCTGTGGAGGGAGTCTAACCCTGGTGTTTGCTTTGCAGAAGACATCTGCAAGACATTGGTTTGATGAGCTCATCACAGTGAGGAGGTGACAGGAGAAAACAAGCTCCATTGCATTACTTTGACAAATGTACAGGACAGACAGATGCTTGTCCCTCTCTTCAGATTATCACAGCAAGAGTTTCATCTTCATTCTGCTGCTTAGATAATTAGGGATAAATATTTTTAGTTCTCTTACCTGTTCCCCTTCCTCTAAATCCAAGGGAAAAAGAAAGGATTTTGAACATCCACAGGGAATATTTTCAAAAGACAAGGTGAGTTTGAGTGAGGAAATCTTCTCTGCCAGTGCTCCATTTTCAATTAGTTTTATGAGTTTCTGTGGTTTCTGTTTGTGTCCAGAAAATATTACACCACTGACCTGATCCAACATAAGTAAGATCCAGGTCCTGTAGACACAGGAGGGTGTTCAGTACCATTCATGGTTTGCTTGAAGCCCTGGTCACTGCCAACACACCTTTGTTTCTTGTTGGGAAATGAGGTTCAGCATGACACCAAGAGCATGAGACCTGGCTTGGGCAGCAGGAGAAACAGGGGCACACAGCCCATCCCTACAGCCAGAGATCCTTCCCAGTCCTTCTCATGACCTTAAACGATCCAGAATCCTTCCAGAACAGAGGGAGCTTTGTGGGCACAAGCTGGATAATTGGGGAAACCCAAAAGGGGGAGTCGAAACTAAGACAAGAGCATGAACCACACTGAAATCCCTCCTAAGGGCAGGAGAAACTCTGTGTGACAGCCAGGAGTGCCAATAATGAGGGACAAGCCCTTGTCCATCGTTTTCCATCAATATTTCCCCTATGGGAAGCATTTTACACTGAAGATTTCCTTAGCTGCAGTGTACTCTGTGTTCAGAGCCAAACACGGGAATTTGTTTTGCTTTGGGGCCATGGCTCATCTTGAGAATAAATTGCCTTTGGGTGGACACAGGAGGGAGCAGGGTACATTGTGTCCTCCTGAGCTCCCCCTCTCCTTCCAGCCTGGTCTCAGGCAAGAACAATAAACAAGATCCAGCCCAGTGCCCCTCCTGCCCGGATTCCCATGGCACGCGTTGCTCTCACGCGGCTCCTACCTGAGACCAAGGAGCTCAGAGCGAGCTACAATAGTCCCAGTCAGTGCCTCCCCTCTGCCCTGCACCCTGTGATCTTATCTGAGTGCCTGAGCCACAACTGAGAGCTCTTTCTTGCAGAGGGGAAAACATCAGAGATGTTATGAAACGTGTTCCTGGCGCTTGCCTCGCTCCCTGGCGGCGGGTGGAACGATTGGAAAACACCAAGAGGGCTTTCCCTCTCTTACCTGGCTCCTCTCTCCACCAGCACCCAAAACCTCACTGGAGAGCACTGAAAAGCCTCCAGCTGGAAATGCCTCAGTGTTTTGCAGACTTGTAGCTCCTTCAAAATTGTCTCCATGCCTGGGCCCTGCTCATCTGCCAGCAGGGCAAAGCACATGTCTGCCAGCTTCCCCCACGAAGCTCAGCTCCCTCTGCCCGGTCCCAACATGTTTCAGGTCAGATTAAAAGCTACAGAAGCCTGATGCTGCCTTTTTAGTGCAGAGATGTGGGTTGATTACCAGGGAGTGGTCACTGCACTCCTGCTTTCTTGGCAGGGGCAAGGGAAGAGAGGGAGGAATACACCAGAGAAAGGCAATTTGCTCTGCCAGCATCTCCCTATCCACAAATCAGAAACATCTCAGGTATGCAGGCTGAAGCAGACACTCAGGCAACAGTTGCAGCTCTTATCCCAGGAAATCTAGTTTTTTTCCCCCTGGAATTTGTGACACATTCATTCAAACTGCCTCGTTTTTGAAGCATATTAAAATCCCACGTTTTTACAGCTGCATCCCCAGTTTCCAGCTGTGAGGATGCTGAGGTGAGTCCATCCCAACAGCTTTGGGATGCCACAGACTGTTTGAATCTGGCACAGAGAAAAAGGCAGCAAAAGTACTGATTCCAAGGAGTTTAGTGAAAGTAGGTAGCCTGAAGGAAGACAGAATATAGGAATTCCTCCACTGAAGGAAGGTCTATGCCATGAAATCATTCTTTACAAGGCACCAAAGAATTCAAATTAAAACCTGAGGTAGAGGGAAAGCCCCACTGGAAGCTCACAGGCATTGAAAATCTGACACGAGTTTCCAAACAACAAATCCAGGCAGGCTTTGCCATCCAGGAACAGCTTGTTTAGCCCTGGTTAGAATAAAATGGATTGAGAAATAATAAATAAACTTTACCTCCTGCCCCACCCAGCTTAGGCTCTTCTAGAGCCTGAGATGATTTTACATTTTCGTGGATGCCTTTCACAACAACCTGGAGGCTCTGGGCTGCAGCTGCTCAGTCTTGTGGAAACGTTGCCGAGGTTTTTGTGATGATAAACACGGTGTTATTGAAACAGCTTTCTGTGATTTGCCTGCCCATTAATAACAAGGTGTTCTTGTGCTTACACAATGATTCACTTTTCGACCACTTCAAGGAAATGATATTCAAAATTATGGCTTCTGTCAGTGTGGGGGAGAGGAAGGAGCCTCTCTCTGTTCTTCTTCTGGAGAGAATACATGAAAACTTGGGAGGAGCAGGTCTGAAGGAGAAAGTTGAAGGAGTTCATGGAGTCCTGAAGATAAGGCATGAATGTATGCCAGAGGAGGTTTTTTATCCATATAAATTAAAAAGATCTGCAGGACTTAAACTGTTGCATGGGAAAGGAGAGGAAGCCAAGAGCCAAGGGTCCCTGGCAGGAGATGGAGGGTCTTCCAGATCTGGATATTGAAGACACAGGTTAATAAAGTCATTTAAGATATTTAAATGATGAATTCCTGGAATTTAATGAAGAACCCAGCTCTTCTCTTGAACAGGAGTGAGTAAAACAACTCTGGGAGAAGAGTGATGGACAGAAGGTTAATTGCAGCCAGGATGTGGAGAAATGCAAACACTTGGATGTGTAACAAACAAGTTCTTTGGCCTTGGTTTTTGTCTCTTTTTTATTTGTTTGGATTATCATTATTATTATCATTACTATTATAATTATCATTGTCATTATTATAATTTTGTTTATTTATTTTCCCCTCTCCCATATTTGAGAACCATTCTAACCTTTATCAAGGACTAATAAATATATTAATGACACACTGACACTGAGAGCAGAGGAATTTCCAGCTGTCCAGGAGAAGTCTTGCTCAAGGATGTGACCCAGGGGATTTTCTTCTAGCACACATTACAGTGGAAGGGAGGTTACAGCTCCCATTGTAAATGTCTGGTAAATAAAGCCCTTGGAGAAGTGGGTACTGATCCCAGTCCTGGAAATTTCTTCATTCTTTCCCCCCTGCTTATTCATCTCCTTTGTCTACCCAGTCCCCTTCTGGATGAAATTTTGGGAGAAATTATCAGCACACCTCCTTTTCTGGGCTGTCCTGGCTGGAAAAGAACATTATTGAGGATATAGCTCCATCTACTGTCATAAAGGGAAATGTCAGTCCTCCATTAGCATCTATCTTGGGCCTTTCTGCCAGTGCATTAAGCAAAGTGAACTCAGCATAAAAATGTCCTACTTGGACTTTTTTTTCGAATAAAAATAACCTAAACCAATAAGAAGCAAATTGTCATTTCTCGACATTCAAAATTCCAATGAAAACAATTCTTTTAATGTAGAAAAAGCAATATGCAGACTTTTTTGATGTCTACACCTACAAAAGCCATTTTACCTGCAGTAATTATACAAAATTGAAGAAAGCTCAGAGAAATTTGACCTGAAACACTGTGGCTTAACCTTGTGTTTGCCATGGTCAGTGTGTTGGGTTTGCTTTCTGTGGGCCAGTTTTCCTCTGGGTTCTGTCAGTGAAAGTGCAAGGACTTAGTGTAAAATACAAGTTTGGTTCTCCTTGTGGTCAATATGTAGAAGAGGACAATTCCAGAGAGCAACTCAGCCTCCTCTTGGATGCCTGGCTCAGGATTTCATGGCTTTTTAAAAAATTATTATTATTATTATTTCCCCAAATTTGAGAATCATTCTGATCTTTTTCAAGGACCAATTAATACCAGCAATGTTATTAATGACATAAAGACAGTGAGAGCAGAGGAGATCCCAGTAGTCCAGGAGGAACTTTGGATATAACCCAGGGGTTTTGCTTTTAATAAGCAAACAGATTCTTGTATGGTTTCAAACAATCAACTGATATTTATTTGCCTGGTTTTCCACTTGCCAGCTCAGTTTTTTGCACTAAAAAAGGTGTTGCTATACCCAGATAGAGAAGACCTTCTAGGAGATGTAAAGCTTTCAGAAAAGGTGGTGTGGGACTAGGACAAATAGTACATGATGTAAGAAGTCCTTCTGGGAATAAAAAGCACCTGAAATATTAAAAGCTGCTGAAAATCTAAGCCTTTATCCTGCATTCTCTGAAATATTCAGCAAAAGGCGACCATGGAATTCAGGCTCCTGAGGGACACGTGCCCCAGCCCCGTTTGGATTCAGCAGTGGCCACTGGTAATTCTTGTATTGATTTCAACAAAAGCAGGAGCCAGTCTCGTTTTGCAGAATCCAGGGACAGTGCATTGGTCACCAGAGACAATGGCAGCCTTTCTACTGGCTTCACTGGGCTCAGGCTGGGGGTTGTGAAAGCTGGTCTTGTGTTGCACAGAAAGGGAATGGCTTTGGGGCTGTATAGCTCCAGGGATTAGTAATAAACAAAGAGCCTTTAACTTCTAGGTCAGTGCTCTGAAGCCCTGCCAAGCTTCTGGCCAGTGAATGCTGCTGCCCTTTGTACAGAGGCAGCTGATGAATGAGTTTGACAGTTCTTGGCATGGTCCTGAACAGAAAATGTCCATATCACTGCAATTCTGCACCCTCCTTTGGGAATCGGGGGGACTTGTGAGGTTCATGGTTTTGTTGAGTGTTCTCAGGTGTGTGGTACCTGCTGACAGGGAGCACAGAAGTGCTTGGCCTTTGAAGAAAGATGCCTCCACTCATTTGTCTGACCACTGATGTGGTCTGGACAATGTGTTCCTGCTCAGCCTCTGTGATAAACAGAATAAATGAGCAGCTGTAAGGACCTGAATTCCTGACCAATCCATGTTGACAGCTGTGTCTCCTCCTGGACAATCCCTGTTGCTGTCTGTCTCCACTCCAACAGGTGGAACCTGTGTGTACATCCTTGCAACTCTAGGTATGTACTGGATCCCTGAGCTGATGCTCTTCGAGTTGATATTCACTTTTCCCTGCCCAGACATATTGTGAACTTCCCTGATTCAGCTCTATTTCATATATTCTGTTGGGCTTGTAGCCTGCTCATCCTCCTCACTGGGAAGGGCTGGACACAGTGGTAGGACATGATGTACAATTGTGGTGCTGAGAGGAATCACATCCAGGCTGTTTGCCTGGAATTGCTTTTTGGCACTTGAACGTTCACATGAGTTCTTTTCCTACTTGTTTTCCACTGGTTTCCATCCCATCCAGTATTTACCCTTGCTGGTATAATCTATCTGTCTCAAAAGCAATCCAGAGTGAGTCTGTCTGCGAGTCTCCCCATGCATACCTTACTTATTTTAAAAGTCACAGTTTTTAAAAGTCACTTATTTAAAAGTCATAGGATGTCACAGAAATAGGGACAGAAAGGAGGATGCTCATGTGGCAGCAGTAAAGCCTTTCCAGGAGGGGCAGGTCTCTCCAAACAAATGATCCTGAGATAAATCAGCACAAAGAAATAGATTGGTTACTACAAAGATCAAGGTAATTGCAGGGAAGGGATGGGTAAGTGGGATCCAAAGAAGGATGGGGATTAGATCACAGGATTCAATGCCCATCCACTGAATAGGTGAACATCTGAGCCATCCTGCAATTTTCTACTTGGTTTATTCACCTCTGACCATCCAGCTATCAGTGCTGTCAAATTGCAGGCAAATCTCAGAGACCAGACTGAAAAATTACAGGGTGAAAATTTACAGGCACTCCTAGGGGAGGACTGGCTTTTGGAAATGTGTGTCTATGCTTTGGAGGAGGAAACCTGGAGTGGAGACCTCTAGGAATGGCTTCAAACAAGCTTGAAGGGTTTGAGAGCAGAAGGTTGGTTTGGTTCAGGGTTAGAAATATCAATAACAGCTTGTGGGTTTTCCCTGTGTCACTGAAACCCACATGAGCTGCAATTTGGATGATACCAGGATGGCAGCTCAAGACACCTCCACAGGAGCTGATGATCCTTGTGGGTCCCTTCCAACTCAGGATATTCAGAATATTCCAAGATCCAGTGGCATGGCTGTGTGAGGGGGAAACCATTTGGATTTTGATGGGAAAAAAAAAACCACCTGAGAAAATGTTAAAGTCACATCTGTACAAACCACAGCTGCTGGTCCTGCCACAGCACCATAAGATAGGAAAGACACAGATCCAAATGATCTGTTCTGGACTGGGAAGCCAAGAAATAAGGGATGGGACAGGGCTAAATGCAATATGAGTCACTCAGAGTCCAAAACCAGAAAGCAGCTCTCTCCTTCCTTGGACAGAGGAAAGAACATCTACATCATGTTTTTAATGTGTGGGAAAATCTCCCCAGCAAGGAAAGAAATCTCCCTTTAGCCTCGTTTCCTTTGGAAAGAGACTTAGTGCACCAAGAACCATTGAACCACTTGGCTGGTTCCAAGCACAGTCAGGAGGGAGCGAGATGTCTCCCAGGAATTGACATGCCCATGGATTTTGCAAGCATGGGGCTGGTGGAAAGAAGAATCTCTGTGAGAGCCTCTAATGAAGGGAAGACAAAGTCACTGGGCACAAAAAGCCCTGTGCAAGAGCAATGAACATAAATGTGATTATAAATGTCTCAGTCGTGTGCCTACAGGGCTCAGCCACAGGAGCCAAGAGAGGAGGGATTTTGACTTTATGAGGAATTAGTTTCTTCGTTTTCATTAAAATTTGCTAGTCTGGCACATCTTTTTCCCAGTGAGCCTCACATAATCACATGGCTCTGGGAGCAGTGAGCTGCCATCTGCTCCATCTCCCTGGAAGCTGATGCTTCTTTTCCTTGAGTCTTTTATGATGTTGGCTGAGTCTTGTCCAGCGGCTCAAATCCCACACACATCAGTCAGAGCTTTTCCTTAGAGAGGGGCAAAGAGCTGGGAATTTTCATTGCATCCACAGTGGACTGAGAAGTCTTTCCCAAATGCTGACTGGGGTGGGAACACTGCAGACGCAGCAGCTCTGATTTTGGTTGCAGTATAATCCTGGATAGTGCATTTTTTGTTGCTAGTTTTTGCTCAGCTTGTGTTGCATTTGCCATCTGGCACTTTCTGCCTGGACTAATGAGGATTTTCATAGAATCAGAGCAACATTTAGTTTGGGAAAGATCTCTAATGCCATTGAATCCAGCCATTAACCCAGCACTGCCAAGTCTGACACTAATCCATGTCCCTAACTGCTACATCTACACATCTTTTGAATCCTTCAGGGATGGTGACTCCACCACTACCCTGAGCAACCCATTCCAATGCTTGGCAAGCTTTCAGTGAAGGAATTTTTTCTAATATCCAGTCTTAACCTCCTCTGGTGCAATTTGAGGCATGTGCTGGGTTTAGATGCACTTCATTTGGGTTATTGATCCCACCACATTTGTGGGGGAGAAGCCCTAATTTCTACATGACCACGCTCAGGCATTTCTATTAACTCTCATTTTAAATATCCCAAGAATTAGAAGCAGTGTAAGGTTACAAGCAAGGCTGGCAGCTGGTGGATGGCAGCACCATCTTGTGTTCAATTCTGGAGAAAGAACAGAGGCATTTTTTCTTCCCTGAACAGGCTACAGATTCTCAATCTCTTTGGCAGCTTTCCTGAGAAAAATAATAACTATTGGCAAACACTGGATCAACATAAGACAGAGGCATAAAATCAAGTCCAGGCTCCATTTCCATCCCACCCAGGGTCTCCAGGTAGTACTTTTATATTTTTTGCACATCACAGTTGGTTAAAGGTGTGTGCCACTCATATCCCAGGAGGTGCTTCAGCTTTGTGCTCGTTCCTATCATAAATGGTCTGGCAAGTCACTACAACCACCCTTTAAAACCAGACATCTGATTATTTTTCCCACCCTGTAAAGTTTCAGTGCATGGAGACTTTGCATTATCTAGTCTGATGGGCTGTATCTGGACTGGATTATCATGTTATTAAATCCAACCAGCAATTCCCTCCCAGAAAAAAAGCTCTTGAAACTGTTAAAGACAATTCTGGCTTCTTTTCAAAAAGCAGGGCACTGCCAGATTAAATCTTGCCCAGTCAACCTACATGTACAAAAAAGTTGCTCACAGCAACATTTGTATTTGTCACTCTTTGTGATTCCTACCATGCTGTCACCTCAGTGCCCAGTTTTTGACCTAGACCTGCACTAGACATTTGCAAGAGAACCCAGGTGACATTTGGGCAGATTTGAAGCAGGGACAGATTTGCTGCTGGTTGCAAAACACCTGTGTGTCATAACTGCTCTTTGGGAAAACTGTGACATCAGAGGCCATGACTTTGAAGAAGGGATGAGATTGACCATAATTTACTCATTTATGTGACCTGCTTTGAGGGATAATTAGGAATTCCCTCTGTGGACCAGGTCTCCCTGGAAACAAGCACACCAGTACACTAAATACCCCATGTATAATTATGCAGATAAAACTGGTCAAGGGTGCTGGAAATATTACTGGCCACTGCCAATGTTTGTGAAATACCAGAACATTCCCTGGCACAAATTTGGATTATTTCTACTAAGTACCTCCAAACCATTCCCACATTTGGCAATTAGTCCAGTCCAGAAACCAGTCCCAGATGGCAGTTTGCTCACAGCCTTGCTCTGGCTGCTGGGTCAGTGTCACAGAGTCAAGCCATGATATTCAAGGTGACCCCAGTACATGGCAGCATCCCCTGGCATATTTATTTCATTCATTAGTGTAAAGGGTTTTAGCCCTAGTGAACTGAAAAGATGGGAAGTTTTATAATCCAGAGGGAAAACAGGAGAGGACAGATTGATACAGGGACAGGAAAAATGTAAACAAATACCATGAGTGGGAAGAAGGCTTTGCACTGGCATTTCCTGCCCTGCTGCCCACAAAGCCATCCCAGTGTGGGAAAAGATAATAACAGCTGGAGAACTTTTGGAAAAGTCTCCCCTTTCCTTTCCAGCCACAGGGTTTGGGCACTGTGTTTGATGACACAGGCACCTCAAGGAGAGGGCTAAAGAGTTTAGAAAGATATAAGATGTAAATTGTCATATTTCCCAGCCATGCAGCTCTATGCACAGGCAGCACACAGGAGGTTCAGAGAGAAAAAAGTAAATTGTGACCCTCCCTGAGTGCATTATCATAGAATCATAGCATCATTTAGGCTGAACAAGATTTCAGAGTCCAACCATTTAATCATAAAACAGTTTAGGGGGTTGTGGGTGCCCTGTTCTGTTGCCCTGAGCAGGGGTGGGAGTTTTTGCTCCCTCTGAGCTCAGAGAGGGCCTGGGATGGTGCACAATTCCAACCCTGTGGATCTGAGATGAGACCAACCTTGCTCATCCATCCTGAGGCATCTCTGCAGGGAATCTGCTTCTCTGTGAGGGTTGGGAATTATTGGTGAGGCCTCTCAGCAGCAAGAAATGAGCTGTGATTGCCAGCTGATTTTATTGTTACCAACAAATGGCTGACAGATAAAAATGACTTTCTTTCATACCCAACCTCAACTGGATACAGCAGCTGTACAAGTGAAGTGGATGTGTAGAGCAGCCTCAGACAACTTCAGTACTCAGGAATCATGGTTCCAGGCATAAAAATGCCCCAGTTTTCATACATCAGAGCAATTACTGTCAAATCAGTGCAGTGGATATTCACTCTAATTTCTAGACACGCTTGCAACTGATAGATATTCTTCTGCATTTAACTTCTATGCATATTTCAGCAAATGAGTTTGCTGGCAGAAAACTCCACTCAAACAGCTAATTAAGGCAACTCATTTGGAGAACAGATTTCAAATTTACCAGAATCAAGCAGACACTTTGGAAATATGCCCCAAGTGCAAAACTCACTCAGGTGGGCACAAAAATGCTGCAAGTGACCTTGGTGGGCTCACAGTCTCACAAAGATGGGCACAAATCAGCAGACTTTGTCACCCAGAGCTACAAAATATCTTTTTTAATTCCTTGTTTTCTCGGGAAAAAATCTTTGCTAAAAGGCTCCAGCAGAAGGTCTTAGAGCTATTTTCAACTCAAGGGCATCAGATGCCAATTAATGTGGTCCATACTTGGAGTGAGATTGAGTTTGTGACAGGGAAGTGTTGCTTGTGGAAGAATTACAAATAATTAAAGGGAATTGGGCAATGCCTGACTATCAGCTGAGATGAGAGTCTGAAGAAAAATCCCCATATGCTGATACCAAGAACAAGGGAAAAGAGGGAAAGAAGCTATTTTAAATTAGTGGGCATCTTCTCCTCTCCTCTCCTCTCCTCTCCTCTCCTCTCTCTCTCCCTCTCCTCTCCTCTCCTCTCCTCTCCTCTCCCTCTCCTCTCCTCTCCTCTCCTCTCCTCTCCTCTCTCTCTCTCCTCTCCCTCTCCCTCCCTCTCCTCCTCTCCTCTCCTCTCCTCCTCTCTCCTCTCCTCTCCTCTCCTCTCCTCTCCTCTCCCTCTCCTCTCCTCTCCTCTCCTCTCCTCTCCTCTCCTCTCCTCTCCTCTCCTCTCCTCTCCTCTCCTCTCCTCTCCTCTCCTCTCCTCTCCTCTCCTCTCTCTCCTCTCCTCTCCTCTCCTCTCCTCTCCTCCTTTCAGAATTCTGTGAACCTTTGAGACTCTGATGGATCACAAGCAGAGATGTGGAGTAATCTGGCAGTACAGAGATGGTTCTTGACTTGCCATGATCAGGCCCATTTTAATCACATCCATCTGGTTGTGTCCATAGCAAGAAATTGCACAAGACCTAGACTGCAATGGTGCAGTTACCAGAATGATTTAAAAAAAAAACCCCAAAAACTAAACTACCACTGGCTGAGTTCTTCCAGACAACTTCCACCATCAAAACTTAGCATGGGTCAAAGGGCAATTCAAAAGTCAGTTTTGGTGAGACCTTTCTTGAAGGTTAAAGAGTTGCACTGGATGGAGATGGACTTGATGTTGTCTGGGACATCAGGGCCACAGGAAGAGCCCTTACTATGGTGACTTTTGTTGTAGACACTCTCCTTTCTCTGCTTATTAATTTTGTTTTCAGTAGATCCAGAAGCTGAATGGAGAATAACGAAAAAAGATAAACCAAGAAGAAATCAGAGAACAGATTGTTAAGTCTTATTTAACTAGAAAAGGAGGAGAAAAATGAAGACTGAAATATTTTCTTTACTGAAATTGGTTTCAATGCAGTGTCCAGGGTGGTATTTTTAGGGGTAAACTGCATTACATGAAGTCTGTGTCTTAAGTCTGAGTTATGTCCTAAATTCAGCTCAGATGCTTGAATTTTAATTACTTTTTGCTCTTGACTTTGTAAGATCTGTTAGATTTGTGTTTTAGGTGGCCATAATCACTCACTGGAGGTATTAAATAGCCATGTTGACCGAGTTAGTGTTGAACTTTAGGAGAAAGGTAATTATCCAAGTGGTTGAAGTTAGGCTCAGGATCAGGCTGCTATCCTGAACTGGAGGCAGAGTTCCACCCCTCTCCTGGCTGCTCTGTTATTCCTTCTTTCTTTTGTCAGGAAAGCACTGACACAAGAGTATTTTAAGAAGAAAAAGGTGACTACAGAGGGGTATTGCTGGATCTGTCCTTTTCTATGCCAAGGGTTTAAGGAGAGAACAATTTAGAGCCAGTACAGTAGCACCAAATATGGTTGAGAGCAGTGCCCTTGAAGCCTTTCTCTGAAATGTGACTGGAAATTGCTTGATTATGAGCCAGCTCTGTCTTGGAGAGCCTTCTTTCATGCCATTGTTTGGGTTTGAACTTGTCTGTTCTTTATTTTTGAATCTGACTCAAGCACACACAAGGGTGATCAACTTGCAATGTGGTTTTCTGTTTCAGAGAAAAAAAAGTTCTGTGAGCTATGAAAAAAAGAAAAGCCTGGTGCCATTGCCATGGGAATAAGTTGTAGTTACAAGGAAAAGGGGTTCTGAGAAAATAGAACATTTCTCTGGCACACAAGAACTAAAAAGTTCATAAGAAGTTTTCTGCAAGACCTTCTTTGCTAACAAGCTCAGACTGGCAATGGGAAAATCTCTGCAATTTAACTTGTTCTATACTTTTAAAAATTTATTTCACCCTATTCTCAACCTGAGGAGAACCAATTCAGGAGATCAAAGTACCAAGCCTAAATCACTATCCACCAGGAGAAGCTTACAGTGGACGTGAGTCTAGGATTTAGATTTATCTCTGTGCTCAGGCAGGGCTGCAAATAAAACCCAAGGGCTTTAGTAACTAAACACCAGGAATTCATTGGATGAAAACAAAGCATGTAGTTATTCCTGGAAATAGAGTGTTCCCTTTAACCAGAAGAGATGTTAGTTCTAGCTTTTGGCTAAATAGGGCTGCCTGAAAGTGAAGAGTGTTTTAGACCCAGAACCTGAAAACAAAAGGAAGATTTACAGTGAGACCATCACCCAACCAGGCTAATTTAATGCAAATAAAGACAGATGTTGCAAAAGAATAAGCTACAAAAATCAGTGATGAGATGGCTGCTCAAAGCACTCCTCAAATAGCTGTGACTGACAAATGAGTTGGTGAAAAAGTCTGTGCACAGACAATTCTTAATCAGAAGATGCTGTGATTTTTTTTTTTTCTTTTCTTTTCCACTATTTTGATTTTTAGCTGGCTCCAGAGCTCCAAGATCCAGATGCTGGATATACAGATCTAGACCTTCTGTCTTTGCACATATTAATTACTATATATAGAAATGTGAAAAACATTGTTTCTTAAGTTCCAGTTATGTCTAGAGAATCCATCCAAGTCTATCCTGTGTTTTTATAGATCTGCAGAGAGGGAAAGAGCAGATCTGTGCCAGAGAGCTTGGTGTAATTACATTCTGCCATGACATCTACAGTGACTTCAAGATTCCAGTTTCTTAAATGAAGTTTAGCATCTCAGTATTCTGAAAATATAAAGCAGTTAGTTACAGCAGATAATGAAATTATACCTAAGTACATGAAACCAGTCTTTCTGAGTAGACAGCATCTCTGAAGGCTTTGAAACACCACTGGGAAACACAGAACACATGGGTTGAGGAGAACTTGGCTGTCTAAATCCATCCTGAGTAAGTTTGATCCTATTTTACCTGGGGGCCTGGATATCTAGAGGGTTCAGTGATGGGTTTTGTGGATCACAGGCCCTCCCATCTCTAAGCACTGCTGGAAACACATTGAAGAAGTTGAAGAAGTCAGACGGCATTTTGAGCTCTCATGAGTGATTCCTTCACTGAGCTAAAATCTGGCTGTGGTCCTTGTGCACCCAGAAATTGTCAGTTCTATCTCTTTTCCATCACTACACATGTTTTTTGATAGTCTGATTTTCTCTGCATCTTCAGAATTTGTTTACAGACATTCACGTTTAACGAGATTAAAAGGAACTACTGAATAAATC
Organism: Muscicapa striata striata; assembly: GCA_030060385.1. NCBI lineage: Eukaryota > Metazoa > Chordata > Aves > Passeriformes > Muscicapidae > Muscicapa > Muscicapa striata. The sequence continues at coordinate 8,094,938 of JAREIS010000025.1, read as the reverse complement.
ATTCAAACGAAGAATTGAACGGCAGTGGCCTTTATGTTAATAAAAGTGCCCCTTTCCTCTGTGCAAACACTTTAGCCTTTGCAAAGCAGGGAATTCACTGCATCTGTTGAATTCAGAAGTGGCTTTTTTTTTGTTTCTGTTTGTTTTGTTTTAAATAACTGCCTAATAGCTGGAACCAGCATTGTGTTCCTCCTGCTGACTCACTGGTTTGCAAAAGCTCTGCGATGAGTGTGACATCTTTGAACACCACAGAATTTACTGTTTCCTTTCAGCCAGGCATAATCTGCAACGATTCAGCTCCTGTAAAAGAACCATGTGGGGAAAAGTATCCCAGCTGAACACGTCACCCTCCATACCTCCAGTGCCTGTGCCTTGCAGCCATGCTGCTGTGCCATTCAAATGCTGCTCACTATGGCAATCCATGAAAGGACTCTGCCTTTGTTTCAAAAATCATGTAGTGGACGTGGAATTTGGCTGGGGCCAAAGAGCCTGTGCTCATTAAAGTGGATAATTCCAGTTCTTGCCTCTGCTGGGATGTGGAGCGTACTGGCACCAGCTACAAAGTGCATATATAGGGGATTATATAGGGGATGTGATCCAGAGGGACCTGGGCAGGCTGGAGGGCTCTGCAAAACTGCTGAAGTTCAAAAGGGCTAAGGTCCTGCACCAGGGTTGAGGCAATCCCAAGCACAAACACAGGCTGGGGGGAGAAGGGGTTGAAAGCAGCCCTGAGGAGAAGGACTTGGGGTGCTGGTGGGTGAGAAGCTCAGAATGTTGGGGCAATGTGCTCTGAAAGCTCAGCCACAGCCTGGGCTGCTGTGTTGGTTTGAAGGACAGGTGTCTGCCAATACAGGCAGAAGCTTCTCTTTGAAAAGGAGAATATAAACCCCTTCTCTCCAAATTATTATAATTTTGAAATTAAGGGGCTCTCAGGCAAAGATATGGGAATTAGGAATAACAGCTCTTTACTAGGAAAATTAAAATAGCAATGCAGGATTACAAATAACAATCCCAGAACACTGCCAGAGTCAGAATCCAAGCTGACACCCGTCAGTCAGTCAGGGTGTTGGCACAGTCCCATTCCATGGTGGCTGCATCCTCCTGCAGTGGCAGATGTGGCTCAGCTGGAGCAGTGCTCCTGGAGAAGGTGCAGTTCCCTCTGAAGGTGCAGGGATGATGTGGCAGGGTCTGGTTTTCCTCTGGAATCCAGTGGCAAAGGCTGCTCTGCTGTTCCAAATGTCAGTTTTTCTCTGGGTAGGAAAGGCTTGGCTCCTGCCCTGGCTGGAGCATCTCCATGGGATGATGGAATTTTATCAGCCATGCCCTGGGACTCACTGGCCATGAACAGGAGATCTCTCCTGGAGGGAGGATGGGCTGTGGCAAAGATAAAGATGATTGCCCCAGCTGGTTTAAAGCTGGCCCATGAGCAGATAATGTGTGCCAGGAGATCAGGGGCACTGCCACACCTGGGGACAGATGGGGACAGAACACACATTGCTGGCCACATCCAGCACAGCTGCATCTCGAGTGTGCCCAGCAGGGCACGGGAGGGGATTGTCCCCCTCTGCTCTGCCCTGGTGACACTCCATCCTCAGTGCTGCTTCCAGCTCTGGAGCCCCCAGCACAGGAAGGATCTGGAGCTGCTGGAGAGAGCCCAGAGGAGGTCATGGAGATGCCCCAAGGACTGGAGCCCCTCTGGAGCCAGGCTGGGAGAGCTGGAGTGCTCACCTGGAGAAAAGAAAGCTCCAGACAGACCTCAAAGCCCCTTCCAGTGCCTAAAGGGACTCCAAGAGACCTGGAGAGGGATTTGGGAACAAGGTATGGAGCGACAGGACAAGGGGGATTAGCTTTAGACTAAAGAGAACAGGTTTACATTAGATATTAGAAAGAAAACTCTTTATTGAGAGGGTGGTGAGGCCCTGGCACAGGGTGTCCAGAGAAGCTGTGGCTGCCCCTGGATCCCTGGAAGTGCCAAAGGCCAGGCTGGATGGGGCTTGGAGCAACCTGGGATAGTGGGAGGTGTCCCTGCCCATGGCAGAGGATGGAACAAAATGGTCTTTAAGGTCCTTTCCAACATGACTCTAAGATTTTAAATAGGGAACTCTTTATAGGGTAGTGCATTGTTTGGAGTTATCAAAGAGTGAAAGGCCAAAAATCCACGCACTAAAAAAATCCCCAAATCACTGCCTGGCAAAAAGCACCTAGATCTAAACCTTGTGCAAGGCTGGCTATTCAGGGTGAGCAGAGGCTAATTTTGTGATTTATTTTCTATTTGCTGTCTAATTTAGGAGAGGTCTCCTCTGTGGTCAGCATCAGCTCCATGTCTGGGAAATGAGAGTATTAAAATTTTTTTGTTTGTTTGGTTGTTTTTTTTGTTTTTTTTTTTTTTTTTTTTTTTTTTGTGCACTTAGACCAAACTCTCCACCGAGGAGGTGATTTCTCATCTGTGCCTCTACAGAACTGAACACAAGAGGGCTTTTCTTCTGGGTGAGATTTCAAGATACCACAGCAAAATAAAGGATCTGTGAGTTTTCTTGTGTTTATGTGCAAAACTTTTTTATTTGCTTTTTGGAGACTGTTTGAATGTTTACTTGTAAGAATGTCTGCAGAAAGTTAAGTTGTCAGGAGAATTGGCTGAGAATAAATATTCATGAGAATACTCTAGTTTCAGACACTTTTGTGGCCATCTGTAAAAGCTTTTTTTATAATTCAAACAATGCTGAGCTTTTTGCAGATAATTTGCCAACCAAAAAAAAAAAAAAAAAGGAAAAAAAAGGAGAGGACATTTTCCCCTTTTTTTTTTATTTTTGAGAAGCAGCTGATGCTGTAGTGGCAAAATCATGATTTCTGATGTGTGATTTAATATCCAACAGTGACACAAATAGCCAGGAAGGACTAATGAGAACACTACTGATGTGCTATCAGAGAGACAAAAATATGTTTAAACCAGCTATTTTGAACAGAGAACAAATTAATAAAAATACCACCTGTTTGTGAATAATTAAGGCAAACAAAACATTCTCAATATATCAAATAGCTTGTTTATAGCAGCAATTCTCTTTAATGTTGCTGTGATGCCTTAGTGTTGTTACACATCAACCTTCTGCTCATAAGGAAAATCCTTCACTGTGGGAATTTACTTCTTTTTTCATGTGAATCGGGAGTAACACAACCTAACTTTTCCTTTATTGATCTTTTTATCTAATATATGTATTTTTCATCATAATATCAGCAGATAATCTCCAAAGTGCTCTGGCTCTATGTTACTACACCTGCTTTTTAAGGAAGGCTGGTAATCCCTTTTCCCTAGGAAAGGAAGTGTGCAGTGGTAATATTTGCCTTGTGCTAAAGGCAAATCTGGAAAATGGGATTATACCCAAATCTCTTCTGTATTGCCACTGCCACAAAATTATATTTTCTGTTGATATTCTGTTCCTTCTTTACATCAAGTTTGGAGCTGAAAGAGAGGGAAAATTAGAAGGATCCCTTTTTTCTCAGATTTTCCCTGCACAAGGACTTCTTGCCATGGTTGGGGAGCTGATTGTGCATCATGAGCTTTATTGATCTGATCCAGCTGTGAGTTTTCTCTTTTTATTCTTTTCCTGTTCCACAAGTGTTTTTGTTCAAGATTACTAAAACATTTAGTGTGCTGTTAAACTCCACATTATCCTTCAGCAGTGATTTCCACTAGTTAATTATTCATTGCATGAAGCTGTTTCAAAATCTTTAATTGATTTGTCTTTTTGGTTATGGGGCTGTGTAAGAAATTTTGCTTCCCTGCAGTGCTGTGTATCCCAGTGTGCCCATATCTCAAATTTCTAGGCTGTCACTTCTGCTGAAAGTCCTGGGGCCAGATATTTAATTTATCTCTATATTGAGAGGTAGAATCTGCTTTAACTCATCAGGATCTCATTTTTCTTTAAATGGGGATTTTTCCAAAGCACTTTGAATCTGTAAGAAATTTCACCTGGAAACAACCCAATGGAATCTTTTCAGGGCATTTCAATTTTTATGAAATCAGTCACTGAAAACCTTGAACAAGCCATAGCTGCAGAGGAGTGAATTTCCAGGTGAGAAGAAAGCAGAGACCCAGTTCATGGTGCCCAACCCCACATGGTGGGTGAAATTCAGAGCTCAGGGGATGAAGGCAGTGAGATTCCAGCATTTCCTTCTGCAGCAGCACTGATGAACACTTGAGGGAAGCAATGTCCTTCCACAGGAGCCCTCTCCAGCATTCCAGGACCAGCCCTGCAATCAGTGTGGGTGCACCTTCCTGGGTGAAATAGGTCAATGTGACAGCAACAGCAAATGGGTCCACAGGAAAATCCTCTTTTCTCCGTAACAAAAAACTTGCAAGAATTTTTTTTTTCTTTCCTCCCTCCCCTTTTCTTTATTTTTAACATCCTGTCCCTCATCTTGAGCTATTATTATAATTTTGAACAGTTCTCCTGAAGTGCAGTATCTGCTGCAGATTTTGTCCTGATTCTGATTTATCAGCAGGGACATAGATCAGGAAAATACAGCATTTATATATGGGGGAGAATAGCAGCCCAAGCTCAAAATGAATTTTCTTTCTCCAGATTTCCTCTTTGATACATAACCTAAGAATTTTAATATGCTTTTTGTATCTACCATGATAATTGGGAGTTACAACCAGTGGGTACTGTGTAGTTTGTGGATGGAGGAACAAAAGGATTTTAAGCACAGACTTCACAAAGCTCTCAGTTCTGAAGGACTTTGTACATATCAAACCTGAACCAAAATCAATAAGGATACATCTCATCCATGGCTTTATACCATGCCCTGCCTTAGACCCCAATTTGGATGTCACACACAGCAGTGAGTTTGGGCCCAGACTCTGAATTTATGTTGAAAAATAAATTTCCCTCCCCACTCTTAACAAAACTGGCTCACACTCTGCAGCTCCTGTCCTCCTGCTCTCTCTCCCTCATCAATTCTCTTTTCCCTTTCACACATCAGCTGCAAACATCTCATTTGGCTGGGATGCTGAAGGCAGGCTCATCTCTGGCAGTTCCAGACTGTTGATTCAATCAACTCTTACATCAGCACTAACACAAGTAAATGAAAAAGGCTCTTGAATTTCATCACCTTGCTGAAAAACTCGGATGGATTTCTGGGAGGATTATTCGATTTGCTTCACTAGGTTTTATAAAGGTTTGTACACAGCATTTAAACTATTATTATTTACTTTTAACAAGCTATTTATGTCCTACTCTCAACTGCCTAATCAATACTGCTCTCCCATCTGTTCTGAGACCCTGACATCAGCAAATTTCAGTTCTCTGCTGAGTGAGTAAAAGGAAGGAATAATTTAAACACAGTGAGAGAATGAGAGAAAAGGAGCCTGAGAGAGACAGAGATGAACTAAATCTCCACGTCCAAAGATGGCCAGACATGCAACAATTGTGGATTCAAGCCCTCAATTTGCTAAGGACATTGCTGAGAGCATCGAAGGAAGATGATAGGATTCAGAGTAGATAAAAAGTGTTTCTTTCCCCTACAGTAAGAATATTTTGATACTCATTAAAGCTATTTGAATAAATTTTATTTCAAGTTAATTTGTTGAGACTTCTGGATTTTTCTTTACTTTGCCCTGGAGCAGACCCAGAGGCAGGACTGGCACTAAGTAACTTCTGAAATAAATCTGGAGAGCTGAAATCCCCCCTCTGTGAGCTGAAAGATGAGAGAAGGATGAACATCTGCATGTGCAGAGGGGTGCAGAAGAGCAGAGGGTTGATCCACAGGGAAGATGTCTCAGCCCATTGCTGCCCTGCCATTGTCAAGCACTCAGGAGATATCTGGAATATTTTACAGTGGTGTAAATCTGGAATAATAACAATGAATTTTTTGGATGAGGTCGTTCAGTATGGGCTGATTTCTCCTTATTTGGAGATGGCAGGACTAGGAAGAGAGGGCTCAGGGCAGTATCTTCAGCCTGCTGGCATTATCACCAGGAACTTAGCCAGGATTTCACAGAGGTCACACCTGGGTTTACTTCACAGCATTTTTGGTGCTTGTCACCAAGGTAATAAACACTTAGCACTCCAGGGGTAGGCTGTAAGAGGGTTATGAGTTTCTCTGACAGTAATAATTAGTCCTTAGACTGCAGAGGGAGCTGAGGTTGTGCTTAGTCAGGTACAAACACCCACACTGTACACACTCCAGTACAGGTATAAATCACAGACCTGATTTCTACAGCACTTTAATGTTACCTGGGCTTCAAATGTGTCACAGGCACGATATTAACTCACTCCTGGTGTTGATCTCTAACAGGCAGCTGGAGAGTGTTGTACTGGACTGTTTGTTGATCCCCTGTTTGGGATGGGATCAACCTTCCTCTCCATGTGCCTCTGCTGATCCTGTGGGATCCCTGACTTGTTGAGCTGGACCCCTGGAGTACCTGCCAGTGCTGGATTAATGGATGGAATCCATGGCATTAGAGGTCTTTTTCAATCTAAACATTCCTATGATTCCATGATCCCTATAGCTAAAGTCAGATGAGAAAAATAAGGCTTGTCCTATCACAGAAAACAGATTCCAAACTTAAAATCCATCTCAGGTCTACAGACCATGAAGAAAAGGGATCATTACCACATTGAGTAAGGTTTATGTCATTTGCAGAGCCACACTCAAATAAAAACACTTTCCAGACCTCTCCTCTGCAGCAGCAGCAGAAGCACAAGATTAATCCAAAATCTCTAACCAAATGAACAGGCAGATGTTTGGGGCTGATTCCCTGGTGTAATTCAGGCATTGTGCCAGGGACACTGAGCCACACCTGTGGCAAGTCACGGTGGAAAGCTGCCTCCACTGGAGTTATTTCTTCTGAAAATGAAAAGCTTGGTCATAGTTTCACCACTTTTCAGTGGCAGTGTTTGGCTGAGCACTGATGGTGAGGAAGAAATGTGCATTTCAGAGAGTGACTCCACAGCAGCCAGTCTTTATTATTTCTTCATACCAAGAAAAAAATGCACATCTTCTCCTGCAGTGGCAGCCCCAGCCTTGAATTTTCCTTGTCACCTTCAGAGCTATGTCTAGACATAAAATTTTGGAAGACTTTGGAAGCACAAGATCTTAATCTCCCATATGCTCCTGTGTTGATAAAGAACCACATCAGAGTTCCCCAGAGCTCCACTGGAGACTCTCCATTTGGAACATGGGAAGTGCTGCAAGGTGGTTGCTGCTGCTAAAAGCAGGGCTTGAACTGTCACAGCTGTCTCTGTTCAGTGGTTATTCCACATAGCTCTGTGAAATAAATACCTCAACAAGGTATTTAATTGAAATATTAAGGCACTTAATCCTCATTTCAGAAGGTTCAAGTCTTGCTTTTGGCTATTTTTCAGGCAAAGCTGTTGTGGTCTTTTGTGGGGGCTTTCTATTTATTCTTTTCAGTAAAAGAAGCAAGTCTATGATTTGGTGTAGAGACAGACCAGCACAAAGGAAAAACTAACATTCTTCTTCCCATCTGAATTCCAGTGTCACTGGATCTCCTGAAGAACCAAACCACACTATTAAGCTTTAACATCTTTACAAGAAAGGTCACTCGGTGTCACTGCTGACCTCTACCTCACTATCTCAAAAATGCCTCTGTGTCCAGGGATTTATTATCCTTATGATGATTGTGTGCTCCATTTCCCCCATTTTATCAAGTTTTTTGCCTCTTTTCATTCTGCCCAGAATGATCAGAACTGAGTTGATTTGCTGGGTGGATTATTGTTCCTTTTCAATGCTATTTTGTCCCTTTTTCTCCATTGCTTTATCCCCATGACATTTTTTTGGGCAGGCAGAGGGGAGGCAATGAGAGGTTATATCTTGAACAATTTCACCCTGGTGGAAAATACCAATAACTTAAAATAAATATGCTCACTGAGATATCACATTATCCTGCTGAGCTCATGTACAGCAGAGATAAAATAGCTTTTTTAGAAGTGATTTTTCTTTCTCTGCTAGCTGAATGGAATATCAAAATACACAATTTAAAGTAACTGTTAGAAAAAAGGTTACACACTATGCTATCAACAGAAGGGAGCTGAAAATTAAATGGAAATGATTACCAAAGAACTCATTTCCTTTGCTACTGGGAGGCTAACAACAATAATGAAATAGAATTTAGAAGTGAAAGCTGAGATTCTTCCTTTGATGTCTGAATATTTTCAGTTTATGTTCCTTTAAAATAAAAGGCCACATCATAAATTAAATGTGATACTTAATTTTTATTTTCTCTCCACTCAAGCAGCATGTTTTCCTCTAGGTGTTTATTAAAATAATGATTCAGCTTCCCAGCTGCTGTGCACTGGCAGGTTTTTGTTTAGGCAGAGGAGCAGCAGGAGTTGGGTGATTGCTGGGTCCCAGACAGGCAGAATCCAGTTGACTCTTGGAACAGAGATTAAGGGTTGTTTTTTTTTTTTTAATTCAACATGTGAAAATGCAGAATGAGAAAGAGCTCATGCCCTTGAGTTTAATTGTAACAGAGCATCTCCTGTGATGAATCTCCTGTGATTGAATCACAGAATGGTTTGGGTTGGAAAGGACCTTAAAGCTCATTTCATTCCACCCCCTGTTATGGGCAGGGACACCTTCCATCACCCAAAGTTGCTCCAAGCCCCATCCAACCTGGCCTTGGACACTTCCAGGGATCCAGGGGCAGCCACAGCTTCTCTGGGCACCTGTGCCAGGGCCTCACTACTGTCTGAGTAGAAAAAAAAAAAAATTTTCTTAACATCTGATCTAAACCTACCTTCTTTTAGCTTAAAAGTGTTTCTCTTCAAGAGCAAAGACAGTTCCCAAAACACCATAGCTACTGAGCTTGTGTCTCACTTATTATCACTGCTTTACTCTGGGAGAAGGGAATATGCTTACCAGTGAAAATGGGAATGCAGTGCCCTCAGGTCCCCCTTAATGAGGATGCACAGGAGGATGGAGGATTTCTTCATGAAGTTTCTTCAGCAACTGCAGAAAACCTGTTGAGGATTAATTTTTGATGTTTTTACTTACAAGACTTGACTGGTTGAGTGTAGGTGCCTGTTGGAGGGTGAACTCCAGGCCTGATTCCACAGAGAGGTGTCCCTGGCTGTTGGGGGTATTTTGGGGAAATAGGGCTGTGGGATAAGTCACAGGTTGTAGGACAGACCCATATTTAGCTAAAATCCTCCAGGATAACTTAAGGTGTCTCAGAGAAGCTATCTGACTAAAAACAAGCAGTTAAACTGCAATCCTCTGCTATAGGCAGCCTAATTAAAATACTTGAATTGGGACCTGAATCCAGATTCAAAGCAGAAATATTTGGATTTCTGGGGGAGATGTCAGAGCAGGAGTGGCAGCTCTGTGTTACATGGGAGGCCAGACCAGAGCCATTCTGCTCTCAGGCTGTCCCAGCCTCTGAAATCTCCAGAAGTTCTGTGCTTTGGCTACAAAAGCAACTCTAGGATGGTACTGATGGCTTTGAAGGAAAACAGCAGAGCTCTAACTGAAACCAATGGGTGAAGGGAAGTGTTATATAACATTACACCAACCTGTATCCCTCTTTTCTTCCTTACTTGCCTTTTCTGTGCTTGCTTCACCTTACACAACTCAATGCTGTTTTTTCCTTTGTTCATATCTCATTTAGTTTTCAATTCTATCTTTGTGTACATAAACATTTAGGTGATGTAGAAGATAAAGGACTCCAAACTACCTGTTAACAACAGTGGAATGGACCCCACTACAGCAGGTATAATCACTGGGCTGCACCCAGTGCCAGTTACAGAAGAGCTAAAAATACACTTATTTCCTGTATTTCACCAGCTCTGCTTGTGCTGTGATGTACCAGAGATAAAATTTCTGTGTAAGAAAGGAAGGTAGAAAAGCTTCCTGAGCTCTGCACTGAGAGACCTCTGCTGGCTTCACACCATACTTTGAGCCACACACTGGTGATGATCTGGTGGCTGCAGGTGATGTGGCATCCCTGGAGTGAGGGAGCAGGTTAGGTCTCAGCTGGGATCTTTAATATGGGTTTTAAATGTCTCAGGTACAAATATAATTACAAAGGGAGGAGCCAGGACCAGTGGCTGCAGGACCCACTCTGGAGTTGTGTTGTCAGACAGGGACTTTTGGTGACACCTCTGTACTTACTGCAAGAGTGCCTTGTAACAACTGGGCAAAGTTGTCTTTCCTTTCAGCACAGGCTGCAAAGAGCATGGTGGGGTGCAGGACAGAGCTTGGTTTTCTCTTCTGAATGCTGAGGAGCTGAGACCAACCCATCTCCTCTTGGAAGTCTTTTCAGGAGTGCTGAAATCAGGGCTGTCATTTGCAGGTGACTCCCACTCATCCTGATTTGGTAGGAATCCACACATCCATCAAGAGAGGCAGCAAGGCTGGGGAAGGAGCCCTTGGGTGCTGGGGACTCCCAAAACTCGAGTTGGAGCAGGTGGTGCTGGATGTCAGGCCCTGGTGTTTACTGCAGCCAGTAGTGCTGGGATCCCATGGGGCTCCAGAACAGGATTGAGCCTTCAGCAAATGAATAACCAAACCTGACAAGCCCCATTAACATTTTATGGGGAAGGTGAGAGAGAGAAATGGCAGTGGGGGTGCCAGGTTCAGCTAAGGCAAAGGAGCATCTCTGTGGGTACCTGGGCTCCTGCTCATTTCAGCGTGGGTGTTTGGCTCTCAGCCCTCCCTGGCTGTTATCTCTCAAGCACTGTCACCACAGGAAAGCATTTGCTGCTTCCCACGTCACTCTTCACACCCCACAGGCACAGCTGGGACACACAGCCAGCACGTTTGTGGTGGCCCATACCCACCTCCTCCCATCTCCCTGCCCCCAGCCTCAGTGGGTTTTCAAGTGAAGATGCCTTGCAGAGAGAAGCAGGTGCTGCTTCTTGTGGTTTGCATCAAAAGCTTCACACTAATCCTAATGCTGTGCCTGCTCTAGCAGTTACTCAACGAGTTCCTTCACAAATCATGCTTACCTGTGGTTCTATGGGACCACAGCTGGAGTGCAGAGAGCCCTCCTTCTGATCAGAGAGGTGTTAAAAGCTGTTTCTCTTCAGTCACTTAACCACAAGAGGTGAACCAGCACCCTCCTTCCTTAGTCTGTGCTCTTGGGTTGTCCCTGCATTGGTGCTAAGTGTCCCTGCTGTGCCAAGAGAACAACCCTAACAGTCCTTCAGGGATACTGCCAGTCTTCAAACATTTAGAAATGCAATCTCTAGTGTGGATCAGGCTGGCCAGCCTCTGTCAGAGTCAGGGACACACTCAGGGCCTCACAGGACTTGGCTGACCCAGCCTCAGTTGGGTGCCAAAGGAAGATGCCCTAAGTTTTAGTAATGACCTCTGCAACCCCTCTGAGATACCAGATCCCATTCAGAGCTGTGTCACCTTCTGGTAGTAAAAAGGAACATTTCACTTTCTTCCTGGATACCTTTGCACAGCACCAAATCCTTGGTTTAGATATTTCCCTGTGGAATAGATACATTTGTTCAAGTGCTTGCTGCTGCTGTGTATTTATGGGTCAAAATTCCCCTGGGAAATGTTCCCCAGACAGCAGAGAGTCATTTTAATGGCTTTTCTAGGCACCTCTGCTCTTTCTCCCTGTTTAATCACTTCAATGCCCATTTCCCAATTATACACAACATTTTATTAAACTGTACAAACAGCACTGGCATTTAAAAAATTCTAACAATTAAAATTAACCATTCTAATTAAACATGATGACCAACTCCACAAACTGAGAGCGCAGATGCCCCCCCTACATTTCATACAGCACAAACCAGGATTTCATCAGTCACTGGATTGAAACTGTTCTCAGGGTGTTCTGCTCTTCTTGTTGACTTCAGGTTCTCCAGCCCTTGTTCCTGCTGGATTCTGTGCCTGCAGTCACTGATATCCCAGTGATATCCCAGCACTGCCTGCAAGGTTGCATTCATCCTGTTGGGAGGTCCAAACTGACAGCCTGGACCAGGAGAACCAGGAAGGCATCTCTGAAGGGAACCTGATTTTGGGATAACTCACCTTCTAGAGTTTTTCTTCTCTGTGGAACTGGAGGTTGATGCAATAAAGCTCCAAATGTGTGTTCTTCAAATAGATCCCAACACCAGATTGAGTGACTGCTTAAGCCTAAGTTGTTACAAAAATCTTCTTTGTAGGCTCTGACTTGATTTTGACCCAGCTTTTCATGGGTATCTCAGTAACAAGCAGTAACTGGGTGATTTCACAAATCTCCAACCTCAGGAAACGGTGCACCTTTATTTAAAAGGATCCCATGATGAAAGGATCACAGAAAAGACTTATTTTTTTAAACCTACCTACCTTCCCACAGACTGCAAAGGGATAGAACACACAGCAAAATGTCACAAGGTGCAGGTGAGGGCCACCCTCACCTGATGTGCCTCCTGCCCTGTGACCATCGTGGGCAGCTGTGCCAAAGAGCTGGGACATCATTTAGAGAAGTAGAAACTAAATCAGCCTTTGCAGCACCAGTCAGTACCTTTCAAGTGAAATACCCCAATTCTGTGACAGGAAGGCCACTTTTACAATGCTTAAACAATGGTTTGAGGAAACACATTGCATTTTTCTCATGTGGTTTTCGATTATAATGTCAGGAAGCCCCATCGAGATCTTGCCCTGAGTCTGGTGCATGAGCAGACAATTAAAGCTTTAGAACAGGGCTCTCAAAGCATTCTGCAACTTGCCATCCTCCCTGCTCAGGCACTAAGTGTAAACCTCTGGTTTTCTGTATCAATCTTGGCACTTCCTTTGGTAAGGATCCATTGAGATGTGCAGATGGTGGAATGGGCACCTGAAAAAAATCTCTTTGTCCCATGGAGAAAAACTGAGTCCTAACACCAGTAAGCAGCATTTGTAAAGGGTGAGGGAGCAAATTTCTTCTTCAAAGCTGTGCAAACTTTGGCAGTTCTGCACATGTACAAGTGGAGGTTACCAAAGTATCCAACCTGAGTCTTCCCTGACACCCCCAGGCCTTGAGCAAACCACTTCTCCTTCAGAAGAAGGTGGATCTGGGTCAGAGTTGCAGAAATGGGCACTGACATCACCAGAAGTTCAAATATACTTTTTTTTTCCTTACAGAGAAACCTGTTGGCTGTGTGTACAAGTAGTGGGGAACAGGTTTTGGCATCTCCTCATTTTCAGATGCTCTCAACTTCAAGAACATTGGGAAGAGAGAGAAGAGAGACCAAAAGATACCACAAAGAAACTTTATCATCAATGAAGAGTGGGCTGCCATCTGCTATGGACTGGAATAAGTCAGAAGCTTCCAGGCATGGTACAAACTTTCACTGAGGTGCTTTCTTTCTGGAGGGTTCTTGATAAAAATAACCATGCACAGTCTTCAGTTGACAAAGTGCTACTCAAATCATTACAGAGAATTCCTTCAGTAAAGCAGATCTCAGGAAAATATTTTCTCCATTTTAGGGTTCACGAAAGAGAAGTTGCTGAACATGTTTTGGTCCATGCTGTTAATCAGTGCTCTGTCAGCACAGGACAGTCTGGGTTTTTCATTTAGGAATTCCTTGTCAAAGTTGCTACAGTCACTTGGAGATTTCTTCAAGAAAAGGAAAAAAAAAATTGATGTCAAACCACTAATAGTCACATTTTTATTACTGTGGTACTGGCCCTATCAGGCTGATTCTTATGGGCTCAGCTCAGCCTTTAGTTGGGAGCCAGTAAATATAAATATTATAAAGGAGGCACTGAGCCTGTGATCCAGGAATTCTGCCAGGCTGGGATGTTACAGCTCTGTAACATGGCAGACTGGACTCACCAATTGTATAACAGTTGTGGAAGACTGTAAAATGAAAGTATGAAGTCAAATTATGTTCTATTATTGTTATTAATAGGACTTAATAATTTAATGAGACTGTTATTAATAGTCGGAATTATTCTGATTTAGCCAAACAGTTCAGTTCCTGAACTGTTTTACCTTCTGCAGTGCAATGAAAGATAATCCCTTCAGAATGGGCTGCAGTTATGTGGTGAAGGGAAGGTGTTACCCTGCTGCAGTAACTGATAAAGCAATGAATAATTTATGGTTTCTCAGGTGTGAGCATGCCAGATCCAGGCTTGCAGCCACCACAAAGCAGTACTGTGAGACTCAGGTCTGACCACCAGTAAAAATGCACAGTTTAGAAGACCTGAGATGGGTGGAACTGAAAGAAGATCCATCCTTACCACTCTTGGTTTGAAGGGAGGCTCCATCCTTCTCTCTTCTAAAGCTTCCCAGTTGATCTCCCGGAAAAAGGCGTGCTGGCGGATGTTCCCTCTCGCTCCCAGTCTCCTCTCAGGCTCTCTCACAAAAAGCTGGAATGTTGATTCCATAGGTTAAAGTCTCTGATGATAGTACAGGCATAAAGCAGGGTGGAATGTGTAATTATCCAGAGTCAGTGCAATGAGAAGAGGCCATAATGGAGAAAATGTTGGGATTTTTTTTCCTAACAATGAATTTTACTGATTGGTATAAAGATGATTACTACTTCCAATCCTGACAGAAGTACAGGCTGTTTGGGCAGAAAGATGGCAGCATGTGCCCCAAAAAGAGATGTTCAACATCTCAGTCTGGTGTAACCCTTAGTTTGAAGCATTTTTTCCAGGAGTTAACAAGCCTTGCACCTTAGGGACTGCTCTGTGAAGAAACTGATCTCTGCTGATGTCTGTGAGGAGCCACCACCACAAATCAGGAGAAGGAAGACACACAGATCTCCTCAGGGGAGAGGTGTGCTTTGATGCCCACAGGAGAGGCAGTGACTAAACTAAATCTGTTCCTTTCTACAACAGCTGAAGATAAACAAATTGAAGACATGATGCATGGATGACTTGTAGGTTTTTCTCTGAGCTAAAAAATATTTTCTTTGGCCACCTAATTTAGTCAAAGCCTCTCCAAAGTAAGATCTAGAGAAAGACTTTCATTTGATGGGTGGTGATTCTTACCTTCACCAAAATGTCCTTTGCATCCTTGTCCAGCCAGCGAGGGTAGAAGGGGTTATCCATACGGATGGACTGGAAAAGCTCCTCTTCATCTTGGCCATGGAAAGGGGATTGGCCAATGAGCATCTCATACAGGAGGACACCAAAGGACCACCAGTCAACTGAGGTGTTGTACTTCTGCCCCAGCAGTATCTGCCCAGAAAGAGGAACCATCAAGGCAAAAGTAAAATGTCTGACATGAGTTTTTCAACTTCAGGAGAGTGGACAGATAACTTCAGGAGCCTGTGGCTCCTGAGCAATGAGGCACAGCCACATCTGGGTGCCAAAACAGTCCCTGGCACTACAGACAGCATGGCTGCATGTAACTCTTATGTTACAAATCCTTGGCTACCAGAGATATCTCAAACATAAAAATGAGACAAGTCATCTTTAGCCTGCTCTCCAATGGTTCAAATCAGGCTTGAAGTCCAAGAAGACAAATGGTCAGGTATTAGCATTTTGGGATTGATTCCAGTGACACTAGCTGAGTTTTAGAATTACAAATGTGGCAGCATAAAGATATTTTAGGATTATCAGTCATTAAAATGGTGTGACTCTACCCCAGCAAATCTTCCCCAGGAAAAGCATGAAAGGGGTTGTTGATCTGTCCTCTTGAGACCAGCTGGGTTTTAGATGGAAGAATAGGAATTTGTCCTCAGTCAGTCCCTTGATTTGTGCCTTTCAGTGTCACCTATAAAGTGACATCCAGCTGGAGTGACAACCTCTCCAGGATCTAAAGGACCATCACCAAGTTATCCAACTTCCTCTTTGGAGAAGGAAAATCAATCTCACCTGCCTTTAGATATCTGTTGTGGAGATATCTAAAGCTGAACCAGTTATCACTAGCTCCTTTTATAGCAAAGGAAGGGAATTTGCCCAATTTTAAACATCCAGATAAATATCTACCTAAATATCTGTAAAATATTTAGGTGTTTTGTCTGTCTCCTTTTGTCTGTCCCCCTGTTTGTCTCCTTTAGTTCTCAAAGAGCCTCAAAAACTTGCTCATCTATAGATTTTTACATGGCAGATATCTAGAAGTTTACATGATGACTGTGGTGTGTAGGATTCTGACCAGAATTTTAGAGCTGTAGGGGGGAAAATTTTATTTTGAGGCACAATCTTTACTCTTGAGCCCATATCTTGGTTGCAATGGGATGCTCTAGACTACATGTCTCCAAAAGTGGAGATGACAAAAGGACAAAAAAGAGATTTGAATATACGATGTAATAAAGCCAATGAGTTCCACTCAGAGCAAAAAAAAAAAAAAAAAAAAAAAAATCAGAAAGACCCCATAATATATTTTTTCTGGATTACTTACGAACAAAATCATCCCATACCTTCCCTCTGAAAAGAGAAATTATTTTTATAAGGCTTTATCATTTAAAGTCTAAAATATCTAGAAATTGAAATGGAAGTGGTTTATGACAGTCAGAAAGAAAAAAGTTCATTTTTTTGAAATTCTCAGCGATTTAATTTCAGGCTGTCTCTCTCTCTCTCTCTTTTTTTTTTTTTTTTTTTTTTTTTGTCAGCTATTTTTTGAAATAAGAAAAAAAAAAATTCCTTGTCTACTGACCCAAACCCTTCTTATTTGCATGGCTGTGGCCAAGGTGCTGTAACAAATTACAGTGGCAGCAGCTGCACTGCAGTGAAATACTGACAGAGTCCAGTGCTCCTGCCTGTGGCAGGAGAGATGATCCATAAACTCTAGAAATGCTTTCAATTTAGAGGTAAAATGTTTTATATGCACTCGTTGAATCCCTAAAATAAACATGGTTCAGAAATAAAACTCTGAGCTATTTCAGTTTTTCTCTTTTCTACAAAATAAAATCACAGATAATGGATCAACATTTGGCTCTTTTTTTAGGAGCAAAAAATAGCATTTTTTTCCTTAAATAAAAGCAAACAGAAGTGGAATAAAAGACAATTGCAACTTGATTGCAGAGCACACTTACACCCATTCTTAGGCAATAGAAATCCAATTGATTTGAAGAGACCCTTGAGCCAGCAGTGGTGTAACCTCAGCCAGAATTGAACCCTTGTGCACAGTGAAGGACCAATGAATTATAGTAGAGGGGGAAAAAAGCCCTAAAGGCTTTGACAGCTCTTTGGAAAGTACCCATATCCATCATAAAAACACTAAAATTACAAAACGGAATCTTGAAAGGTAAATAAATGGATTTCAGACCAATGTCAGACATGATGCATGGATGACTTTTAGGTTTTTCTCTGAGCTAAAAAATATTTTCTTTGGCCACATAATTAATCAAAGCCTTTCCAAACTAAGATCCAGCATTGTGTGAAGTCATCAGTCTAAGGAAACTTTTTCTTTTCTGGAGGGATCTAGTTCAAAACACCTAAATTTTCTAGGGGGGGAAAAATTAGTTTCTGTCTGGTTAAAATTGAAAGAAATAAGGGAAAGAGCACAGTCAGTGGCTGTCCCTCAATTGCAAGACCTCTTGGAGTTCCTTCTGCCATGGCCCAAAAAGAATTTCCATTTAGCATTCTCTTTCTTGGTTTAAGCCAAGTTCCACTTGCACCAAAACAGGAATTAGCCACGAAAACAAGCAATGCCAAACAGCAACACAGACTCTGAGCCATGCTGAAATCCAGTTTCTGGCCTGGAACTGCTCCAAACCAGGTTGTTATTCTTTGCAAACTCCACCACTGCACAACAGTCGTGTCTGAAACATGATTCCTTGTTGGAGTCAGTGAGTCAGGGGTCTTTCTGAACTCTTCAGAGGGAAATCAGAGTGCAGGAATTGAATTTGAATTAGAGTCTGTGGATGCATTGAAGTATATTAAGCCACTCACACATAAAGCAGATGTTTAAGTAAAAGTAAGTTAGTAAGTTTTAGAGTGAGCTCTGATGCTTTTAGTAAGTGAAAGGTTTCAAATGCCAAAGTTGCAGTGTGAGTTCTAGTGAAGGTTGCAAACACACTGATGTTTTCAGTAGGAGCTCCAAGCCCACAGTTGTAAACAGTACTTAGATATAATAGAGCTATAGTAAGAATATTGCTCACATTTTCAAATAAAACAAGATAGGTTGTATGTGTGGTGTGTACGTAGCCTGGCATGTTAAGAAACTGGAATTCTAATGGGTTAAGGAGTGGTGGTCTGAGTTTGTTGGAAAGTCTTAGCTTGTTGGAAAAATCCTATATAAGAGTTTGTACTGGGGGGAGTTAGTGCTTCTTGCCACTTGTTTTTTGCTATTTCTTTTAGCCATCTGCTCATTGCCACTGCCTCTTGCCATTTACTTTTACTTTTGCTACTGCTTTTGCCTTTGTTTTTGCCATTGCCTTTTGAAACTAATGTACTTTGTAATAAAATGTGCTCTGTAATATATAATCTTTTTAGCAACTTTTAGCTGCTTGCTTATTTAAGATAACCAGATGAAGTAGGAGCCAAGAGCTCCAGAGGTAATAACCTCACAATTCCTGTTCCACAGCACTTGCTGACCCCCTTGCCCCACACCTACCTCAGGGGCAATATAGTCAGGAGTCCCACAGAAAGTGCTGGTCTTTGCATCCCCAAACATGTTCTCCTTGCACATCCCAAAGTCAGCAATCTTGATGTGCCCCTCGTTGTCCAGGAGGACATTGTCCAGCTTCAAGTCTCTGTGGAGGAGGAGAAGAAAACCCCATTCTTCAAAGTGTAAAGCACACAAGTTATTTTAGCAGGTTACACTTGTCACACTTGGTCTCTGCCTCTCTGCCTCTCTGTGGTGCCCACATGCTGGAAATACAAAGGAAGGCTGAAGGATAAACGAGGAACTGCTCTCTTGGGCTTCAGTATCCCTCTTCTGCATTTCACTTGTCCCAGCATGGATTTATCTGCTGGAGAAGACACAGAATCATGGAATCACAGAATGGTTTGACTTGGAAGGGACCCTAAATATCACCCAGCTCCAATGCCCTGCCATGGGCAGGGACACCTCCCATTAGACCAGGCTGCTCCAAGCCACATCCAGCCTGGGCTCGAACAGTTCAGGGATCACATCACCCAAGACACCTTCTAAAAGCTGTTTCCTTCAAGGATGCAGAATAGAGAAGCTAAGAAGGGCTTTGTGCCAGCTGGTGTTTCTACCCTAACACAGCCTGGAGAAGGAGAGCAGGGAATTTTCACTCTCTCCTCCCCTGGGAATCTCAATATTCTCTCTGAAGCTGCTGCCACATCTCCCTTGTGGTGCAGGCTCTACAAATGTCACAAGAGGTGACCCACAAGCCCTGCAGAGGGTCAGAATAATCCCAGACATCAGCACAGCCCCCACCACTGCTGGGCTGCATTATCTGAACCCCAGATTTACAAAGCCTTTCACACCCAGCTGCCAGGCTGTTGGCTGAGTTTGCAGGCTCTGAGCTACTCCAGCAAACAAAGAGCCCAGAGAGAGGAAGAAAACAGAAATGCACAGAGAAGGAAATAAAAGCAAATGAGCTGATGAATCATGACCACTGGTGAAGAACAAAGAGGTCCTCAAGTGGGAAGGAACTTTGAAAGGAGAAAAAACCTTGTAAAGGAGAAAAAAAAGGCAGAAAGAAGGGAAGGCATTGTTTCCATGTTAATTTTCTTAAATCTTACCTAAAGGTTTTGTTTTTATTTGAGATAACAACCCAGGTAAAACGTTTGGATCAGGGATGATGCACTTAACTGGGGGTGTGGGTAGAATTTGGGTCACCTGGTCGATGAGCACACACATTCCTGCACTGCCTGGTTTGTGCAATCAACCACTGCTCCTTCTCAGGGCTCCCAAAGCACCCAGACACATTTCCTTGTACCCACAGCTGAGGGTTATTTTTCACACTAGTTCACAGCATACACATGTTTTGGCCTAATCCAGTGGATGGCATCCCTGCCCATGGTGAGAGGGCTGGAACCAGGTGATCTTCAAGGCTCCTTCCAACTCAAACCACTCTGTGAATCTGTGATTCTGTGATTTTCCACATCTCAGGCAAGAGGTCTAACTGTGTGTCTTAGGTTGCAATGCAGGATGTGACCAGGGGTGAGTATTCTATCACTATCTATGCCCCATCCAGGTGAGACAGTGCTCTTTAGCTTTTCCACAGCTCATCCTCCCTCCAGGAGATATCTCCCGTTAATGGCCATTGAGTCCCCATTGAGTCCCAGTGCATGGCTGATAAAATTCCATCATCCCATGGGAGATGCTCCAGCCAGGGCAGGAGCCAAGCCTTTCCTACCTAGATAGAAACTGAGATTTGGAACAGCAGAGCAGCCTTTGCCACTGGATTCCAGAGGAAAACCAGACCCTGCCACATCATCCCTGCACCTTCAGAGGGAACTGCACCTTCTCCAGGAGCACTGCTCCAGCTGAGCCACATCTGCCACTGCAGGAGGATGCAGCCACCATGGAATGGGACTGTGCCAACACCCTGACTGATTGACAGGGTGTCAGGCTGAATTCTGATTCTGTCAGTGTTTTGGGTTTGTTGGTTTTTTTTGGTAATACTGTATTTCTATTTAATTTTTCCTAGTAAAGAACTTTTATTCCTATTCCCATATCTTTGCCTGAGAGCCCCTTAATTTCAAAATTACAATAATTTGGAGGGGGGGGGTGGTTACATTTTCCATTTCATGAGAGGCTCCTGCCTTTCTTAGCAGACGCCTGTCTTTCAAACCAAGACACCACAGGGCTATTGAACAGACACCCTCCTGCTGACAACTGCTTTACAGTGTGGGGATTTTTTAAAGAAATGTTTCTCAAAGAAGGTAATTTCTAATGCTTGATGCTCCTGGGATGATGGCCTGCAATTGCAAGGAAGATGATTCTTCAGCCTCCCTCTGTGAAGAGCTCCTTGTCTTGCTTGGGCCAGGTCATCCTCAGAGTGGGGGACATCGTGGTGTTTACACACTAAATTGTTGTCACTGCTGCAAGAATAGGGCCCAAGACAAAATGGGAGTCATCAATCAAAGAGAAATACAGAGCAAACTGAGACATTTGCCTTCCAAGTGGCAGACACTCCTGTTGTCACAATTTCCAGCTGGAATGGCTTATTTTAGATACAACATTGAGACCAATCTAAGGCTGCCAGCACTGCTTTTATTCATCCAGTAGATCGAAGCAAAATGAAAAAAAAACCATCACCTACAATTCGCTTTCATTATTTTGATGAGTCTCAAACTCATTGGCTCCAGGGACTGGAGTTTCTGCCAAAAAATGCCTCAGCTCATTCGTTAAAATTTAAGCCAATGTTTCCAAACGTGGGTGCATGAGACAGAACAGCTGGATTCATTATTCTTATGACATTGCAAGAGATGTAGTTTCAAAAGTTATTTCTATTCACTTTCCCAAGTGCTTGGTTTGCTCTGACAGAAATACTGATGAGTCTGTGTTCTCAGCTGACCTCATTGTCATTGTCTTCAGTGAAAAAGGGAAAAGAAAGTAGGATTGGTGAAACCTTTTCTTTCAATGCTTGATACCCAAACAATATCACCAACTCCTGGAAATGAGATATGTCTTCCTATTCACATGCTACCCAGTGCCCTGATGTCCCAATTTTCCCTCAATTCCCAAGCCTCCAGACTCTAAAAACCCCTCTCCTTTCAGGAGGAAATGGGTCCCAAACCCCAACCCAGCAATGGTGCAGTGATTCCAAGTAAAAATGTGAATTATAAATAAAATGTCAGCATTAGCAGTCCTGCCATAAAGTCACCATGTCCTGCAGATATTTGTAATCAGATTTTCTGGGAAGACTGACTAAAACTAAGACATGGCCAAGTGATTTGGGCACTTAAAAATTTTTTCCTTTGCTCATGGAGAATAGTAATTAGAGCCAGAAAAGTTGCTGAGGCCCCAGAGATCATCTTAGCTTAATGCCACTGATATTGATCTCATGTTTATGCAATCACCATCATCAGTCAATAAAGACTATAAATGGCTCCCACATGAGTACTAATAAGAATCAAAGCTTGTGTTTTAAAAAGGGAGAATGGATTCTGAACAAGTCATCCACTTCCAGCATTTGCTCTAATGTTCACACTATGTGACAAACACTGAAATAAGCTCACTTTGGGTTCAGCAAATATCATTGCTGTAGGGAGCTTTCTCATTTATTTGTGACAAGTTATTTGTTCTTTGCTTTTAAAGATGGCTGCAATGTAGTAACTGAATTTTGCCATGAAGTTGAGCTTAATCAGAGCTCCCCAGAAATTCAGTTCCTCCTTTTGGCCATGGGAAATCAGACTGTGGCCTAATTTCTGGTAGAACCAGGCACTTCCCATATACATTTTAAGACAGGCTTGATGAACCTAAAAATGTCCTCTTCTGTCTGCTTACTACAAGAACCTAACAGACAACTCAGATTCATGATGGTGAGATGAATCCCATCTCCCCATTGTGCACAAAATTAATCCAAAATTAAGATATATCACTGTCTCCCTGCTTTGTTACTTGAGTTGAGCTTGTCACCACTGTCCCAAGATGACAGCACAGCAGATGTACCAAATTTCTTGTGTCTGACTTGACCTTAATATACCTTGATATGTTGAAAGCTTAAACAAGGTGCCTGTACTGGGTGCTGTGTGAATGACTCTGTGTAAATGCATCCATTGTTTTAATGTTAACTGAAATAGGGCTGGGCTCTGAAAGAATGATCAAAACTGTCTTTTCTACACTCTCTCTTCAAAATAAAACACCCAAACTCTGTAAAAGGGAAATCTGTAGTGAAATGCAATGCCACTAAGTACAGCCAAGAAACAGCCTCTCTGTTGCCATTGGTGCTTGCAGGGAAAAGAAGAAAAGCATTTAGCATATTAATTACACTAAAGAGTAAAATTACCTGTATATTATGCCTTTTGAGTGGAGGAACTGGAGCCCACAAATTATTTCAGCAGCATAAAACCTGAATGACAGAAGGCACAGGTTAGAACAGGAGCTTCCCAAAGGTTTTTACAACTGACCCAAAAGGATGGAAACCTTGTCTCCACAAGAGCAAAAATTTCCTTAAGTTCCCAGAAGGTTTGGAGTGTCTCCATAAGGCTTGGGGTGACTGTGTTTTACTAATGGGTGATGTGAGATTCCCAAAAGCAGGTGGGAATCTGGGATGGGGAGCACAGACAGATTCCCTGGCTTGTCAAACTGCCCTCTTCCCTGCCCAGATCTATGACCTGCTTTTCAAAAAACCCTGGATTTCTGGAATTATTTAGGCTGGAAAACCCCTCTAGCATTGAGTCCAACCATTAACCCAGCACTGCCAAAACCATCACTAAACCACGTCCCCAAGTGCCACATCCAGGTTTCCTGAACACTTACAGGGACAGTGATTCCACCACTTCCCTGGACAGCCTCTTTCAATGATTGACCACACTTTCAGTGAAGAATTTTTTTTCTGATTTTGAAAGCCTATCCATAGTATGGGCTATCCAGTAGGTTGGTGGCCTTTCTTTGGAGTTTTTTGAGCTTGAAGTCGTTGTTCTCAGCACATTTTTACCAAAAGGACACCACCACATCCTGCTGCAAAGAGGCAGCATCAGTGCAAAGAATGAAAGTGCTGTCCAAGAAGGGAATGAAACCAGAGGATCATATCTCCCTCCAGTGTGGCATAGCTCTGCTCCCTCAGTCTTCAATGCATTGGCACTTAATTCTGGACATTCAAATGCATTTGAATAAAAAAAAAATCATCAAACACTGATTTAAATAACAGTGTGGGTTTTTTATTATTAAATTATTAAATAAAAGTAATTCCTATGGTGGTTTCAATATTGACTTTCAAAATACCTTTTGCTTGCAGAAGGATTAAAAGCACCTTTCATTTATTCTAATTCCTCTATTTACTTTAATCAAAGCTAAATACATTTTTAATTCTCTGCTGGTATATTAATTTTTTGTTTAAATTTACCTTTTGTGCTTTTGATAGGTTTTCACCCCACCTCCTTGAACTTTAAGGGGAAAAAAGGGAAGATCCCATTACTTCTAACAAACACCAGCTTCACCCCTGACCACTGGGCTGGCAACCTCAGCTTAAGCAGGTCCTGCAGCTTGGCTGCAGAGTGTTGTAAAGGAACAAGGTCATGTCTGAGTGAAACCAACTGTGTGGATGGAGTGTGGATGTGGGAGGGGAAAAAGGGTGGGAAATGACTCACTCCAAGCCCTTCACTGAGCTGGGAGGATGGATTGTGTGGTTTTGTTGAGTTTGGAGACAGCTGAGATAGAGAAGGACTTGGATTCCAGCACAAGCATCATCCCCACTTTGCAGCTGGGCAAGGTGAAGAGAGGTCAAATAATCTGCCCAAGATTTCCTCTACAGGGCTGGGAATAAAATCAAGTGCCCATTTTGCTCCTGTCTCATGTGCACCCTGCAGCCCAAAGGCAATGAGAAATGCCTTACGTTGCTCTGGGAAGGTCAAACTTGTGGCAGCTCTGGATATGGAACATGAGGTCTCCTCCATTGAGGTATTCCATCACAAAAAAGAGGTTTTCCTAGAGGAGGAGACAAGGTGAATAAATAAGGGGTGATGAAGAGCAAAGTAAAAGTTTAAATATTTTTAAAAAATCAAACAGCTCAGAAAGCACTCAGAAAGAGGAAGGAAAGTGTTACTGTGAGGGTTTTGGAAAGAAAGCAGCTTCCTTTTTAGATTCCTCATTTCTCCTCTTGGCTCTCTAAGCCCATACTCACACTCCCTGCTCTGATTTCTATAAACACCATTAGCAAACACTGCAAGGCCACTTCATAACCAGCTGGGGCTGTGGATTTTTACCAGCACAGCTCCAGGCTCACAGAAAGGAGTCAGTAACTCTACAGTGCCTCTACAGCAAAGGACAGATGGACAAGCTTCTCAGGGGACTAGAGGAAAATGCAAAAATCACTCCCAGCTCTCCTCTGGTCCCCATTCCAGTGTAGTGTCCATCCAGAGGTGTGACTTTAAGCTGGTGTCACCTGCATTCCTGCACAGCTTCTGTGGAGGCACTTGGGTCTCACTTTTTCAAGTTATCAGAGGCCCTGACCAGACACAGCAATTTGTTTTAAGCACATGCTTGATTTTAAGCCTGAAAGCTGCTCTATGTAACTTGCTGGTGGGGAAAGTAATTAATTAATCATATTTCTAGATACCCAGTGAGCACTTGCATGTCAGAGAAGCCTGGAAAAAGTCAAATTCTTGTCCCCAGTTGCATGCAACCATGAGTTGTTCAACCAGAGCAGTGAAAAACTCTCCTCCTGATACACAGAAATGATGGAATCTCTCTATATAAGGAACAGAACTGATCACTGAGGTTTCTTTTCCAATCCTTGATACAGAATCATGGAATCACAGAATGGTTTGGGTTGGAAGACACCTCAAGCACCCCTAAATTTCCAACCCCCTGCCATGAGCAGGGACACCTCCCACTAGATCAGGTTGCTCATGTACATGACACTGATTCTCTCACAGCTTCATCAGCCAAAACTTCACCACCAGAACCCTGCAGAAGCTGGTTTAGATTGATCCCTTCCATGCTAGACAAAGCAGAAAAGACACATTTTTGTGGAGGAAAAGGATCTGCACTCTGAGTTATGGTCCCAGTTCAAACTCCTGTTTTGGGAATCTCACCTTTTGTGCATAAATGCAGGAATAAAACAAAATGGATGCAGTATCTTTTTCCCCTCAAAAGCCTGACACACCTGAAGTCAGCCATCTCTGGGCTATGCTATAAAGTTTATGAGTATCTTCCTTGTATTGCCTATTGCCCATTACATTTTTTCTGGGGGGGAAATAGAGTTATTTTCACTTATATTTTTAACTGTTGAAGGTTTTTATCCATAAAAGCTAATGTAAGTATCTCTGGCAGAAAGCCAAGAGCTGGCTATGTTAAAAAACACAAAAGTGCTTGTTCCTTTCAAACAACAGCTGTCTGCTCTAATTTGTGCAATTTCTTTAGCCAGATCCTCTTAATTACAGCACTCTTATTTAAATGGACTCACTGGAAACCCCACCTGTCATCCAACAAGCTCAAAGCCAGATCTGGCCTCCTGGGGAAAGAATACAAATTCCATCACTAAACCAAATGGGTGCAGGTTTTCAGTGTTTGTTGCATCTGCAGGGGGCTGTGCACATAAATGAGCTCCAGCAAGTAAAAAGGCCAAAGGAAAGTGAGAAATTTAGTGAGGAAATGTATAAGTCTTGGAAGCAATGTGAGCTCAGGAGCCCATCCAGGAAAATACTTGAGCAGATGCTCTTTGGGAAGGTCCACAGGGAGGTGATGGGGTTTAACAGCACACCAGCAACCACAGGTGTCCTAGGACTGAAGAAACCTCATGGGTCTTGAATGGGCCAGACTCAGCTTTAGTGGGCTGGGAAGGAGAAAACCCCTCAGTTCCCCTGTGAAACCCACTGATTTTGGCTATACCTTATCACACATCTCTAACTGTAACTTGAAATCTATGTTTATCCAGTAAAATGAGCAGTCATGCTTTTGTTCATGGATTTGAGCAGCCATCTGATGTACCTGTTGAACTGAACCCAGGGACTCTGACTTGAAACTGGGGAACTCTGGCAGCATCCTTGAGGGAAGAAAAGCTGGAGCAACCCCTCAGATTAATTTACATCCACATATACAAACCCTGTTGCTCAACTGCCTTAAGATATGAAGCTGGAGAATACAAACTTTACTTAGGAATGTTGAGGAATTAAGTTTGTGATAGATCAGGTTCTACAGAGTGGTACACAAACCCTATTGAAAAGACAGACAGGATCACCCTGACTTTCCTGCTCTTGGGCTTGGAAGTTCCCCTTGCTTCTTCAGAAGTGCAGATGTCTGGAATAGCTCGTGGAGGAGAACTGGTTGAGATCAGCCCTACGTCATTACGAGTGGTGAGCTGTAACCAAGAAGGGCAAAAGGGCAAAAACTTACTGGGGCCAGCTTCCTAGGCCTGAAATCTACAGAGCCACATTAAATATGGGAAGTGGCAAAACCCATTCTTGAAACCAGTGAAAATTCAAGAGAGGGCTAGAGGTCACAGGGTCAGAGGGTGCACAGGACGTTCTTGCAGACAGGCTCCAGCTTCACTTCCTCTTGTCCTGGGAAAGTTAACTGATGGCTCCTGCCTGCTGCTGAGAGGCTCTGGAGTCTGTCAGCACTTGGAGCAGGCCAGGGGGTTAAGGGGGTGTTATCTGGATGAAATTGTCCCTGCTCACTGCAGGGCAGTTGGACTAGATGACCTTTAAAAGTCCTTTCTAGCCCAAACCATTCTCTGATTCTCAAGGCTCTTCTGCAGAAGGCTTGGAAAGGGTGCCCTGCCCCTCTGCCCAGCAGGCAGGTGACAGACAACTTGCTGAGCACCTGTGGGTGCCACCCATCCCTGGGTAGAAAATGCTCAACTTTTGGTCGTGGTTCTAGACTCACACAACAGAAATAATTTGGTCTCATGGCAGACCTCAGGACCATCTGTTACAACCACAGAGCTCAAGGAGGACTGCAAAGGACCTTCCTGCACTCAGGGATGGATGCTGCACCAGGGTAGTTGTAAAATCATAGAAATTCTGTGTTGGAAGGGACCAACAAGGATCATCAGAGTCCAGCTCGTGGTCCTGCACAGGACACCCCTGAGAATCATACCATGTACCTGATGTATTTGATGTATTCCTGATGTATTTCACACCAGTTGTCTTAAGAATATCCATGTACCAGCCATTCCCTACTTCTAGGCCATATTCCAGGGGCTTTCTCCATTGCAGCACTGGGAACAGGACAAACCCTTCTGTGGGAGGGTGAAGTGCTGCTCCTACAGCAGGCAGAGCCCTACAACACGAGGCTGTACAACACAGACACACAGCTGTGCCCTGCACCAAATAACACAGCTCCTGCACACAAAATAACACTGTTCTCCAGTCCTGCTGAAAGCCTGGATTTCTGCAAGGACTTCATTGCCTGCCCTTTCAATCCCTCAGTGCCTGTGCTGGTTTCTCCTCCCCACAGAGCCACCTGCTCCCTCTGCCTCTCCAGGACACAGCAGGGATGGAGTTAAACCAACCTGCTCCTGCTCTGCTGGGAGAATGAATAGTCACTATCAGAGATGCTTTCAACTTTATAAACAATGAGTATAAAGCAGGAAGCATTTAAATTGATCTTCTGAAGGTACATTCTTTAACAGGCTTTTAAAATCCTTTAACCAGCTGGAAGCCCTCCAGAGCACTTTTCTGCAGAGATTTTCAGATTTTCTTTTCTTTGCATTTTGAAAACGCTTGCATACATATAAATACACAATTTAACAGAGGAGCAAAAATTCTTCTTCCCAGGGCTTCCAGGAGGATAAATCTCAGAATAATTAATACTGCAGGACAGTGTGGCTTTGCCTGTGTTTAGAACAGTTACCCTAACAAATGTCTCCATGTGGAGAAGGTTCTAGATTAAGTAACCTAATTCTGCTGAATTCCCACTGAATTAGGCTGTCCCTGGCCAAGAGAAAGGCTGGACATGATGCAATTCCTGCAGCTGACTCTGGTCTCACCTTTTCATGCAGCTCAGCACAGTCTGGGTGCTGATCCACACTCTGGATCTATTTTATTTCATGGGATAGTTGGCAGCCAAAAGCCTCTCAGCCTTTCCCACCACATCACTCAGTGTTGCAATCCCATCAGAGCATCCCATCCAGTGGGAAAGAGGGCAATGCAGTCCTCACTGTGTCTGCTGTCACCAGGAACAGCTAACACAGGGTTACTCCTTGCTAGGAGGTGACCACAGGTGTTCACCTGCACTGGAATTTGTACCAGAGCAATCCAAACTTTAATTCTGTCCTCTGGTTTAAAAGACCTTTTCCCCCTCCTGATATTGTGTAATATCAGCCTATCTTCTGGAGATGGCAGCATTTCTTACAGCTGCCCAACAATCCAGTCCAGTCCCTGCTTTAACTGTCTCAATATTTCTTGTTCTAATCCTTGTATGGTCAGCATTTCTAGCTGTGTGTTAAGGTGCTCATTTGGGATGCTCAGCATGGTGTCCCCATTGGTACAAAGCACAGGAATATATTTATACACATAAATAAAATACATTTGCAGAGATAAAGGTGCAGACTTGGCTTCCACTCGAGCTCTGAGATCCCAAGAGCTTTACTCACACTCAGAGCAGACAGAGCCCATCACTCACTGATAAACTGAGGCACTATCAGCCCATGTCCTCCAAGAGGAAGTGGCTTTCCCTATCAGTGTCCAACAGAATCTTGGAGAGTAATTTTCTCAAGGCTAGAGAAAGATTTGTCTGAAGTTTTGCAGATTAAAAAAAAAAAAAAAAAAAAAAACCAAAAAAACCCCAAAAAACCACCAGACCAAAAACTAAACAAAAAGAAGCCAAATCCATGAAACACAAATATTTTATCAGTTGAAAAACAAACCAACAAAAATGTTTTTATTTTAGGAAGTTAGGTTTTTTCAGGATTAAGTGCAGCTAGACTGCAGATTTTTAGAAATCTCAGGCAAAGCTGAATGCCTTTTGGGCTGATTTTCCTCAGGCTGGACAATGGGAAGGCAATGACAATACATGTATTGAATATGGCAATCATCTATCACCTAAAAACCCCACTTGTGAGCTGTCCTCCTCTTCTCCTGGGTAATGCCTTCCCTCTGTTCACACCACATGGGCTGACACCACCTAAAAGTGTCTTGCAAAATGTCATACACTTGATGTTATAATTACAGCTGCTCACACCTTCTCTGGCACAACCCTGTAGAAATCCCGAAGCTCTGCTGAGATGCTGCCACTTTCTGCTAAACAAAATTGAAATTTTGGCCAGGATTGAATGAGACCTTGCCAGTTTTCCTGCCTGTTGGTTGCAAGAGGCAAAATCCTCAAAGCTTTCCTAAACTTTCCCATCAGCTGCTTCAAATTTGGCCTTGAATCAGATTTTTTCCAAACTCAAAGTATTCAAAATACTATGAGTGTGGACAGATGTTTCCAAGCTGATGTGTCACCCCAAGAAAAAGAAGGAGGATGGAGCTAGGGCTGTTCAGGAGATCCATGGCATAACCAGGCAGTGGAGCTGAACACCCAAAATGAGTAAAATGCCCACGTGCCAACCCCAGGCTCTGATCCAGGGCAAAGAAATCAGCCCTGCCCTTCAACAGCCAGTCAGAGAAGAAAACTGAAATTCTGCTCAGAAAAAAAAAAAAAAAAAAAAAAAAATTCAGGAATTGAAGTAACCCCTGAGGAGATATTTTAATGAGAAATCTGAAAATACTCATGGAAAACAGAACCTAAGAATTCTCAAATTAGGACCACACTCCTGTTTTATGATTCTTTTCTCCTTCCTGCCAGTGTAAGAGATTTTTCAGTCAGTATTAAGCACATGAAGGTGACAGAGCATGTGAAAAAGGCTCACCACCAGGACAAAACATATAATACAACAATAAAGCAGAAAATAAACATTTCTGTAATATTTTCTTTTAAATTGCAGTAAAGAATTACTTCTCTTTTGAGTTGAGATAGTCTTCTCTGTTGCTACTTTGTGCTGCAAGTCAAACTGCCTCAAGATTTAATTTGCATTTAGGTAAAGGATGTTAATAAAACTTGGTCAATGAAGTAAAGAAACAGAAATAAAAGTGACTTTCAAAAAGGGAAAGCCTATTTTTATGGCAGAAGATCAGTGAAATGCAAAAAAGAATAAAACATAAGCTCTGGGATGCTAGTCACTGTTTTGGCATTACTGATTCTGGAATTTCACAGAATTATAAACATGCTTTTTCCTCCTCTTTAACATAACAGCATCCCTTTAAATCTAATACAGCAGAATAGCAGAATAGATCTCTGAGCTTATTGCTAAAATCCACACTATGTAATTCTGTAATTATGTCAGCTGAATATCTGGATACAAAGATGACTGCAGTAAAATAAAACAGAAAAATTCAAAAAGAGGTTGGACCAAAAAAAAAAAAACAAACACTATGGGCTTGCATTTATTCTCCAGCAATAAAACAAGAAAAGTATTCTGAGTTTTGAAGGCACTGATCATTCAGACTCCATTGAAATAGAGAGGAGCATTAAGTGCCTGGTGCAATCTAAAACCTGTCTGAAGGGCTATCCAGCTTTATATAACTGAGCAGTCACTCATCACCTGGGTGGAGGTGAGGAATAAACTCATCCCAAAGCTCAGAGAACTGTCAGCAGATTAAAGGATTTTTTCTTCCCCTCTGCAAACATGTGGACTACTGAGATCCTAGTTTTGGTGTAGGAATATTCTAATTTTTACTGTTCTTTGCAGAGATACTCAGCACCTGGAGCAGCTCAGGTAAGCCAAAGCATGAGGGATTCAGAAAGTCATTGGCACATATGTTTCTGTTTGAAAACTACTTATCTATCCAGTGACACGTCAAGAAACAAAAAAAGTCAGATTTTCAATATTAAAATTCACAGAGTGATCCTACACAGCAGTGCCATGGCTTCTGCCCATGGCAGGGGGGCTGGAAATAGGAGATCTTTAAGGTCCTCTCCAACCCAAACCATTCCATGATCCTAAAATGGTTCTAAAATGATCTTAAAAGACATTCTGACAACCACACTGTCGTTTGAGCCTTGGAACACCATCCAAGGTTGTCCCAGCTCCCCTGCTCTGGGTGACTTTCCTGCACTGAGTGATCACTGCTGGCTTGCAAAGGTCAGAGGAGAAAAAGCAGGAGCTGAAAATCAACCAGAGCCCAGAGCAGCTCTGGCCTGGGCAGCTCCATTCCAGTTTCCTTGTGTGAAGCCAAGTTCTAAAGTGGCAGTGATGGCTTGGGATGAGATGGATGGGGATTCTCTCTCCATGACAGGAGGGCAGTTCTGTGCTGCTGCCCAGAAGTGTAGAAAAAAAAATAATCTGGGTTCTCAAGCTTGGCACCCATGAACTTTTCAGGTACTGCTTTTCCACAATTCAGGTTTTCCATGGCTGGAAGCACCCCCTGAAACAGACAGTAAATCCCACTGGATCCTGACACAACTCTGTTTGGTCTCTCCTCTTTTTGCTGTGGTCTCATGAGGGAAGGGGACACCTGCATGCCTGAACCCAGAGCTGCAGACTGTCCCTGCTCTATCATCCTGAGCCTGACCTGCAGCTTCCAGACCAGGCTGGAGCACAGACAGCATGGAGATACAGGCAGAATTCCCTGGAGTAAAACTCCCTCACAGTGCTGTGATTGTTGTGAATGTTTTATCTCTTCAATTAAATCTTGATTTTCTTTGCTTTTGGAGTAGTGGCATTTATATTTTCCTCTGAAAACCAGCCCCCTTCAAGTAGGAAGTTAATTCCTTTCCTTGCCAGGCAAGGACCCATTCCCTGGACACATCATCCTCACTGTCAGTCCCAAAGGGGTTAAACATGAATGCCTGGACTCAGTGTCACATCATTTGCAGCAGTTCCCAGACATTCCCTGTTATAAATTTAACCTGTCTTTAAACAGGTGCCACATCCCACAGATGACTGGGATGTACCACAGAGGTTGTATTTGTTTCTCCTGACCCTGCAGAAGAACCTCCCATTGAGCAGATCCTAACCTTACACTGAGCCTTGTGCCACTAAATCCTGGGGCCGAGCAGGGTCTGGGAGCATCCTAACAAAACCTTGTACAAGCAGCCATGAGACAGTGCTGCTGTGAATTTGAGCTAGGAAATATCAATCATCTCTCAGGAATGGTTTGAGTAGGCTGGACAGAGAAAACAAACTCAAACTTCCATTGTTTCTTTCTGTGTCTTGTGCTTTGGTGTTAAGGCTGTTGGTTGTGGCTCAGGGAAGCAGTTGGTGGTTGTTGGCATGTAGGGCCATGAAAATATGTGCATTATTTAAATGCCACTTCAGTTTTGGTTTGGAGTCACAATGGAGATTTCAGATGGTGCTCTGTGCTGCCCCTCTGAACTGCAGAACCACCAGTGTCTGATGCCATTGAACAGTACCTGGGGGCAAAGAAGTGGATGACAGCATGTTTATCCTCCAAAAGCAGGGTTTCTTGAGTTGGCTTTGATCCAGGCTAACTGCAGCACAATGCTTCATGGTCCAAGAGGTTCAGACAACACATCAGCATGGGCACACCCTTAGCCCAGGGTACCAGGATGCAGATTTTAACAGCAGATTTTACCTCAGTGAATCTTGGATTTCATAATCCTCAAATACACCATCCCATCCCCAGATTGATGTGGGGGAAAGTGGATTAAATTTCTGGAGCCATTTTCTGAGTGGTTAATCTGAAGATCCCTTCCCTCAGCACCACTTCATGTCCCAAGTGCCTAGCAGGCTGAAGCCCTTCACCAAGCAGTTGTGTTTCAGTAAAGCATTCTCAGCCTGTGGAAGAAAGTGGCAGATCCTTGTCCTACCTTGGTCTGGAAGGTGCAGAAGACATGAGTGAGGAATGGGTGCTCCCAAGCCAAGGAGAGGACTCTCTTCTCCACCATCGTACACTCAACGTCATCATCCATCAGCACCACGTCCTTCTTCAGGGCTTTCACAGCAAAGTACTGGTCTGTGCTCTTCAGCTCAGCCAGGAACACCTAAAATGGAAACAGCTGCTCAGAAAGAGGGAATATCTCCTCTCAGAACAGCCATGTGAGGGTGGGAACTGAGCTCCTGGGAATTCACTGGGGTACACCTTAAAAATCTTCATGCTTAAAGCCTCATTCTGCCATTAAAGGCTTTGAGTTTGCTCCCCACACCCAGAAGAGTTTTATGAAATTGAGCCCTGGAGAAGGATGAGAAGTTCTTGGCAATTACAGGAGCAGGGTCCTACATGCCTGGATGGACAGGACATGCCAGAGAGCCAAACACCTCTGATAACAGAAACCATCCTCATGCAAATACTCCTGAGATACATTTCCTGTTTTGTGACTTCAAATAACAAAACACAGAATATTGCTTTGTCAGCATTTGAAATGCAAATACCCTGCACCAGATCTTCAGCAGGTGGAAAATTATGTCCACCAGTAGTTAAACTGGTTATATATCAGATGTCTTTCTCTCCTTCCTCCCAATTTTCAGGTCTGAGCACACAGGCTGGGTCCCCCATGCTTCTGCAGGACTTCCCTGAGAATGGGAAAATGAATCCTAGAGGAGTTATGACCTCTGTCTGTTTTTATAGGCAGGGGAAATAAGACCTGGAGCAGCAGAGAAGGGTTTTCTAGAGACCACAGAGCAACGAAGTCTCTGCTGGAGGGCAGTGACAGTCCTGATCTTCACACCAACAGCCTGCTGACCCTGTTTTTATAGACTGAATAAATGTGTAAGATTCATCAAAGAGGTCTTTGAAGTCCTCCACCAGACACTATTTACTGAGTAAGCTCAGACGTGTTTTATCCCTGACAAAAGTTTTATTTACCCTTTTGGCTACTGCTGCATTTCACTTTGTAGCACCAGACAGAGAGTAGAGCCTAGAGCCTCCCTCTGTCTCTGCACTGAATGACCAGAAATGCTCACAGTGCTGATGCTGCAGGCACCCTTTTTACCCTCCTGTTAGTGCTGGGCACTGCTCTCCTGGGGGACTGGGGAATGTGCTGCATTTGTGTGCTGTGACTTCCAAGGAGCAGGCAGGCAATGCCAGAGCACACAGAGGGGTGGTGGTGGGAGATACCCTCATGGATCTGCCCCTCAGCCTCCCAGGGTCACTCAGAGCTGGGGAGACCCCTGGGGCACTGAGATCTGCACACCCTGTCCCCTCTATGGGGAAGTGACTCTTGCTCCAAGCAAATGAGGGCACCAGGAGTGACACCAACACAGGAAACTTCTGGGTGAGGTTTTGTTGCAGAAAGGCACTAAATCCTCTCCACACCCACAATGTGCACTTCAGAGAGGTGCAGAACCTTGCAGAGTCTTGCAGAGTCCATGTCAGTAAAACAAGGTACAGAATCTGCTTCAATGGAGGCATTCAGGACTGGAATAAATGAGCACTTGAGCAACCTTATCTCATTAGACCTGTTTTGAGGAATGGTTTTGATTAGAAGACCTCCAGAAATTCTTTCCCTCCAATAAAAATGTTTCTATTATATCCATGCTCTTGATTTCAGGTTAGTCTGGAGTGTGTGTTTGG
>JAREIS010000025.1:7237500-7455000 GCA_030060385.1 Muscicapa striata striata | reverse complement strand
TTCCTGTCCCGCTCCTGTCCCGCTCCTGTCCCTGCTCCAGTCCCGGCTCCTTCCCCCGCTCCTGCCCCGGTGCCGGTGGCTCCGAGCCCCCCGCTGCTGTCGGGCAGACCCTCTCCTGCCGGCGGGGAAACTACGTCACGGGTGGATTTTGGGGTTGGTTTATTAGAAATAAATAAAAATTCAGGCTTCCTTCCTTTCTTTCTTTCCTCTTTCTTTCACTTTCTTTTTTTTTTTTCTTTTTTTTTTTTTTTTTTAAGTTTTCTCACTTTTTCTCTCTTTCTCTCATCCTCTCTTTTATCTCACATCCCTCTTCCCTTTCTCTTCTTTCCCTCTCCCTCTTGCCCGCCTTCCTTCTATTTCTTTCTTTTTCATCTTCCTCTTACCCCCTTATCTTTCGCTTTGGTTTCTCCCCCCTCTCTTTAATTCTCTTTCGCTTTGGTTTCTCCCCCCTCTCTTTAATTAGGTTAACAGTTAGTGTTTTCATACTGTGTTTAGTTTTTGCACGATTAAGCTGCTCTGGGGAAGCAAAGCAAGCTGGAGAGCAGGGGTGTGAAAATGACCCCGCTGTCCTCACGCTTGGGCTATTTAATTCACACTTAGTGAGCTTGTTAGGCTTGGGACGAAAGTTTTGTGCGCACACCCAGGGCAGCACCGTGGCGTGGGTTTAAAATAAGAAAGAAACTAAAAAAATATAGCCCGTGGTGTAATTAGGTATCAGACTTGGTGTGTCGTCCTGAGGGTCCTGCAGGAAGGTAATGATCCACCATGTGAATCTTGTTCCTGGGTCACAGCTCTTAGAGAGAAGGTGAAATACCTGGGGCCGATGGGGCCCAGGACCACGGAGGGATGAGTACTTTGGTGCCATCTTTTATGAAGAAGTGGAGAGATTCAGTATTTATAGCTGGAGTTTACCTGGATGATTTAAAAAATAAAGAAAAAAATTTTAAAAATAATTAAAAAAAAAAAAAAAAAAAAAAAGGGAAAGGACAGAGAGTGGTTTGTGAAGCTGGACAGTGATCTCTGTTGGGGCAAAATCTAAATCCCCGAAGTTTGCAGTGGAAATAACCCGGAAATCGTGGAGAAAATGGGATGAGCGGAGTGGAGATGGAGCCGAGCGGGTTCAGGAGTCTGCTCCCAGCCCTCAGCAACTTGTTGAGTGTGAGCCTGCATTAGGCTCCGCTCAGTAACTGCATTGTTCTGCTATTAGTCCCTTTAAAACAATTATTTTTAAGGATCAGCAGCCTTTGTCCTTTCTTTCTTTTCTTCCCTTTTCATTTCTTTTTTTCCCAATATATCAGCAGAAAGTGGAAATGCGGTCTCTCTGATCTAGCCTGAATATTATTTACTATGCTACTTCCTGGGGAAGATAATGAATCTTGACCCTTTCTATTCGTATAACCCACCTTCCCTTCCTTTTGAGCAGCGACTTTCAGTATTGTTCATGAATGCCTGGCATGGTGAAAACCAGTTTGGAGCTTTTCTAGACACACACGAGCTCCCATGCAAACGTATGTGTCCACCCTGTAACCATCTGTGGCTCTATACATCCGAGTTTGCATCTCTCCTTCTGTATATTTAGCAATCTCTATACACATATCCCAATGCCTACAGAGGTTAAGGATCTCTAGGTGTCAGAGACTTTCCAGGACTTTATTATCATGCACAAACTTGCTCTACTCCCAGTTGAATAACTTTTCCAGCCATTTGCTCAAGATACTGTGGATTTGGCTAGATTTGATTATTTGGATATATTTTTCTATTTGTTTAGCAAGGGCCGAAAATAATTTAAAATATTAGGTACAAGCCCTTAGGAACATTTATAGCCAAAGGGAAAAAGATTTGACTGCGGAAATCTAGTGGATTTTTTTTTTCCCCACAAAGCTCAGGTCTGTATTTTAAAAGACAAGTAAAGTGTCCCTTGTCACAAAAAGGGTATGGAGCATTTCTTTTGAGGCGGTTGGTACCCTCTGCATGTGCCATAACGTCGCGAAAAAGCCGTCTAACATTTCTAGGTAGTCTCGTGGAAGAAGAAAAGACAAACTGAGTAGTTTGCAAAGTTTATCAGCCCCTTTGCAAGAGGTTATTATCATGTCTGTGGGCATTTTCTGGTCTTCTTCGTTTGACCAGGGAATTCCCAGGGTTTATAGCTCACGGCTCTGTTCGGGAAATAATTTTCCAGCTAAGAAAAAAAAATATTTCTACAGTCGGGACTTGGCAATTTCACGCAGGATCTTAGCTTCAAAGTCTTCGTAGGATTGCCTGGAAAACGGAGAGAGTGAAGCAGAGCTTTCCAAATCCCGTGTCACAGGGCTGGCACCCTGCTTGGAGGGGTCTCGACCCCAAAACCTGTTCCTCAACAAGATCGGAACTGCCACCCGTGATCTTGCAGCTTTAAACATTTAATTTTAAAAGAGGAGCGAGGTTTCTCATCAGATGTAATTTTCCTTGTTTCTCCCGCATGCTGAGCTCCTTGGGAATGACAAGGGGTGGTGGTGGGGGGAAGCACGTCCCGGCACCCCCACGGGGGGCTTTGCCGGGGTGGCAGAGGGATGTGACCGACGTGTCTCCGTGTTTTCTCCGAGCAGGGAGCCAGGTGTGCCGCCCCCCGCTGCTGCACGGCTCGCTGCCCTGGCTGGACGGGAGCAAGGCGCTGAGCAGCCACCACAGCGCTTCGCCCTGGAACCTCAGCCCCTTCTCCAAGACCTCCATCCATCACAGCTCACCGGGACCGCTTTCCGTCTACCCACCCGCCTCCTCTTCCACTTTATCCGCCGGCCACTCCAGCCCGCACCTTTTCACCTTCCCGCCGACCCCTCCTAAAGATGTGTCCCCGGATCCGTCCATCTCCACCCCCGGCTCCACCGGCTCCACCCGGCAGGACGAGAAGGAATGCATCAAATACCAGGTGTCCCTGGCCGATACCATGAAGCTGGAGTCCTCTCACTCTCGGAGCAGCATGGCCTCTTTAGGAGGAGCCACCTCCTCCGCTCATCACCCCATCACTACCTACCCACCGTATGTCCCAGAATATGGCTCTGGACTTTTTCCCCCCAGTAGCCTCTTGGGAGGATCGCCAACCGGGTTTGGGTGTAAATCGCGACCAAAAGCACGGTCAAGCACAGGTAGGGCTTTTGGCTTCTTCGTCCCCGTTGCTCGGGAGAGGAAGCTGTGTGGGGGAAAAGTGGGGGGCACAGGGATGGGGCTGAGCCCTCGCTCCCCGCTGCACGCACTGACATGTGCTCAAGCATCCCTGAGATGAGCAGCAGGGCTGACACACGACACTTCACCTTCCCCACAGGATGCTCTGTTAGGTTTACAACCAAATTCACCCTTGTCCATACCTGGCTGGGGATAGAACCAGGCCCAGGAACCCAAACCACCCACCCGGTGCCGCGGGGCTCCGGTCCTGGGGGCGACCCGGCCCCTCCGGCGCCCACGGTGCGCTCAGCTGCGGCGCCCGGGGAGGAAGCGAAACCGAGGGAACCGCAGCATTAGTGATCTCTCCGTATTTTAATAATGGTGCTAAATCCCGGCCAACTTCCCCCGCCCGCCCTCCGCCTCGCTCTTCCCAGGGCCTCTTCCCATGCGGCGCCCGGAGATGCGGGGAGGGTTTTCCCCGGGGCGGTGAGGAGAGTTCGCCCACGCAGCCCCCAGCCCCAGCCAGCTCCGTGCCAGGGGCTTTGGATCACCCACAATGAAAGTCCCCAAAGTGTCCCCCTGTCCGCCTTTCCCGGGGGGCCTGGAGCGTCCCAGCTCTGTGCGCACCCAGGAATGGGGTGCGAGGGCTGCGCGGCTCCGGCTCCCGGCTGGACACACCGGGCTTGGAGGGGTGGGAGAGAGCCGAGGGGAGTGTGTTTGAGTGCAGAGAAAAGGGCGATTAGTCAAAACTATTTTTCCCCCTTTTATTTTTTTTCTCTCTCTATTTTGTTTTTCCGAGGAGGCTGCTGCGGGGTTGCCTGGCATGAATGAGATCAGTTTTCAGGGTTTTTCCAGGGTGACATTTACTCTGTCTGTCTGAGCAGGGACTGTCTCTATTTAGCTGATATGTTTGAGCTAATCCAATTATTTTCAGACTGCTGCACGCGACAGTTGCATTGTTTATCCAGCGCCAGGAACTTTAATAGAGTCCGGATGCGGTTAGAGTGACAAAAAAACCCAGACCTGTATGTTTTGTACATGAAAGCAGGAGAGAGAGAGAGATGGGGTGAAACAAAAGAGAGGGACAGAGACTCAAACAGCCCGGGAGCGGCTGCCCCGTTTAACCGGAGGGGAACAAAACGACCTGGTATTAACGGGACCGTCTCCCCGCCTGGCCCCAGCACGGACCGGGTGCTATGTCCGGGGTAGGGACCGGTTTATTGTGGCCCCGGGCGGTGCTGAGCATCCCCCGGCCGCCCCGGCGCCCGCCGAGCCGCAGCTCCCGCCGGGCACCCACCGGCTGCGCGGTATTTTCAAACCGTCCCGGGCCCCCTCCACCCTCCCCTCTTGTTTTCCTTTTGCCACTTTCTGTTACTTTACCTTCTAGAAAAGACATCTGCGGTTCGTGATAAACCAACCCCAGCAGCAACACCTATTT
The DNA here is from genome assembly GCA_030060385.1 of Muscicapa striata striata. Lineage (NCBI taxonomy): Eukaryota > Metazoa > Chordata > Aves > Passeriformes > Muscicapidae > Muscicapa > Muscicapa striata. Next base: position 7,450,424 of record JAREIS010000025.1, on the reverse strand, counting down.
TTTTTTCTTTCTCTCTCTTTTTTTTTTTCCTTTCCCTTTAAAAGTTGATCTTTTAGCAAGCTAGGAGCTCTCAGACAAAGAGGGCTAGAGCTGGAGAAAAAGGAGGAAGGGGGTGATTTTGCAGGATAAAAGAGGGAGAAAGAGCTGCAAGTGTATTTTTTTGTTGTTGTAGTTGTTGGGGGGTGAGAGAAGAGGGGTTCAGTGCAAAGGCTCTGGAAAAACGGTTGCTGTTTGTGGTTAGGGCACGGATGCCTCTTGCTCGAAGGCAGCACAGGCTGGGGCAGCGGGGAGCCGGCTCTGTGCTGAGCTGGCTCTGCTCTGCCCGGCCCGGCTGAGGTCTGCCACTGCTCTCAGGTGGGCCACGACTGACGTTAGGTACAAAAAACCTTCCCCCGGTAAACCTAAGACACAACGTAATCTCAAACTCATGAAAGTAGCTGAGAGGCAGGGGCTGCATCCTCCCAGTTCCCTCCTCCAAGCTGGGAACTGGTGAGCTGGGGGAGATCTCCCCCTGCAATAGCCAGGGAGAGGATAAAGAGGTGCCCAAAAAGAAGAATAAGAGAAAGAACGAGGCAGGCTTGGGGCTGTTTGCTATTCCAGATAGCCAGGATGGACCACCAGGCTGCAGATGTGGTGGGGAAACCAAAAGGGGTTCCAAAACTTCTGAAAGTTTTGGGTAGTGGAAGCTTAATTTCAAATTAATCAATAGCAGATATTGTCAGAGCCATTATATCTTGGCTAGAGCTGGGGAGATGTTTTGGGGGTTATCTGTGATTGTTTTGGGGGTCCTTGATGTGGTTTGACCTGAGGCCAGAGGAAAAGCCCTCCAGGCTCATGAATGCCCCTGGGAGCTGGAAGAGTGCTCAAGGAGTGACACTGGGGTGCTCATACATGTCAGAAAGGGGGTCATGGACTCAAATTCTGTATCCATTATTTTGGGTGTAGAGGGCTGGAGGCTTCTTGCACAGCCTGCAAAGGTTTTTCTGGTGCTTTTGGAAACATGGGGTCTCCAGAGTTGTAGAAGCCCTTAATCCAAAGGTGAGGGGAAATTGCCCCTCCACTCCTCCAAAGGAGGGACCTGTGGGAGGAGTGAGAGTTTCTCTGGGGAGCCCCTTGAACCACCATGGCATTTGAGTTGTCATTGTCACCATCCCCCTTCCCTGCTGCTGAGACACAGGCTGATGCTGCCTGTAGAGTGGTGCTGGGGAGGGGAACAGGATCAGACTCCACCAGACTGTGCCAGGGACATCGTTCAGTCACGGCTTTGGACCCTTGCTTGGAGATCCTGAGCTTGGGGGGCACTGGCAGGGTCTGGCATGGCTGGGTGTCTGGGGAGGTTGTGGGGTTTCTTGCGGAGGGGGGGCTTTCCCCAGCCCCTTTTATCTCTGCTTTCCCTAAGTGAACCATGTGCTCTCTTGTTTCCAGAAGGCAGGGAGTGTGTAAATTGTGGGGCTACCTCAACCCCTCTGTGGAGAAGAGACGGCACTGGGCACTATTTGTGTAACGCCTGTGGACTCTACCACAAAATGAATGGGCAAAACCGGCCCCTGATCAAACCCAAGAGAAGACTGGTGAGTCTCCTTCTATTTTATTCTTTCTTCTCCTTCTTCTGCAACTTTTGCTTCCTATCTGCAGCTCGGGATGGATGGGGAACCTCAGCCAGCTCCCGCTGTCCCACTGCGTCAGTGGGCTGGGAGGGAGGGATGCTTGGGGAGATGGTCCCAGCTGCTGTGGGTCTCAGTCATCTGGTCCTCTTGCAAACTGCAAAACAGGTTTAAAAATCGAGATCCAGGTCTTCTTGCAAACCAGAAATGAGTTTTCAACTCCACACAGTGCTTCTGGATGGTGGCTTGAGGACAGTGACACTTTCCAGGGCCTAAGGGCAGGATAATAATTTCCTAGTGACCAAAGAAATTATCTGGAATATAGAATTTCTCCTGGGCTATCCAAATCTCTGCCCTCCCCTTCTTAATGTGTCTCTATCCTCCTTGGCTGGTGGTCTTATGGAGAAGGGACCCAAACTGGATCCTGGGTGTCACTGGGGTGTCAGACAGACCTTGGTCCTGCAAAGACCTGGAACCATCAGGTCCTGGTGCCACTGGTACCTGGTGTGGCTATTTACGTCTGTGCCATCTGGGTCTCCAGTTGTGTCACAGGGACACAAGGCAGAGGATGGTGAGTGTGCAAAGCCAAGCCTGTGCCAGCCTGTGCTCCAGAAGCTGGAGGAAGATGAAATGCGTGGGTAAATGTTTGAAATAATAGTTACAAGACTGGTGACTGTTCTAAGCACAGACAGTACATTACAGCATCCCCAGCGATCTGTTCATGCATTTCCCTGGAAGCCACAAAAAGGTCTGGAAGCTGTGGGCATGGCTAATAAATGTGTTAAAGTGTATTTGGCAAATAATCAGACAGACCACAAGGGGAAAAATATATCAAGCGGGAGAAAAAATTATGGTCCCTGCTTGGGAAGTTATTGAATGTTTCGAATCGAGGCACATTTGGTTTTGTCAGGATAAAAGATGTGGAAGGGCTCCTGGGGGCTGCTCAAAATGTGGAGGAAAAGTGGCTCTCACCTGTCTGTGGAATTTTTGAGTAGATGGATGGATCTGGCCAGTTTGAGGAGGCTCGTGCCCGGCATGGCCAGACCCCGCAGGCAGCACAGGGCTGGTTCGTTCGTGTTCCCCTCGAAGGTGCTCACAGCTTTTGGGTTGAGATCGGCTTCCTCACCTGTGAGACACCCAAAAATTGTATCAGCTTTATTCCCTCTGGCTCTGGGAAGCATTTGCAGGGTACATTCCTAGGAAGGGCTGTGCTGTGAGGGGCATCAGCAATAACTCTGTCTGGCCATGTGAGTTTTGGGGAAGATGTGGGTTTGCTCCTCTACCCCGCCAAACTTCCTCCGTGTGAAACCTCTCCGTGCCCTCCTCTACGGGCTTTTCCCATATAGGAAAATATTTGTCTCTCTCATCTTTCATAGCCTTGTTAGAAAAAAGGAAAAGCTTTCTAGGGAGGGAAGTACAGGCTGGAATTTTGATTTTTTTTTTTTGGCAGCTCTCTTGTTCTCTTCTCCTCCTCCCCCTGGACCTTCTGTCTTAAACACACAGCCCTCGTTTTCTTTAGTTTTTTTTTTTTTTCCTCGTTCTCTCTTTATGTGTAAAGTTAACTTCCTAGGAAAAAGCTGCCGGATATCTGAGCCCTGGAGATAACTCCTAAACAACAGCTCCGTTTCCCCAGTCCAAACACACAGGAGCTTGAGCATATCCAAACAAGCAGAGGGGGAGGCAGAATAGGAAAGCGGCTGGAAAGAGGGGGAGAACTTTCAAAAAGTGTCTGATGGAACCACGAAAGAATGTCCCGAGTCACCCTGAGCCCAGCACATGTAAAATGAACTATATAAATAAATACATAGTAAAAGGTCATTCTTGGGAAAAAAAAAAAAAAGAGGAAGAAAGGAAAGAAGTAAAGAGAGACCCTGTCTTGCATTATCACGTCAATCTTTGGTCATTTTAGTTAAAGTTGCAAAAAGTTCCCCTTCTTTAAATGCGGCCTTTGCTAAATGTGAAATTTGATTTTTCTACTTCCCCCCTGCCACTCCCTCCCCCCAGCACTGCCTGGGAAAAAGAAAAAAAAAAAAAAGAAACATCCCTAGTGCTGTTTGCACCTATATTTATTTCCCTTGCTAACCTCTGAAAAAAAAAAAAAGTAGTCCAAAGGCACCAGAGCTGGGCCTGCATTTGCATTTTCTGTGCCTGAATGTGGACGTGCGTGTGGCTGTGGCTTGAGTGGATCTCTCCTGCTGTGAAGGCAGACAGGCTGAGCAAGGCAGTGGATGGAGGCTCAGGGTGGGGACCCAGCTCCTTCCCTTTGCCACAAGTTTCCTTCATGACCTTGGGCTGGTTTCATAGGCTCTGATAACAGCAGCACTGAAACTAATGATCAGATTCGATGGGTGGGAGAGAGGAGGCAAAGAAATTCTTGGATGAGGAGAACCCAGCCCAAGCCTTGTTAAATTCAATGGGCATCTTTGCGAGGGTGTCCTTTAGGTGACAGGGATGAAGTCCTGCTGGCTCAGGGGCTCAGACAGCTCTGCTTCATCTCGAGGAGGAAGGTGGAGATGTTGGCAGGGGAATCCAGAACAGGCAGGTGGTACCACACCATCACTGTCTGAAAAGTCTTCAGCCCTCCTGGAGGCCATTCCTGTCCCTGTCACTCATCACTGCTGAGATAAAACCTTCCTTTAGTTTTTCTTCCATTCCCTGCCCATGCAGATGCAGAGCTCTCCGTTTCCATGTCAAGCCAAGCCGGTTTTGGAAGGATTATAGCCAATTTCTCAGCAGGTCCATGCACATGCAACCTTATTTTAGGAAAATGATGCTTGGAGCTTTGTGGGTAAATGCAGACACTGAAAATGCCCCCTAATTAAGCATCTTTATTAGCACTTGGTTCCTCCAACCTCCTCAATTTCACCTTCTCATCACTGCTAGCGCTTCTGAAGTTGTGCCTTTGCTCACTGGCAGCTGTGCCATGGGCTTTGGTCCTATAGATGATATGGGGCAGCTAATTAGTCATCCCATTACTGACATGGCCAGGCCCGAGCCGGTGATTAGCGTCAGTGGATGCCATTGCTGGGAGCTTTACAATAGCGTTATTATTCATTGTTTCCTGCCCACTGCCCTGCCTCCGGTAGAACTTGGTACAGCACAAAAGGTGCAGCCTGGGACCGAAAGAGATTAAAATACTCGCCTAATGATGCTGAGTTTTGGTAAGTGAAACACAGTAGTTGGAAATGGTTTTAGAGAAGACAGTAGATGTTGTGATTTATTTGCTTATTTAATGTCAGAGTTTGTTTGAAGGCAGCGAGGTGGTGACCAGGCGTGTCTTTTGAACGCACTTGCTGTAAGAGAAATTACGGCGAGCGCTGTGTAGAAACCCCAAATATCTTCAAAGGGGATGTTTCCCCAGTGTGGGCTGAGTCAAATATCACTGGTTTTTAGAAATTTCCTTAGGCTTGATTTTTGGGTCTGATAAGGGGAAAGCTGCCACCAAGAGACTCAATCCAGCCTCATGCCCCTCTGAGCCACGCATGCCGAGTGTCAGGATTTGGGGGGCAGAGAGCTGCAGGCACTTCTCCAGCTCTTTAGTGAGAACCTGGCTTTGCAAGCTATTGTCTCCATGCTACATTTGTAACATATTTGTTATTTCATTATCCTGGAGATTTTGAAGGGAACCCAGTTTGGGTCCACGGCGTGGTCAGGAGGAGTGCGTGCGTCAGTTCGGAGCTCTGCTCTTCATGGTGGGATGCTTCATCTTTGCTGGCTCTGGGATTTTTTCAAGTCCCATGTCCCAGCCCCTGCTTGTCATCAGCACAGAGAAGTCAGCTAAAGGCCTCCTTGGGACTGGCTTGGTTCAGAGTGGTTTATGGTCAGGCAAAATGGAACCGTCCCTATGGGCAGCCTGAGAGAGCAACTTGCTGTCAGATCAGCCACTTTGCGATGCTTCCTAGTGCTCATGGGCATTGTCTTATTTATTTTTCAGACAACCCTTTTTGTCTAATTAAAAGGAAAAAAAAAATACTCTATCTAAAGCAAAACCAACCCGTCCTCTCTCCACCTACGCCGCATTCAATTATGATTAAAATTGCAACATGACCTAACAGGAGTTGGTATTAATGCTAAGGCTGTGCCAGTGTCCATGTTTGCATTTTGGGTTTGTTGTATGCTATCCAAAGATGCGGTATTTTTTCTTTTTTTTTTTTTTTTTTTAATGTTGGATGTGCTACAGTGTGCGGCTGTGTGGGGTGAGGGGTAAATTTGAAACAGTAGGAGCACAAAAGAGAGCATTAAAGGCTCAGTTCTGCAAGGTGCCAAGCATTTCTATGATCTGGCAAATCGCTTAAGCACATGTTTTAACTTTAAGCACATGAGCAGTCCCATTGAAAGCAATGCATCGGGATGAAATCAGAGCTCTGGGACCGTGTCATATTGATGAAGAAGAGATAGGATGGGGATCTAATTTTTTTTTTTTTTTTTAGTAGCTGTAGGCATTTGCACACACGCAAACACGCATACACGCTCACACAGCAGTCTGAAAACTCCTGTTCCTCCTTCAGTGGCAGAAGGACAATTTGTTGCTAAAGTTACCGTTTTTGAATGATAAATAGGAATTTATGCATGTGAAAGACGAGCAACTTTGCTAAATTTGACTTTGCTAAATCATTATCACAGCTAACAAAAAAGGCTTCTGTATACACTTTGCCACGTAGATTTTTTTCCTTGTTCCTACCCCTTTATGAAATGGCAAATTCTTCTTTCAGGCTTGTTACCAATCCTTAAATAAACATGAAGGTTTGGGCTGAGAAAAGGGTGTAATTAAAAAGTTGGGATTCTAGCTCTTTGCCACAGTGTTATTTCCGATCTGGAGCCCGTCTCCTTTGAAGCTGAGCTGAATTTACGGGACCGGGCTGTGCTTGCGGTTGGGCCCGGCGAGCAGCTGCCCACCCTGCTCTCACCCCAGCCTGAGTGACTCACGCCCTTGACTCCAGCAACTGCCAGTTCAGGCCCTGACTGCAGAATTAGACCCCTGGGGGGTCTGGGAGAATTAAGATGGAAAGACATGTTGGCATTTAAATAACATTTTCCCCTCTGGAATGGGCTGCGCCAACGCTGCTAATTTTGATGAGTTCTATCAGAGGTTTAGCACTCACTTTTAGGATGCCCTTTGGCACCTGATTCAGTTCACATATAATTTGGGATTAAAGTACCTTGGGGATTTTTTTTCACAATTATTATTTGTTCTCACAAGTCAGTTTCTGGAGGCCTCTGCTGATGTGCGTCAGTCTTGCAGGGTTGATGTTTTCTTTCTCAGAAATTTTGCTGATTGCATTTTTAATTTTTTTTTTTTTAACCCGGGTATTTTTCCCTTCTTCTTCTCTTTCCCTCCTTCCTGCAGTCTGCAGCCAGGAGGGCGGGCACGTCCTGTGCAAACTGTCAGACCACCACTACCACCCTGTGGAGGAGAAATGCCAACGGCGATCCCGTCTGTAATGCCTGTGGGCTCTACTACAAGCTGCACAATGTAAGTGTGACTGTAATACTCAATAATGGGGCCTCAGCTTCGGTGCTCAATGATCCAAACTCTTCCTAAACTTGAGGATTTCCAGTCTTGGGTTGTGCCAAGCCCTCTGTTATCCTTTGGAGACCGTGGGGTTTGGAGGGATGAGACGTCAGCCTTTCAAATGTAGCCTTTCCAACTTGGAGAGGTATAAAACAAGGCTGTCCATGGGTAATATTAGAGCTTTTCCATGCCTGAGCCAAGAAAGGAGGGGTGGGTCAACACAGAGAGACATTATCTGCTGACGATTGGGCCCAGAGAGCTGGAAAAGACAACACACTGTCCTGCAAGCCGACACCCCTCCTATGTGTAGCTTGGTTCCTCCCGCAAATACAAACTCTGGAAAAAAAGAAATATGTGCCAGAGTCTATTTAGATCATTCTTGGGTTTGTGGCTGCCTTTGTCCTGTCCCCAAAGATGATTTATTTAGGCCCTGTGTTTGTGCTGGTTGATGCAAACGAGCCCCAAACCAAAAAAGGACTTGATTTAGTTAGCGGGCTGCAGAGTCTGCTCAACCTGTGATGTGGATTTTAAAGCATCTGTCATGGAAGAAAAGGAGAAATGAAATTAAATGGCTGGCAGATTTAATCTAATATCTCCATGCAAAGCCAGCTTGCAGGAACCAGGGATATGTGCCCCAGGGAAAGAGCTAAAGGGACCTGAAAAGTCTTCCACTGAATAATACTGCTAATAAGGGAGACTTAAGGCTACTCCTGTTCCTCTCATTCCACATGTGGCATTAGAATAATTATTATGTCAAAAGAAGGAAAATACTTGCAATTTCCCTTTTTTTTTTTTTTTTTTTTCCCACTAGTGGTTGATTGCTTTGTGTTTGGTTTGGAAATCTGGGGCTATGTTTTGCCCTTATGTCCACCCATGCAAACACATCAAAGACTTATCAGGTTTCATGGGGCATCCAACACTTGTGGTATCTCAGTCCCTTCCATTTGTTATTTCAAACGGTTTGGTTTCGTATGATGAGTAAACAAGTTTGGATTAAGTAGAAAAAGGCCCCAACAAACAACCAGGCTAATTTTTCACCTGTTTCATGGGAGGCATCTCTCTTGGAAAAAAGGAAAATGTTTACCCTTTAGTGGGCAGGTGTCTCAGCATGCTTTGAGTCTCATGAAGCAGCTAAAGCTTGGCATCAAACTCTCAGTGTGATCACTGCAAACAAATGGGCTGGACCCAGAGTGAAAACTCTCAAAATATCATGAGAAAATATTCTGCTTGCTATTTCCTTGGCAAGAAGGGAGAAAGGTCAGCCAGCTTCACTGAGGGGGGGGATCTATGCTTGTGCTCTGTTTCCATTTTGCCCTTGTAACAACCAGTGGTAGGACTTGAATCGTGTAGCTTGGGACACCTCTAAGGAGCTGCTCCTCCTGTAGCCAGCAAAGCCCTTTGAAGAAAACAGGCTCTTCCCAGTTGATGCTGGTGGATGCCTGTGTTTTGATTGGATGACTTCTCCCCTTGAAGACAATGTAGTTCCCCCCATGATTGCAAAAGATGGCTGCATGATGAGTTATGATGTGTCCACTTCCATTGTAGACATCTGACTGGAGAAATCTCCCCCGCAAGAGTTTAGAATGGTGTCTGAGTGCTGAGGTTCTCTAGAAATGTGCCTGCCAGAGAACATCCTTTTCTTTTTTGCACTAACACTGTGAACCTAGCTGGCCTGAATTGACCTCTAGATCCACTGTTTAGGAAAAGGCCAATCCAGCTGTGAAATTTGTGACATGGGGCAGGCCTTGAGCACATTGGAACCATTTTCATATTCATTAAAAACACCAACAGCTGCTTAAAAGCTCAGCATAGCTACTTACCAAAGTCAAGTAGTATCTTGCCTTATGAGCAACACCATTAATGGATCCTGCTTAAATGAAACCCCCAGAGGACTGAGGTGCTGTGTACAGCAAAATAACCAGGCAAGGATACTAAAATCCAGATATGGATTATCTGGATTTTATCTATCCAGTGGGTAGATACTTTAAAAAAAAAATAAAAATCTTAAAGTATTTACTGAAGTATTTATTATTTACTAAAGTATTTAGTATTTAGTATTTAGTAAAGTATTTACTAAAGACTTTAGTTATGACTGTGATGAGAAGTGTGGTCTTGCTCCCTGAGTGTATATTATCTCCTGATTTCCAGCAGCAGAGGGGTCAGAAATAGAGAGGCTGATTGTAGTATGTCCCTCACAAGCAGCTGTCAGCATAGATGTTGTGCCAGTGCCAGTGGAAGGTCTTTGAATGCTTGGAAGTTGACTTAACCCTGTTTCAGGCTTGGCTGTAGCAAATTCCTGTCTGCTGTTTCATCCAACCCCCCTCCCCATTTTTTTTTTTCTTTGTGTTTAATGAAATTTTCTGGGACCTTAACATCATTAGGATATTAAATGGATTGATCTGATGTTGAAACTTGCCCTGATTTTATGTCCACACCAGGAATGACTGCAGTGAAAAGGCTAATTTTTTTTCCATGGTGTTAATTTTTTCAAGGAGCTGTATCAGTTTGTTTTACTGTTGATTCCCACAGCTTAAGCAAACCCATTTGTCAGTAGGATATAAGCAATAATCATAATAGTCTTGGGGTGCATTTAGTGAAGCTGTTGGCATTCCTCCCACTGACTTCAACAAGAGCCGGCTCCATTAACACCAGTATTAACAATGACTAATATTTCACATTGATACGGTGCCTTTCATCCCGTGGCATCCCAGAGTGCTTTCTAAGATACAGCCAGCCTGGAAGATTAACCCAACATTGTAATGACTGTGTCTGAAGGATAAATCCACTTCAGTGACAGGACCTTATTGAGGTCAATGGCAAAATCCCATTGTCTTCAGTCAGAGCAAGATCAGACCTATAATGGTTAAGACTATCCCCTGGATTTGATCTGTTGAATATGAGGTTCTCATCCTTGTTATTTTAGTCCTTAGAAGTGGGATGAGCCTTCGCACACTTCAGGGATGGGTGGGAGTGTACCTTGCTGGAGGTGCACAGCAGGCTGGCCTGGGCCCATAGAAGTGAATGATTTCCCACTATTTTTGGTAAAATTAATCAGAAAAGGCCCCTTTCACAATACTCTAAAGTAGGCCTATGTGTCCCAAGAGCAGAGCTGTCAGTATTTTGCATATGATAAAACAAAGAGCATAATTCCTGCCCATAATTAATTGGCTCCATCTGAAATTAATGAATTTCATATACATGCGTTGGGCTGGTTTAATTTTAATTTAGCATGTGTTTGTCATTTTTATCAGAATTAATTTTCACGGAGAAGGTCTTCCCTCCGGGTCTTTCATTTCTCTACCCCAGAAACAGAGATGGGTCCTTGGCTTTGATGTTTTGGGGACCACTTTAACCCTGCTGTGACTGGTCTTTGAAGTCACTGGAAAAAATTTTCAGCTTGCTGCTTTGACTGTGCTGGTTCCTGACATTTATCTGAGTCCTTATCTCTTTGGCTATTGGGTTAGTTTCCTGCTCAGAGAGTGGGAGCATTCATGCTGGGATGATGTGGCCAGCCAGCAGCTTGGATGGCAGCTCTGACCCCAGCTGTGGGGCTGGCCATGGCTTTGCCACCATCCTGACACAGAGATAGTGTTCCCATCCTTGAGTTTCACATCAAATCATAGCCTGGGCCATCCTGTTCTCAGAGACTGAGTGAAACAGGAGAGATGTTGCTTTGGGGAAGTGTTCACTGTCCTGTGGGACCTGCCACCAAGCAAGGGTCAGGACCCTGTGCTTGTTCCAAGACCCAGCACAGCCCCAGTCCCACCACCAGGCTTATGTCACTTTGCCACAAACTGCTCCCAAGCTTGAAACTTTGCTGCTTCAACTGGAAATTGGTTCTGGCTGCCCCTGAGTCTCTGTGTCATGATACAGGATTGAGGCTAGTGAGGCTGGGGCTGTGTGTGCCTCCCCAAATCCGGGGTGGATTCATCAGGGATTGACGATTCCTGGCCTCCTCTAGTGTTGCTGCCTGGTGTGGCTCACTTGAGACTCCTTCCTGGCTTTGAACCTGGGCAACACATCCCTGTTAAAAACTTAAAACTGGCCAGGCAAATCTTTCCAATCCCAGCCATTTATCTGGAGCAAAGGGCTGTCCTTGTGTGTGCATCCTCAGTCCCTCATTGAGGACAGAAAGCCAGGGAAGCTGGTTGTGTTCTGTTTGGAAACCCACAACATTTTAAATTTTGCTTGTTGCTGCCATGTGGCTTTTGTTGGGCTGATCCTTCCTTCCTACCTTTAGTTGTTAGCAAGCAGGGCTGCTCTCTCCAGCTCCCTTTATGCAGAGGCAGAGGAATCAGCCTTTTATTCACCCATATTTAGGTGAGGTGAAGGCTCTTGTCACTGCTGGTAAAAAGAGCCTGTGGTCACAAATTCAGACTGGAATGACAAACTCAGGGATGCCTAAACCAGAGATAAGCCCGGTCCTTCCTCTCCCCATAATTCCATCTTTGCATGTAACAGGGAGCTATTTTATCCCGGCCTCTCTGGGGGGAGAAATCCAGGAATGATTCCCATGCTGTGAAAAGGGATCAGAAAGGGGCTGAGGAGCAACAAGTGAAACTGCTGGGATCTGGAGGAAGGGAGTTCTTTGCTCCTTGTGCTGATTTAAGGTCTTATGGACAAAGAGTTGCTCAGGACCCTTGCAGGGACATCTTTTAATTGTCTTTCATAGTAGATCCTGGTGGACAGTGGATCAATTTTTTTCCTCCCCTTTGTAGAATGTCCATCAGCCCCATCATGTGCTCACATTTATTACAAAAATGGTTCAGCCTCAGGGTGATTTGCTGCCTTCTGGTATAGGTGAAATCCTGCAGAGGAGGCAGAGCAAGACCCATTTACATTCTCAAGCCAAATTTTTAAGTTTGTTCAAGGACATTGGAGGCATAAATCCCTTCCCAAGTATGGTTTGTGGGAGTTCCATGTCACCTCTGCTAGTGCATGTTGTGATGCTGGCACTCTGTTCAGTATAAAATCAGAAAATTATGGAATATTCTGAATTGGAAGAGACTCACTAGAATCATCAAAGCCCAGCCCCTAGCCCTGCACAGGACAGCCTCAAGTAATAAGAATAATAAGAGTTTCTTACAGGATGTCCAACAGATCTTTTGCTACCATTTCCAAACCCTGATGGATGCATGGATGATAATTTCTGCTGTGTAGTTTCAGGAGAATTTAATATTTATCTTCCCTACAGATGTTAGTATTCATGTAGAAAATGCTTTGCTGGTCAGCACATATACTTATTTCAGCCCCCCACCCCCCTCTTAAAAAAACCTGTAAGCCGTTAGAAATAAAATCAGATTAGCTAAAGAAAACCAGAAAGAGTAATCAGTGAAAAATCTTTGGAAAGAAGAAAAATAAGACAAATCCTGTCCCTTTTGTGAAGAGTTGCCCAGCTTCCTAATGGAGCTGTGAAAGCTTGAGACCCCTCCTAGCACTGAGATGCCAGCAGTTCTTGCTAATGGTTTTAGATCAGACAGGAAGCCTCAGGGTGAGACGGTGTCTGTGGGGAATATTTCCAGGAGGTAATGATTGGTTTCATACCTAAACACGGTGCAATTACCTAATGTGCAGATAGTTGAAATTTTTCAGCTGCTGTGAATTATTTGGGTATGTTTAGCTCCTGTATGGCTCTGCCAGCAATTTTCTGTCGCCTTGTCTTCAGAAATTTTAACCAAGCTTGGGATTTCCTGGAGGGATGTGAATTTTGGGATGGAAATGGAGAGCTTGGGTAGCCACAGCACATGGTGTGTACAGGGGAGAAGGGGGCCTGTGACCAGCTGGTTTCTGCTGGGCTGGGACATGGGGTACATGGATCCCATGGTGATTTGGGGAGAAGGGATGGAAGCACAAAAAAATAATTGATTTTTGTTTAGATTAACAGACCCCTGACTATGAAGAAAGAAGGAATCCAGACCAGAAACCGAAAGATGTCTAGCAAATCCAAAAAATGCAAAAAGGTCCATGACAACCTTGAAGACTTTCCCAAGAGCAGCTCCTTTAACCCCGCCGCCCTCTCCAGACACATGTCCTCCATCAGCCACATTTCACCTTTCAGTCACTCCAGCCACATGCTGACCACACCGACACCGATGCATCCTCCATCCAGCCTCTCCTTCGGACCTCACCACCCTTCCAGCATGGTCACTGCCATGGGTTAGCAAGAGACTCCCCTGCTGAATGCTTACGGTCTCAAAATGAGATTTACTTTATATACTACTTGCATTTTTGCAGGCGTGTGGTTATGGGTCTGACGTCCCGAATCTGATGGGAGGGGGAAAATTAAAAGAATTTAAAAAAATAAAATAAAAAAAAAGTTATTTGAAGGCGTAAGAGAGAGAAAAAAAAAAAAATTAAAAATGCAGAAAAAAACTACAAAAAACACAAAAAAGGAAAAAAAAAAAAAAAAAAAAGAGAAAAAAGTAAAAAAAAAAACCAGTTTTAAAAAAGTGATGTTTGCCACTTTTTAAAGGAACTCACTATGGCGTCTATGTATTCTTACCCACTGAATCTGGATACCATTTGTGAATAAGCCATTCAGAACTTGCATTCCCTATTCGACAGGATCTCTAGTGCTGTGAAAAAAATAAAATAAAATAAAATAAAAACCGCTGAACATTGCATATAACTTATATTGTAAGAAATACTGTACATTTGAGGAAGACTTTATTGCATCTGAGGAGCTGTAAAGAAAAAGGCATGAAGGACTCCGAGAGAATTTTTTTAAAGGAAAAGAAAAAAAAAGAAGATGGGAGGACAATTTAAAAACCAGAGAAACAAACAATGCAGACCAAGAGGAAACGCGGTCTTACGAACAAACGGACCAACTGCCAGTCATGTCTTCTCCTTTTATTTTATTTTAATTTTTTTTCTTTTGTTGGTTTTTGTTTTGGTTTCTTTTTTGTTTCCGGGGAGGGGGAGGGGGCTGGCTAGAACGGTTTTGATGATGCATTAACTAACTAACTAACTAACTAAATAACTAAATAAATAAAACCTGTAGGGAGATCATTCATTTTGGGCCACGGGCCTTTTACATAGGAAGTACCAATGGTGTCAGGCAATCAGTGTTAACATGCGGACATTGCCAACAAGGGGGTTTCAGATAGCCATTCTCCAGGTCTATACGCATTGTGAACAAGTTCCTGTAATTGTTGTTTGTATGTATAATTCAACGCACCAAAATAAGAAAGATGTAGATTTATTTCATCCTATTATACAGACTGAATGGTTGTACAAATTTATTTACTGCTAGTGATAAGACCTGCTTTTTTTTTTGTTTTGTTTTGTTTTCATATTTTTTCCTTTTTTTTTTTTTTTTTTGGAGAATAAACTAGATTAAATTCTGTTGACTTAACAGTGTTTTGTGCTTGGGGGTGGGAAAAGGAATATTTTTCTTTCTTTATTAATTTTTCTTAGCATTTGTTTGGATGGTATTTATTACATAGCTACCACGGGTATGGGAATGTGTGTCTCTGCGCTCATGCTGACAGCCAAAGCAATGTTTGCAGTGGCTTGATAAAAAAAAGATAAATCACAGAACAAAGGAAAAAAACCCTCAAAAATAAATGGACTGCATGTTAGTGTAACCCCACTGTCCAGTGTGTGCTCCCTGTCCCTTGAACCGCAGCCCAGCTGCTGCCCTGCGTGTTTCGGGCTCCCAGGTGGGATGGGTCCCTTTGGGTCTCAGGCAACCATCACCAAACTGGTGTTGGGGACAATTTGGGACTGGGATAACTGCAAAGGTACAGCAGGGTATTTATGATCCCGGCTGGTTTTGGACAGAAGCTGGAAAAGCACATTCTGCTCTGTCTCTTTGAGTACTCAGTTATAGATCAAACCAGTGACTGTTGAGATCTTGATGTGAACTCAGGATGGATCTGATCTGCCCTTGTCTTGGAGGAATGGGCAGAATCCATTATGAAAGCCTGTATTTGATGAGAAAGGAAAATTCACAAAAATTCCAAGGCCATTAGCCAGTCCTGTCCTGCAGTGCAATTTTAATTAACATTACTATTGATAACAGCAGAGTTTGGCTCTTACTGTTTCATTTCTGGCAGTATAATCCTTAGGAATCCATCCTTCTTTTATTTTTCAGAGTTTACTCATCCAGCTTCTTTATACTATCATAAGGGTTGGGAATTCATCTTCCAAATGAAGGGTTAAACTTCTTATCAAACCACTCCATTTTCTGGAGATTTAAGCACAGTGTGATAAGACAGAGGTTACCAAGGCTGTGAGAAAATGCTTGAAAAATCCCAAACAAAAATACAACCCCCAAATATAAAAAAACACCCACCAAACCTCCACAGACATGACCTGCAAATTATTTTTATATTTTTAATGCTGAGTGAAATATTTCACCCAGAAATATGTGTACTCCTGCCTTTCAGTGCCAGGTGGAATGGAAAATATCATCATCTCTGCCACAGCTGTTTGAACCCACTTTCTCTTGGGCAATCTCTGGAGGGTGGGTGACAGTGGCATGGTCTAATCTGCTGCTGCAGGATGGTTCATATGAGTGAGGATGTTTCATGTAAGAAAAAAAAAAAACTTCAAAATTTTCAGGATGATTATACAGAGGTCAAATAATTAGTGATTTGGGAATGGGGGAGGAGGGGCAGAGGGGCAGAGGATTGACCTTTATTTGGGCTCTTTCTGCCCTGCTTCAAAATGAACCTACTTAAAGTATGTCTACCATAAAGGAGGATTTGGCAGATGGAAGCGGAACAGGCAGTAATTGTTTTGTAACGTTGTATATTCTTTCCTTTCTTCTCTGTTGACAAAAATGTGTAAAAAAAAGTCAGAACAAATGATACACACTTAAAATCTTATGTTAATCACCTTTCTGCTTTCTCAAAGGATATTTTAAGCATAAAGACTAAATGTAGAAATAAAACAGAGTGAAGAATTACCAAGATGCAAATGGAGATCTTGTTGGCTCCTAATTAATAATCTGTGAACTATAAAGCTATTTTCAATTAGCCTGACAAATCAAAGGAAATAATCATCTTTGCTGATATTAAGCTTGCGAGATTATTATTTTTTAATTCTCAACGCTGCAACCTTTCCCTCCTTTTGCTCATCAACAGATTGCAGTTGGACTAAAATATTGATTCCAGGACCTCAGCAATGGCAAAAATTAGAGGAGATTTGCATGGCAGAATTTTGCAGTCAGCAATTATTGTGGGGTTTTTTTCCATTTGCTTTAGGTGGAACTGGCTCCTGAGTTTTTCTCTCTAACTTTTTTTTCCTCAAAAGTGGAAATATGTTCTTGCAGTTTCCTTCTGATGTTGTTTCACAGGTCTTAGGGGCATTGAGTGAAATGAAGCAGGATTGGGGCCAGCCCAGAGAATGAGCATCCTGTAAAGGACACAAATGGAGACACTCTGTCTGCATATACTCTAGGAAATATATACATTTTGTCTAGAGACTTCTTACATCAATTATCTTATATTTCAATGTCAGGAGGAGGATGAACAGAATCCCTAAGATCACATCCCCCCAGCTACCACATAAGATGATAAAGTAACATTACTGTTCTATCAATTTCTCAATTAATTTTTATTTTTTAAGATTTTGTTCTCTTTGAGCAAATATTCCAGAATTTTAATGTCTTGAAGGGTTTTGCTTGTGTGTTTGTGATTATGCTTTACATTTGCTTTGTTTTTTTGCTCGAGTGGACTTTAATTCCTTCTTTTTTTCCCTTTAATGAGTAAAATCTGGTTTACAGAAAAGGCTGAGAACTGTTGTTCTTGTGCAAACACCTTGTGAATGGCCACCCTGCTTTTCTTCATTGCTGAGATGATGGGCAGGTTGGAGCAGGAAAACCCTCTGAGCCATGGCTCCACTCTGGTAATCTATATTGTGCAGAAAACACCATGGAAGTCATTAGTGGGTCAAATCTTGTGGTCTTTTTGCAGGCAAAATTCCTTTTGGGAATTGGAGTGAGTAATAACTGCTGTGCTGCTGTGTCTGTTGCAGCTACATTTTACTCCAAGCAAAACTCCATTGACATCAGCAGAAATATTCCTAATGAGTAAAGCAATGAGACTCGAATCAAGACATCCTATGTATTAGTTTCAACCTTACCACCTTGATTTATCCACCTACAGAAGAGGAGACTGAAGAGAGGCCCTGTAACAATCTGCAGCTTCCTCACCCAAAGGGGATGTGCAGAGCCAGGAGCTGATGTCTCCCCTCTGGTGATCAATGACATGACCTGAGGACATGGCCTGCAGCCCAGTCAAGGCAGGTTTAGGTTGGATATTAGAAAAAAATTCTTCACTCAGAGTGTGTTTGGGCACTGGATAGGCTCCCTAGGGCAGTGGTCACAGCACCAACCCTGACAGAGTTCAAGCAGTGTTTGGACAGTGCTCTCAAGGTGTGACTCCTGGGGCTGTCCTGTGCAGGGCCAGGAGCTGGACTCAATGTTTCTTGTGGGTCCCCTCCAACTCAGGATATTCTAGGGTTCCAGGATCTCAGTTAATGTTTTAGCTTTACTGTTCCCATAGTGGTACACATGTGCACGTAGGTGTTGTGATATCAAAGGAGTGTTTTTAAGATTACCAGCCTCGGTGCTTTGAGGTTGAAGAAAATAGGAATGTTGCAATTAGCACAATCTGCAAACTTTTAATTTTTATCCTGTGCTTTTGAATCACAAGTTAACTCAGGATGCATCTAGACCTGCATTAAGGTTCAGATTAGCAATGTGTTTTTGAAGTGATTTTCTCCAAGGTGGTAGTGATTTTACCTTGGCTCATGAAGTGTGGTTACCTTGGACCTCCACCTACTGCACTCATGGCAACTCAGGCCTCAGGGCCAGAATAAAACTACACTGAAGTTACCCCCAAAATATACCCTTTGAGACCTCAGCATGGGCTGTTTTCCCCTCTAGAATCACTTGTATTTCTAATATACAGAATCATTGACCACAAGTTCTCATAATCCTTTTTGGTCATGGAGACCCTTGATTCACTCAAGACTGGTTTTAATCTGGGGAAGAATCAGGTTCAGTGATGAAGGGACAACATTCTTTTGGTAAAGCTTAGAAGGTGTGTAGGACAACAAACCACAAGGAGCTCCTATTGAAAAAAACCACTTCTAATGAAACCTTTAAATATGTCCTGTTTACCCCTATTTTTTTTCATAGAGGTTCTATATGGCATTGGAAAACTCAACCCATTCTTGTCACATGGAAATAGGTACTAAATGTGAGATCATCATAAAGATGCCAAATTTCACACCCTGAACTCTGCTTTGTGGGTGCAGAACTCTCAGTGGTATCTAAAACCAGAGTATCATGCCTGTATTTATGCTTCAGAATATCAAATTCTTTAAAAACACAATGTTCATCTCAAACTGAACTGCAGATCCAGTGCTTAATTTCTTCCACTTCCTCCCATCCCTAAATCTGGGGAGAAGACATGTTATGAAGATAAATCCATCACTTGTGCAGAGTTTGGATGCAGGTTGATGAGCACTGTGGAAAACCCAGCAACTTTGACATATCTGCAGGAAAGCAGGAGGGCACAGGAGAAAAACAAAACAGGTGTGATTGTCATGTGCAGAAGGAACAATAGAGGAGGAGGGTGAATAATTCAGTCTGGTGTTTCCTAGCATTTTGGTGGCTGATGTTTTAAACTTCACACTGTTTTTTTTTTTTTTGTTTTTTGTTTTTGTTTTTTTTTTTTTTTTTTTTTTTTTTTTTTTTTGTTTTTTGTTTTAATGCAATTTTTTGTTGCATTCTTCCATAGAAATACACGTGTACAAGTATAGGGGGTTGCTTATGGGTGGTGTGTACTCCATACCCTGTCACAAAGGAAATGGAATGTGTGTTGTGCCTGTGCCTAGACCTGGAGGGCCCCTGTGTCACCTGTCTGTCTGTGCTGGCTCTGTGTGTACCTCTGTGGATATCTAAGCTACAGCTCTACAGAAACCAAGGTACAACACAAATGTATAGCAAATTTATACCTGTTTCTCACAATTCCCTGAGGCTATGCAGACTCCTGGGTGGATGTTGGATCACTCTATTGTAGAAGTATATTTCCCTTGTTATAAGTTTAAATTAAGGCTTTGACCTGAAGCTCAACTCATTTTTTTTCTCTCAAGGTACAAAACACCTGGTTATTTAACCTGTCCTTTTACATTTCCACTCTGGGTTACTGTCGACTGCAGAGGCACTGAAATAATTAATGAAAACCTGTCCTCTGGGAAGACAGAAGTGACTGAAATGCTCAGGGGAAGTTTGCTTGCAAGCCTCACATGCTGGTGCTCATGCTAATGCAGATAATTAGTGAACCACCTGCATGAGTATTTAGACTTAGCCCATGACCATTTTAATTCTCAATTATTATTGCATTCTAATATTAAAGTGCAACTGTTTATTTCAGTGTTTGTGTGTTAGAATCACATTAACCTTCTTACACTTCTTGAGTGGCTAACTCTTCCTGCTAAATCACAAATCACCCAGTGCATAACTCAGGTGGTCCCGTGGCTGCAGGTAGCATTGCTGCCTGCAGACCTGGATTTCATTATTCCAAGTCAGAATACAATCCTTCAGTTGCAGTTCTGCTTCTAATTACACTCTTCCCTGATATTTACCAGTCATAGAGGAGCTTCTTCTCTCAGCTGCAACCATTGTGAAAAATTAAGAAGTCAGAAGAGATGGAGAAGTCACAGTATGGACTGCTGTGGATGCAGAGGGCTGATGAGGATTTTTTTTTGACTCTGGTGGTTTGTTCCCTTCATGGCAAGACTGTCCATGACTAGGGAGGGAAACGGATCTCTCTCTGCAAGAGGTGAAGTTGCCTCCCTTGCAAAACCTCAAGCCAGTTACAGAAGGTCATCCCTCTTCTTCATGCATGCAGAAATGATGGCTGATGAATTTACTTCCTGCAGCCTAGCACTGGAGCAGATTTATAGATTCTGTGATAAATTTTACACTATATTTAGGGACTCTGAGGAAACAGTAATGAATAGACACAGGTCCTGAACTGTTATTCTTGATTGCAGCTGCTCCATAATAGACTTTTTAAAAAAGTATCAGTATGGGACAGGAAGTGGAGTGGAATATAAAATTATGCTGAGCCCAGAGAAAGGAGGATCCTCAAGAAGGAATTGAACAAGACCCATGGGAAAGCCAAAAATGAGGGAGGAGGGACTGAACATATGATGGATTTCTGTACAGTCACCCAGGGTCTTTCCATTAATAGCAGGCAGGATGTTTTCCTTTATGAAAACCCGATTAAGTTTGTCAGACACTGATAACCTTTCTATAAGGATTTTCATTCTGTGTACTGGATGCGTGGACGTAAAAGGAATATTCTTGCCTATTAATTTCCGTAGGGTGGCTTTTCTATAAAATCCTGGACATCCAAAAAGAGTTATGCTTCCATTTGCTCCTGCCAACCTTATTTGTATCTAGGAGACCTGTTCCAGAGGGGTCATGGGAGAGGAAGGTGAAAGTCTATGGATTTGATGATGTATATTTTTCCCTGTTGTCTCTGCATAGGTACTTCAAGGATGTCATATAGGAATGGTTGAATTTTGTTTTGTAGAGCTGTCCTTTTGCACCAAGAGATGTAAAACCAGTGGGCAGGCTCTGGTGGGGACATCTCTCCTTATCACTTCACTGGAAAATTGACTGGAAGTTTTGTCTCACAAACCTTGAGCAACAAATTCTGTCTCTGCTCTGAGTTGCTGTTTCAGTGTCTGTCTCTCAGCTCTTGCCCTTGGAGTGGACAACACCCAGGTCCTCCTTGGCTTCTGGCTTTAGCAGCAGGTCTCAGATTTCACTTACCTGTGTTGCAGAGCATTTCTGCCCAAAGTGCTCCTGACATGAGTGGAATCTCTGGAAGATTTCCTTTGTTTTTTCTTAAGAACTGAGACAGAAGAGAGATAGGAGGCAACAAGCTTTTCAAGTCTCCTGCATTCTCAGAGACCTCAGGATTGCCAAACATTTAAGTGCTTGCTTTACTGGAGTGTGATAGATCAGCACAGAGTAACTAAGCAGCTCAGATATGATTTATGATGTTAGGAGAGATGAGGAAATCCCATGTTTTCACTGAATTTTCTTTCCATTGCCTCTGGTCTACTTGATCCACTTCTCTGACATGATGTCATGCACCTTCACTGTGCATCTAGAATGAATAGCTCTCCAAATCAAATCTGTGTTCAAACTTTGATGACCAGGTCTTCATGCCAGTGTTGCTAAAATCAGTTGCCAGGTCTCATTCTCTGCTCAGTCTCAGGAACTACTGAATTGTCCCTTCAGGCTATTGGATAACCAAATTTTCTCTCCTCTCCACCATAAATCTCCTGGCTTTGGAATGAGCCATTTTTCATTTAAGGCACTGGAAGTCTGTAGTCACTGACAAACCAGAGACATGGAAGGGAAAACATCTATCATGCCTATAGAAGTTTATTGATTTTGATAAGTGCTCTGGTTGAGATCGATCCATATAAACATATTCCTACTGTTGCAGGATAATCAGAAAGATTTCCAGATGCTTTTAGAGAGCTCTGTAATATAATTTAAACATAATCTTTGACAGTTTTTCAGTTTGGTGACTGACTATGGCTTAGGAACGTGGGTAGTTTACATTACCTAGATGGGGGATGTGCCCTTTCCACAGTTTATGGGTATAGAGATATTTGTGTTCCCATTACCTGCAGTATGGGATTAGGAGCAGTGTGAGAAGCTCACACATGAGTCTACAGGAGCTATAACACATTGAAACATATCAGATGATGGCGTGAGCACCCACAAACATGATCAGATTAACTTTCAGAATAATTTCTT
The DNA here is from genome assembly GCA_030060385.1 of Muscicapa striata striata. NCBI lineage: Eukaryota > Metazoa > Chordata > Aves > Passeriformes > Muscicapidae > Muscicapa > Muscicapa striata. The sequence goes on along the minus strand of JAREIS010000025.1, from coordinate 7,428,508 downwards.
CTGTATCCCTTTTGTTAAAACAAAGTGAAACTTTTCTTGTGTATAAAAACACATGATCTCATTTCAAAAGACCTTTTGCTCAAGTATCTGCTTCTTAATTTCTGACTCTATTTCCCTGTCTCATATAATCCATCCTTAAGGCCTCTAATTTGCTAGATTTGCTGCTTGTGTTCAGCAATGCACCTTGAAGCATTAATGCAGCAGGATAGATTCAGCTGATTCAGAAACATGAATCAACCCAAATCCTGATCTTATGGAAGAGGTGGCTTCTGAAAAACCCCTCTCCTCTCCTTTCCCTTGAGGTGTTGATGGAAAACCTCCTGCCTTATTTGTTGGCTTTGGCAGAGCCCTGAGTGAGGGCTGGATTTCCTGGGCTGTCAGCCATTCTTGGTCCTCAAAGGAACAGACAACCTGTTACAGGTGATCAATAGCTGCCATTGCCTGCCCTGGTGTGTGAGGCTTTTCAAAAAGAAACTCCCAGGAGGAGATTCAAGCCTGGGATGTAATCTTGACCACACTCAGTTGACATTCAGTGAGAGGCAGTTGTGAAAGTGGAGCCTTCCTTCCAAATGTTCTCAGCACATGTGCCAGTGAAAAAACAGACAAAAAAGAGCTGTCCAATCCTTCTCTGTCACTGCTTTTTTTTTTTTTTTTTGGGTACCAGTATTTTTTTTCCTCCTTTATACCTAGGGAAAACGGAATTACCCCTGGACTGGAGTCATCATTTCGGCTGGTCCTTTAAAATTTTAGATAATCAGGAGGTGTCTATCTCTGTCCTCAGTTGTACCCATGTAATTGGTTTTGGCAGTGTCAGAGCTGTGACACTAAGGCTGGAATTAATCCAGGAAGTTATGTCTGAATTATACATATTAGTTGAGCCGCATGAAATAGGAGCAACATTTGTGTTCAAACTATCTTTGCAGTGAGTATCCAGTAGCAATATTCCTGGTTTTGAAAAAAGGTTTTTATTTAGAATCCTCTGATCCCCAAAACCTGCATCAGTGCTTGGGGAGCTGGCCAGTGACTTCTGAGACACTGAAAAAAACCTGAGTTTTCCTCCTGAGGTCTCTTGCAACAAATTTCTGACTGTTCTTGCTGCATTACCAGGACCATTTTTCATGTTTCTCTAGCATCTAGGCTTGGTATTAGGTCCTTAGACCAGGCTAAATGTCTAGGAGATACAACCTTTTCATGTATATCTAATTAAATATGTGTCCTCAGGCTTAAGGTTTTCCCAGGCTACAAACACAAGGTTTACTTACCAGTGGTTGTCTCGAGCTTCTTGACAGTAAGTAGAGAGAAAAAGGCACTTCTGAAGTTATAATCTTATACATATTTTAAACAGCCTTTTTAGGATGCCATCCACACCCTGGAAAGGCCCATTTCCTTTCATGGAGTAGCTCTACTGAAGATATGGGTTTTGACAATATCTGGAAATAAGAGAGGTAAGAACCAGCCAGAACTGACTGCATGCCAAGCAAGGATGACTTTGCTGGCCTTTGACCTTCCCAGAGAAGATTTTCTGGTTAGTTTGGAAGTGGCCATGCATTATTTGACTGCAAGGGATTTTCCAAGGAATACACTTGGTAGGTTAGGAGAGAGACTCCTAATGCTGCTCTTCTAAAAACTTCCACCTAAAAGTGCACCCCAGTGAAGCCTCTGAGGCCCAAATCTTTTCAGATCTGTGCATCTTTGTTTTTATGTCAAAACTATGCTCAGTGCTGCAGTGATTCTTCTTTATGTTTATTATGATCAACTAATTTGCATTAATCAGGTTTTCTTTTTGGTATCAAAAAGGCTCCTGGCAGCAGCAGCAATAATTATAGACACAAATAATTTAAACATTTATCTTATCTAACATCTGAGCATGTATTTGGAGGGCACCCAGACACAGCAATGATGTTAAAGAAGCTTGAAATGCCATTGGATAGGTAAATAAACAAACACATAAATACTTTGATTTTCAGCTACATAAAATTAATGCTTCACACATCTTAAGGGGGTGTTGTTTCATGGTAAAACATTGTTAAAACTCTAAAATCAAGTCAGGTCTACTGAGGCCGATTTTAACTTGTGCATTTAACCTGCTGCAATATTATGGCCATGTAGACAAAAATCTATGAAATGGCCTCAAAAATGGTACTTACTTTTCTTTGCCCACATTAGCTTTGACTTTATCTGGGATAGTGGCAGAGAGCTTTAGGCTCCAATGTCTAATTCTGTAAATTACACAGAATTAGGTTCTCATCTTTTTGTATATCTGAAAAATGGAGCTAATTAGCCTCATGTCATCAAACATTGTGAAAGCATTGGAGGTGCAAAATATTGTATCTCCTTCATTATGCAAGAATAACAACGTACTTCTGAGGGTGAGCTTAAAAGCTTCAAAGCTAAAAGAGTAAAGTCACTGCCATAACAGTACCAACCCCATGCAACTCCAATCAGTGACCTCAGAAATGTCAAAAGCCCCTTTACAACAAACCTACTACTGCAGTACTTTGCCATGGCAGGAACAAGGTGATGCTGTGTCTGAGAAACATTGTTTTCTGAGATTAAAATCCTGATAGATCTTCTAAATCTGCAACCATGCCAGCATAAAAAGCATGGCTGTGCAAAAAAAATCAGTGGTTGTTTCAACTGTCAATCTTAAAAAAGTTAGTTATTAATAAAATATTAATAGATATTATAAAAATAATTTTAGTTACTAAAGAATGTTAGATTGTGGCACTGCACTGGGTTCTTCTCACAGGAGCTAAGTTCCTGGTCAGTCAAATAAGTTTGTAGTCTCCCTAAATCTGAGTTTTGTTTTCAGGTTAGTTTTATTAAAAAAAATAACATGTGAAAGAGATGGAGACTCATTTCAAAACTGAGCTTGAAGGTGACAGAAAAAAAAAAACCAGTGGGGAAATTAATCCCCAAATATATAATTTCTACATTTTCCAAAAATATTTGTCTTTTGGAAATGTATTTGCTTTCATGTCTAAAAAGAAAAACTTTTGATATTTCATTTTGTAAAAGCACTCTCATAAAAAATGGACTTACTTTAAAAAACAACAAATCAGCCAACCATAAAAATATATTAATAAGGCAAATTAATGTGAAAATTTTAGGGTCAAGTTGAACAAAATATTTTACCTTAACCTATAATGTATTTAAAAATAATTCAAAAATAATAAGCTCAAAATGAAAAATAAATGTTAACTATCTTTAATTTTTTGTATTCTAAATGGAATCCCTCCAACAGGAAGGACATTTCTGGCAAAGGATAATTTTTTCCATACCCAGGTTATTCTTGGACTTAATCTGCTCTTTTTGTGATCAATAATCAAGAAAGGCCAACACAGCCTGACTTCAGAAATCCCATCATTAACAGGGTTCATGACATTTTACTGCTCTTTTAGCCACCCTATGGAGATATCCAGTGTAAGAAAAGTTTTATTTTATCTATGACTGACATATTGAATGCACATGAATGAGATTCCACATTTCTGTCCAGGCAGAACCACGAACAACAATGGCACCATGTAAAAAGAGCATGTGCATACATGTGCAGAGTGAGGAGCTGGACTTCTTGGCTGACCATAAAAATCTAAAGGCTTTAAACTATATAGCTATCAATTCAGCTGTCAAATAATTGTTCCTCTTCACTGGGGTTTTGGCATGCTTTAGAAATCTTGCCAGAAGAGCACTAAGATGTAGAGGACACGAGAGTTTCCCTTCCCTTCCCTTCCCTTCCCTTCCCTTCCCTTCCCTTCCCTTCCTTCCTTCCTTCCCTTCCTTCCCCCTTCCCTTCCCTTCCCTTCCCCTTCCCTTCCCTTCCCTTCCCTTCCTTCCCTTCCCTTCCCTTCCCTTCCCTTCCTTCCCTTCCCTTCCCTTCCCTTCCCTTCCTTCCCTTCCCTTCCCTTCCCTTCCCTTCCTTCCCTTCCCTTCCCTTCCCTTCCCTTCCCTTCCCTTCCCCTTCCCTTCCCTTCCCTTCCCTTCCCTTCCCTTCCCTTCCCTTCCTTCCCCTTCCCTTCCCTTCCCTTCCTTCCCTTCCCTTCCTTCCCTTCCCTTCCCTTCCCTTCCCTTCCCTTCCTTCCCCCTTCCCTTCCCTTCCCTTCCCTTCCCTTCCTTCCCTTCCCTTCCCTTCCCTTCCCTTCCCTTCCCTTCCTTCCCTTCCCTTCCCTTCCCTTCCTTCCCTTCCCTTCCCTTCCCTTCCCTTCCTTCCTTTCTTCCTCTTTCCCCACTCTCTTTCCAAGTATCCCAATACAGAGGTTCCAAGGACAGAAGCAGGCTCTTTTCAAGGCAAGGAATCTGTCTCAGATGGTTTCAGAAACCTCATCCTTAAGGGCAGGGATCTTGCCAGGTTCATGGAATGTGCATTGTTTTACTTTTTTAGGACAGACTTTCGGAAGGTTGCTAAAACATTGTGATGCAACAGATTTTTCCAAGGCATCAGGTACTGTTGGGGAAAGAGAAGTCAGCCTACATGAGCCAAAGCTGTGTATTTTCACAAGTCCTTCAGCTGCTCCCCATAATCCAGGAACGCAGGGGTGTAAATCCCAATCTAATATCTTGGTTATGTTTGTTCTACTGCTAATAATAGCTCCACCTACTAGACATGGAGCATAACTCACTGACATTTGTAAGGCCATCTGAGTCTTACAAGTAAAATACAGTGTGAATCAAATGTTCTGTAACAAAAACAATGCTAGCATCTCTAATTTTTGCTAACAGGGGTCTTGCCAGCCTGGAAATGGGGGTTCCTGAAAAGAGAACCCCAGAAGAGAGCCCACAAAAATTTTCACACCTTGGCTTAATATTTCCATTTATTTCCATTTCCATTATGTCCCATTTCCAAAAAGGGATAAATCCTTTGGGAACACAGACAGGCTGTGCCCAAAGTTAGATTTAAAAGGGGAACAACCCATCAGGTCCAGATAAATGGTTAAGTGCAGCAGTGCTCAGTTACCTCTGCGTGACCTTCCTTGCAAACATGGACGGGAGCCTTTCAGCAGTGCTGCAGATGTTGGATGACTCTGCTTGTGCTGCTGAAAGACAGGGGTGATAAATAGCATTTGAGCCACGTTTCTCCCCTCCTTCAGGCAGAGTTTGAGAATCTCAGGTATACAGCCTTGGGAGAGTGATTCAGGAGGTACCACTTGCACCGGCTTCCTCCAAGGGAGAAAGCTGACACTTCCAGGACACTGACCTCAAGCCTGTGTGCATTTTATGTGTTTCAGCACCCTCAGGAAAACCACAATTAGATGTTGCCTCCCTGTGTTTAACACTCAGAGACGAGCAAACAACATGTCTGGGGAGCGAATGCTTGAAAAACAAATATCAGAGAGAAAAAAAAAAAAAACCCAACCAACTCTGACACCACTTGGGTGAATTTGAGCTTGTTTGGAAGTGAACTGAATACCTTTTTGCACCTCCCCACATGATCACCTTGCAGAAAAACAACACCTCAGCCAGAAAAAAAAAAAAAAAAAAAAGGGCAAACCCACACAGATTTTGCACTTTATAGAGGCAAATCTGCCTTAGTAATACAACTATGTCTGGCCAGGCTGAGCCTTGCACCCGCTCCTCGTGCCTTCCCCTCCCCTGCAGCACATGAGCTTGAGACGTTGGCAGCTGAGTGTAGGCAGGATCTCAGATATCATGGCAATATAAATAAATAGAGAATGATGAGATAAAATATATGGGCAGATGGAGGTGCTGATAGCGAGATAGTCTGATAGGGTGGTCAGGGTTACTGTGCTTTAGCACACGAACAAATACGTGGGTTGTACCCCTTACCCTGGGGGCAAAATATCCAGCATCCAACATGACACACACGTGGCCATTCAGCCAAAAGTACTCCAAAGCCTTTAGGAAGAATAAACCTTATCTTGTAGGGAACACTCAGAGTAGTAGCACTTTGCATTAAAAAAAAAAAACCTTTTTAAAATGACATATACTCAGAAGCAGGACAGGCACAATTTGATCCCAAGGTTTCAAGAAAAATATAAACCCCCTGAACACTTTAATATTTCCCATACCTATCACCACATTTTTAGATAGGCAAATGCCCAGTGACTAAGCTGAGATATGCTTCTATTATGAGAAATGTCCAAATGGCCATTGGACAATTAATTTTTTTGTTGCATTTCAAAACATTCATAGATTGGTTTGGGCTGGAAAGGTCCTTAAAGATCATCTAGCTCCAGTCTCCCTGCCATGGATAGGGACACTTTCCACTAAACAAGGTTGTTCTAAGCCCTCTCCAACCTAGCCTTGGACACTTCCAGGGATGGGGCTTCTACAACATCTCTGGGCAGCCCTTGCCAGAGTCTCACCACCCTCACAGCAAAGAATTTCTTCCTCCTAATATCTAAACCTGCTCTCTGTCAATTTAAAGCCATTCCCTCATGTACTATCACTCCATGCCCTTGTAAACAGCTCCTCTTCAGCTCTTGTAGCTCCTTCAGGTACTAAAAGGCTGCAATACAATCACACTGGAGCCTCCTCTTCTGCAGTCTGAACAAACTCAGTTCTTTAAATCTTTCCTTATAGGAGAGGAGTTTCATCCCTCTAATCATCTTTGTGGCTTCGTCTGCCCCTTAGTGCTATGAGATCCACCAGAGAAAATGTGAGGGACGTGGGCTGTAGCCTTCTCTTGACACTTGACCATCTTTTCCATGTGCAGATGTTATTGTAGACCTGTACAGGATCAGTGGTGAACCTGAATTCCTGCCCAGATTCCTTCATCACGTTGTCTGTGAGCTCCTTCCCAAAGATAATGGCCACAAAACACACTCTGGTTCTGGTCTGGTTTGATGCAAAGCCTGTTACTTGCTGGGTAATTTTGGCAGAGTACTGGTGATGATTTGGAATGCTGTCTTGTTTCATGCTCACTTAATGAATCCAGCTTTTGGTGACAAGCTATTAGCACTTTGTAATCTATGGTGTGGAGGGCAATATATGTGTTTTAATAAACAGAACATTTTTACCAGGGATTACACACTGCTTGAATTTGCTGAAGAAATTTGTCACCAAAATAAATAAGGGAAGTGTTTAAAAATCATGGGTATTTTTAGGGCAAAATTCTTCCTTTATGAAAAATAAGTATTTGAAGCTTTTTGCATTTTTAATTTCCAAATGGTATTTTTCTTGAAGGATTGACCTAATTTATATTTAAAGAAAGAGATAAGAAAGAAAACTTTTAAATGACTTCCAAATGATACTCAACATTTCATTTTCAGATGAAGAAAATGTTTTGAGCTGACTCAAATGATTTTTGTTGTTGTTTGTTTCATTAAAACCAAATGAAAGCCTTCAAACTTCCCGTTTTGCTTTGCTTTGACTCTTGTCATTTTTTTCCTCTGCATTTATTATGCTTGGCCCTGCTGCTGGAAAATGCAGTAATTCTCTGAAGTGAATCACCACTGGTGACCTCTTTGAAAATAGTTTTGGTGATACACCTCAAGTATCTCCAATCTTTCATGTCTTTCCTCAGGTCTGAGCATTTGTTAATTAAGCATTGCCATACAGAGCCAAGGGAAGAAAGTTATTACCATAAAATGAATGCAGGATTTTATGTGACCCCGTTGGAGTTATCAGGACCGTCACTTTTTCCAAGCAAGGAATAAAACTGAAATTCTTGGAGTGTTTCCTCCTCAAACCACAATAGGTGATTCTGCATCACTGTTGGGGTTGTCTGTCCATGTAAAGTGGTCAAGATTTGGCCACAAGTAACAATGGCTAAGAAATTATACTATTTTTTTCCTGTATGGATAAATGACACTCTCCAAGCCACAATGTTGGTTTGTCTGGGACATTTCACAGAGGGTAATCAGGCACTGGTGCAAAAATAAAGAAAAAAAAACAACAACTGAACTTTCTATGGATGTGCAATGCAAACAAAACCACAGCTTTGCCTTCCCCACCCTTGCACCAAAACTATGTTGAGGTTTTGGAAGGCATATTCATATTTTCATTTTCACTCCTCCAAGGCAGGACAAGAAGCAGGATGTGCTCAAATCCCCTCCTGGTGTGGGGAGGTTTCCAGCACGTTTTTGCAGGGTCAGGATGGCTCTTGCTTGGTTTGGAGATGAGGCCGTTCCTGTGATTCAAAACCTTTCCCCAGCCTCGCCATCCTAAGAGTAAAGATGGAATCTCTGTTGTGGGTGACTGAGAATGGGTCTGGCTTATGGATACAAAGAGGTCAAAATAAAATCTTCATTTCCTAACTAGCAATGCAAAATCATAGAGTATCCTGAGTTGGAAGGGACCCGTGAGGATCATAAAGTCCCACTCCTGGCCTTGCCCAGGACAGCCCCAAAACCCCTCCATGTGCCTGAGAACGTCTTCCAAACACTCCTTGGGCTCTTGAGGCCATGACCACCTCCCTGGGGAGGCTGTTCCAGTGCCCAACCACCCTCTGGGTGAAGAACTAATGTTAGTTCAGCCCTGGCCAAGCTTTTATTGAGGCTACAAAAATTTCTGTTCTCATTGAAATCAAGGTAAATTGTATACCAATCTTAAAACAAAGCAGAGTTGAGCCAACTGACAGGGACCAACAGCAGAAGAGTCAGGAGAATAAACCAAGATTATTTAATAGGAGAATTACAGTCTTTTATTTGCATTGCTTCTTTTCCCCAGCTCCAAGCTTTGCATAAAGCTGTCTTTGTTAAAACACTGTGTTAGGCTACAGTCTCAGATTGGCAAAAAGGCCTTAATGCTGGGGTTTAATGCAGTACAAAAACAAGGTATAGTTGCTTTAAATGAAAATCAAGGGTAGGCAGCCTCCTGAGAGCCTCAAAGTTTAAACAAATTACAAGAAGTATTTTTCAGGTGAAATTGGAAAGGGTGCTTTGTGATGCAGAAGAGTGGCCATGAGTCCTCTGTGTTCACACCATCCTGGGTATTGTAAGAAGCTTTCTTGTGAAACTGTTTGCCAAACCAGAAGTCCTAAATTGAAATGTGTTGACAGAAGGAATCTTAGTACTTATTTATAATTTGAATACATCTTGAGGCAGGTTATGAGACGAAGTGGGTAAGTCATGATCCACCCTCCTTCCTTCCTCCCTGTGTCCTGGTGCTCATTCCAGCACTGGCCAGGGCTCTCAGGGTGTCTGGCATTTTGAGTGCTGATGCTGAGCATCATTCCTTGGCCCTGTGCTTGAGAGGGGAGAGAGGGTGCTGGGAACTTGGCAGGATCAGGCCCTTCACCTCATGCAATCCTATGACCCCGAGGGAGCCCACACACAGATTTGTTCTGTAACACATAACAAACAACCTCGTTTTACTCACAGGGAGGGAGATGAGCACTTTGAGCAAACGATGCATTAAATCAGGGCTGCCAACTGCACCTTGATGTGAGTGCTTTATGCCAAGATCTGTCTAACTATCTATATGATCTTTTATACTCCCAGCTCTTCCTGCTCATCTATCTATCCATCTCTCTCACTCCCTCCCTGAATGTATTTTCCTTATTTCAATCTCTTTCTGTCTATCTGTCAGTTAATCTATCTACTTATTTTGATGTCTGTCATCAGAATAACATCTGTTAGGGTGTTTTAACTGTGCTGGCAAAGGACACCTTACAATTCCCTTGATACAATTAAGGTTTCATGGAAGTCAGGCCCCAGTTTACCTTGACTGAAATCAAGTTAAAACAGCAGTTGGGCAGCAGGTTTTATTGTCCAGTCGCCAGAGTCTGGAGATGCAGTATTGGGCTAGGATTTAGACCATGGTCTGCTGTGAGACTGTCTCCTTGTAATCCCTCTTTTTGCCCTCATAATGCTTTATAATGTTTTCTTTCTTTATTTTTTTTTCCTTTTTTTTTTTTCCCCCCTTTCCCCTCATCCCCACACTCTCCAGGCCTTCTGTCAGCACCATAAACAGGTTTCTGTTTTTCGTCCAAAAACTGACCCATGGGCTCTTTGGCACATTTAGATGTGACACTTAGGGAGGGACATGGCTTAAATGAAAATCAAGGGTAGACAGCCTCACATGGTTTTGTGGGACTGGCAGTCATTGGACTTGGTGATTCTAAAGGTGTTTTCCAATCTATATGATTCTATATGATCCCTAGGTGCTACTGAAAAGAAATTACATGTTGCTTCCCCCCTACTCTTCTCTCACATGTGAAGGGTATCCTCCTCTTTAAGACCGAGTGTGGAGCTGTCATTTTGCACTTGGATTTGAGTGTGGGTAATTGCTTATACTCTCTTGCCTCCAACTATCAAATTTTTTATTCTTTATTTATGTTTTGCTTTCTGTCATCCGAAAGCAAATGAATCTGACCCTTTCTTTTCTCCCCCCATCTCCCATCTCTTTGTTTTCCCCATGTTTTACTCTCTGTATGTGGTAAAACACATGCTTAGCTTACTTGGATTGTGTTCCCATGTATTAATTTCTACAGCCTGCAGCGAGCCATGAAAACCCATCTGAGCAGGGAAATAACAGTAGCTGTGCATTGGCTGGTAAAGGCAGAGGAAGAGTTTCAATGTACACAAGGAAATCGAACCTCTGATTTGCATAAGACTAGACTGTGCTAATTTGTTGAGTGAATAGATAGATGAGGAACAAAAACATGCCTTAAAGCATGCATGGATAGTTACTGTAGAAACCAGTACCCAAAATGGGTCAGATCCAAAAGGGAAGCTGTCAGAACCCACTGCCTGCTGCTGCTGGAGCTGGTCTTGATCAAAGGGTGAACAAAAAGCAAATATTCATCTGCTCCATGAAACTGCACTCCTTGGGTTTGAAAGGCATCAGGGAGCCACCTGGCATGAAAGGATGCTCCAGAAGTGATGGTATCCCAGGGATATGTGTGGGATTATTCTAAATTCCTGCAAAACCTAGGAACGTTATTTTTTTTCAGAGTTTGCAATCCATACAAATCTCCCCAGAGTTTGTCAGAGAAGTTTTGCTAGAGAAGCACAGAGTGAAGCAGATGGGAACATGATCTCATTTCCTTTCCTTTCCCAGTGAAGTGCTTGCCACTCTTGCAGACAAAACTTAAATTTCTCAAGGGAAATGAAATCAATGGTAGTCTCTGGGACTTTCCCTCTTTGTTACCTATGAAAGAGACAGACTTTAGGTCTGCACTCAAGAAACATGATCAGGTTCAGCAGTGGACAGAGAGAGATTTGATATTAGCCATCACATGAATGTACACATACTTATGAGATGCATGTGTGTGTGAGAGTGCATTTATATGTGTGTGTGTGTACTTATATATAAATCCAGCTGAGGAGGTTTTGCATGTCAAATGAATACCTGGGATCCCCAGGATCAAACAGTTTGAGGAATCACACTTTTGCTAAGCGTTTGCTATTTTCTCCCTCACTTTTATTTATTTAACTAACAATAAAGAGCGATCTCGGAGCAAGAGAGAAAATAATCATTTCTCGATGCGAAAAAGCTCTAAAATAATAAATGCCAAGAGCTCGCTGAGATGAAAGTCCTGAGGTGGTTGTTCTGGAGGAAGGGAAGCTTCTTTGTGGAAGTGCAATAATATTTTCCTTGCCTTAAGACTATGAAGGCTTTTCTGTTCAAGCTTTCCCCTGGAGCTTTCGCAGGATACGGCCGTGTTATTCCACCTTTGATAGCGCACCGCCGGGCGAGCGCTGCACTAGCAGGTGTGTTAGGGGCTGTAACGAAACTTTACAGTCAGGGCTTGTTTTCAGGAATCCGTTTGATTATGTCTTTAATTATGTTTGATTTATGTACGGCGAGGTGGCAAGAGACCGCAGCAAACCCGTCCCTGCAGACGAGGTGCTGGGTGGCTCAGGAACGCTGCAGTGTTTCTGGCTGGAGGTTATGTGAGCCCCCCAGGTGCTGAGCTGGGTTTCTATGAGGGCAGTCGCCTTTGGTGCTGGCCTTTGGCTTGCTGCTGCCTGAAGACACTGCTCATGGTCCTCCTGTTACTGAAAGTTGAACACCTTCAGATGGAGGTGGTACAGAGACCGCCTGATCTCTCTCTCTGTAGAGAGCAGAATGGGAGGAAGTAAAATATTTTCCTGAAAAAAGTTAAAAATGCAGAAAATAACATGAGAAAGAATTTCTTGGGTGAGGGAAGTGAATCCTTCACTCCTCGAGGTGTCCGAAGAGAGGTTCAGCTCTTCTCTTTACAGTTGATATTTGTCAGTGTTTCTTAAAATCTCCTTTCAGTGATTAATACACTCATTATTAGAAATAATTTTTCTTGTCTTGTCTTATGTCTCCCAGGAAAAACAGAATAATTCTTAGTATCCCTAAACCACCAATTACTTATTAGTTACCTGGCAAGCCCAGATCACAAGTTGCCCCTTGGGCAAGCAGCCATTATCCATTATGGAAAATAATGATCTGACTTTTGGATAACTGAAAAGGGGAGGATTATAAACAAGGAGCTTGATTTGTCGGGGAACTGCTAACCATTTCATTGCTGAGAATCACAGAGAAGGTATCTTCTTTGCTGGCAAACCACAAGAGAAAAATATGCAGCTATCAAAGGGGTTCATGAACCTGGATACGTCACTGGGGTTGCTGTTTTTCCAGTGGGCATTGGCAGCCCTCTGACCTCCTACCCTCTGGAATATCCAATGAGACCAGTGAGATATGAGCTCTGAACGTGAGTGTAAGCCAGGTGAGGACTTGGATCTTCAATGGGAAGAACTATAAAACCTTGCTGTGTCAACAGGTCTATGAGTACTGCTTTTGACTCTGTAATCATTTACCAAATTCATTAGCTATGCACAGAAAGCTAACGGGTATCTTTGTCCTTGCAGACCCATCAAATCTGTGAGACACTAGTGTCTGCTTTATAAATGACTTTCCACATGGTCATGTTCTGTATATCCTCTCTGCCCAGGAGTTTCCAGGGACAGGAGATCTGTCCATTTGTTTTTCTCCTGGATGTAGTGGTGTGTATTGTCCTCCTTCCCATGATGTGAATGTGTGCAGTGGAAAAATGTAAATTGTCTAATTTTGGTATATTGATATCTTATTGACAGTCTTTGGGATTCTTAAAAATAATTCCTTAATTAACTACTGCACTAATAAACACAATAGGGCTCAGTAGATTTGTAACCCCTTTTGTGGCATGTGTTCCAAGATTCATTTCCAGTCGTAGGAAAATTCTAGATGACTCTGGATGGGAACCGGTGTCTCTGCATGGTCTGCTCCTGACTGAAGTGGGTCCCCCTTAGGGAACCTGAATCTGATTAAACTATTCCTTCACTGGATTTTCTGTACATCATTCCACTTCTTAAAGGAAATTGTTTATCCTTCTTTGGGTGCTCCTGCTCTTCTTCTCTCAGTCCTCCTTTCCTCAGGAAGATTCTAGAAGGAAAGCTACTACTGAACTTACTGTGCAATCTATGTGCCTGTATATTTAGGGGAGAGTTTGGAGTAGGAATACTGGGGGGTTAATCAGCTTCACCACTGAATACCTGTCTCAAGATTTTGTTGCAAAGCTGTATCTGTGGTTGATGAACGTGCAGGAGGCAATGAGTTCATATGGCTCTGGCATCCACCTACTCCATGCCATACACCCTAGGAAGCCTCAGTGTGTGAAATGCCCAAATATCTGAGATCCTACTGCACCTTTTCTCCAAAAAAACACTCTGCTGACTCTAGCCTTCCTCAAGCTCTTGTTGCAGTACCCAGTTTGGCATGGTCCTGCAAGCCATTTCTTAGGTCCTAATGACTGCACAGCCCTCATTTTGAAGGCTCCTCAGTGTTTGCTTCAGGAATGCCAAAAAGAGAGGGTGCGGTGCAGACTTTGGTGAGTTGGCACCTTCTGACTTGAGTCAGGATTTTCAAGCCTTCATTTTTCCAGATAGTGGAACCTGGAGCACTGTCTCTGCTTTTTCCTCCTTCCTCTCTTCCTTCAGGAGGCTGGTGCATGAAGGCAGAGGATGCTGATGGGAGCCTTTGGGATGGTGACCATCTTGGTGACATGAATGAGGAAAAGGAAACAGCATCCACATGGCAAGAATAACCCAGTGCTCCTCACAGCACTGGGATGGGCACTGGGCCATCATCTCTGACAGGACATTGTGGATTTGGATTTACCACTTGGCTGGGAGTTGTCCCCACTTTGCAAGCATTTTATGACAACTAGAGCTGTCCCCACGTGTGTGGGGTTATCGCTGGCAATGCAAAATGTGGAACCAACAGCACTGAGAGGATGCAGAGTCTCAACAATATATTATAATAACTAATACTGGAACTGTCTTTGCTGTAAGATCTTAAAGGCCATGGAGCAGTTATTATAGAAAAGTGGGGACTGTATTATATAGAGTATTTAAGGCCAGGGACGTATTAATTCCACCTTGTTGCATTGCCTTACCCAACCTGTCTTCTCCTTCTTTGGAACGTTTCCTCAGCTGAGATCTCCCAGCTCCTGGTGACAATAGATGGGGAGGCCATGCAGCCTGGCCCCCAACAAGGTGGGGTTCTTCCACCTGCCCTGCCTCTACCACACATGACAAAGAGACTGCTGTTAGTTCACAACCATTTCCCCCACTCCTGATTTTTAAATCCTGAAGTAAACATACTGCAGCTACAGGACGGGTGGTATGCAGACATGGGGCCAGGGCTGGCTTCCACCATGGTGGTAGGAACGGGAATTCCACTGCAGGCTAAGGGGAAGGGAGAGCCCTCCAAGCTAATGTGATGTGGGAGGTCTAATTCCTACCATCACAGGCCTGATTTGTAGGCAACAGATTATTTCACTGGCTTTCACGATGGTTTTTATATCTTATGATTTTTAGGTTTTTTTTTTTTTTTTTTTTTACATGAAAGCAGGAGTGTGTGGATTTTGCAGGTAAATTATAATGAAAGCTGATGGGTGCTTGTGTAGGCTTGTAGAGGGTTTGTGCACAGAAAGCAAGCAGGGGCTGGAGGGAATAGCTGAGTGCCCAGGGAAGGTTTAATTAGCATATAGTGAAAAATCTAAAGGTTGTACCGAGCCCCAATTCGGTGAAAGACAAAAACTCACTGTTCTCAGAACATAGCTCAGCAGCAAGCTCTGTCGCACCTGATGCAATGCTTCCCTCTTGGGCCACCCACCTCCAAGACATGATTATGCAGTGAGAAAGGAGCAGCACTTTGCACTTTCTGTTATCATGGTCCTTCTTAATTATACATGCGTAAGTGTTCAGACATGGCCACAATGAGCATGGTACACATCCAGGGGAAGTGAGATTCATCTGAGAATCTCCTACTGCTTGGCAAGCATTTATTAACTCAGCCTCCCAACACCCCCGTGAGGAAAAATGTGT
The DNA here is from genome assembly GCA_030060385.1 of Muscicapa striata striata. Taxonomy (NCBI): domain Eukaryota; kingdom Metazoa; phylum Chordata; class Aves; order Passeriformes; family Muscicapidae; genus Muscicapa; species Muscicapa striata. The sequence goes on along the minus strand of JAREIS010000025.1, from coordinate 7,413,266 downwards.
CGAAACCCATTTTCGGTACTAATTTAAAAAAACAACAAACTTAAGCAAGCAAAGTGATTTGCTCAAAGCCAAAGAGCAGGTTGGTGTGAAAGAGCTTGCCTTAAAAATCCAGAATAAGGGATTTTGCCCTTTGTCTCTTCAAATGAGGCTGTGTTCCCACGTTGCTCTGTGTTTCTACAGAAACTACAACAGGGGGGTCCCGGTTCGTGACTCAGGGGCTTGGTTCCAATCCAGAGAGCCATGTTTCCATGATTACTCCTGCTTTATGTAAAATGGCCCTTGTACAGGCTCATCTTGCTGAGCTTTTTGGCGCTGTTCCTGGGCCTGACTGCTACCATAGGGTAGGACTGCAGGATCACATTTCCATTTTGTAAGGAGACACGCTTTCTCAGGATGCATGGAAGCCTGCTTAATTTCAATAAGAAGTCTGCTTGAAACAGAGATGCAAGCCTAGATCTAGTGAATTATTATTATTATTATCATTATTATTATTATTAATTGCAGTAGTATGTCAAATTCCAAATTAACAATCAGACCTCTTGTGCTAGAAAACAACAACTGTCCTTCATGATCTCAGGTTTAAATCCACCAGTGCTTAACTTCTAATTACGTGCTAACACATATGAGTTTTATTGGGAAGCCATAAGTTGGGAACAAAACTGGCTTTGCAGACCTTGGCTGACATCTTTGCAGTGCAACACCCTTCCTTGGCATCCCAGTGAAATGCAGTTCTCCATGCAAGAAGAAGCTCTCTGTGTGAGAACCTTCATATTGCAGGATCAAGGCTTCTATTAATGACAAGGCTTGACAGTGGGGTGAGACCTACAAAGCGAGGGAGAAGGAGGTGCCGAGGGTGCCTTGTGATTATGTGGTTGGCGTGTGTTTCTCCACCGTGCAAGGAAAAGGGAAAGAAAACCAGCTAGACTACAACAGGCATTGTTGTGCAGCATCCAGACTGCAGCCTCAGTCATGGCCCCACTTGGAAACCCCTGCAAAGTTTTATTAACATCTGGTCCTCCACGAACAGTGATATTTTATGCGCAGAAATTCAGTTTCACCTCTGTCTTCTACCCTGTTCTTTTTTGTGTGTATGCTGATTCTGTCCTTTTTCTTCCTCTTTTTTTGGTGGTTGCCTAGTAGCTCGTAGTTGCATTCTGCCTTATCAGATTGTGCCTAGTTACAATCTTTCTCTATGTGCCGAGGGCAACCCACCATAAGAGCATATGGAATATTTTAGTGTGCATTGTTGGGTTTTTTTCTCCTCCTGTTTTTTAAAAAATTTTAAAATAGGCTTCAGTTTTATTCTCAGCATAATTTTGTTGCCATTATGACTGTCTTTTGTGTCTGGTAAAAGCTGACATCCACAGCCTGGGAGCTATCAAAAGAATCAGGTGAATGAGGAAGGGTGGGAGGGTTTGATGACTTTGGGCTCTCTTCAACTTAAAAAGCCCCAACCTTCAAACCCCTGCATTCTGAGCAGGATTCAACTCTTCTTCCTTCTGACATTTGACTGAAAAACCTGTGTTCATGTAACATCCAAATTGCATTTTCATGGTGCCTACATTTCTTCTGAAAGTAACAAAAGCCTCCAAAACACGGCCTCTGAAATTCAGGCTATGCCATAGGTACAACAAAAAAAACCCCACATGTAGCATGCTCTTCCAGTTTTGTTTTGCCACGCTGGCTTTGCTGGATGGGACAAAAAGGGAAAGTCAGTGACACCTCTAGACTCCTCCTTAAGCAGTGACAAAGGAAAACATGCTGCTTTTGGCACAGCATGACGCACAGCTAAATGAGGGATGTTGGGGCGACTGTCGCTCGGCTCTTGGCAAAGCCTGGTCTTCCATGTGGGTGCAGACCAGTGTTTCACACCTGGGGTGTGATCTAGGGGGAGTTGGCCATGTTGCTTTCCATAAGCTTGGTTTCTGATGGAAATTTGGCTCATGAGACGATGCTGTGTGGCAGGATGTGTGTGCATGTCTGTGTGTCTGTCTGCCTGGTAACTCTGGAAGCCATTAGCCAAATTCAATTACATTTGACAGTGGGACTGTTGATTTAAAGATATGCAGCTCCTGTAAGCTGCCAGAAAACAGCACAGTACTGGAGATGGAGATTTTGTTGAAAGAAAAACAACAATGTTAGGTCCACCCTTGTTAGACATTAGAATCCATGCAGGAAGGATATTTTGAATGCCCTACCTGTAAGAACAACTTTAATCTGTTTATGTCCTATCAGATACCACAGAAATCACTGCCTGCTTCTGTTTACTCTGTGGCACCTAATAAGTCACAAACACATGCATAAGCTTGCTTTCTTTTTTAGCTCTTCTCTTCTCTTCTCTTCTCTTCTCTTCTCTTCTCTTCTCTTCTCTTCTCTTCTCTTCTCTTCTCTTCTCTTCTCTTCTCTTCTCTTCTCTTCTCTTCTCTTCTCTTCTCTTCTCTTTTCTCTTCTCTTCTCTTCTCTTCTCTCTCTCTTAATATCTCCCTTTCTCTCTTTTTTTCACTAATAAGGGAGCTCCTCCTGCAACCTTAGTGGAGCTCCTCCTGCAACCTTAGTGCTACTCTGTTAGAAGTCAACCAACCAGCAGATAAAAATCACTTGGACACGAGCTCCATGAGACCTGCTGTCCACCTACTATATTTTCCCTCTTCTAATGCTTGGAAAGGGAGTTCCAGAAGGTGTAAGAAACACTTATTAGCTTATTATTTGAGGTAAATCTAATCAGCAGGTGATCTGTCGTAATGACATTTCTTTAAATATAAGAGGAGAAAAAGCCTGGGGACATTACAGTGATAAGTTTCCCACCCAAGACAAACCAAGGGGAGCCCTATTGGGTCAGAGTGTGACTGATCACTGTGGTTGTACCCCTGTCACATATCTTGCAAGGAAGCTCACATCTTCTTGTGGGTAGGTTAGTACTGTTTCTCGTTATTAATATGGCTCTGTAGGTGTGCCAGGCCCTTTCCAGACTAATTAAATAAAAGGTCTCTGCCCCAAGGAACTAACCCAGCAAGGGATGACAATAAACAACAAGAGGAAGAGGGTTACGCAAGTGAAAGATCATGAGATACATCTCATGTTGTACCAGTATGTTGGGCCAAATCCTCAAGTAATTACATAAAGCCCAATTTTGCCAAGTTGTTCATTGTTAAGTTGCTCCACCCTCATGTAAGAAATCCCATTGAATTCACTTAATGAGAAAAAAATACAGAGCTATACTGAGAGGGTAACGATCACACCTGCAGCCCAAGAAAGTGGATCTGGTTGTGGGGAAAGGTTTATCAGGAGATAAAGAGTACAACTGAGATTTAAGCTGTTATCTGGATGATACATGGATATTTAGTTTTATTAAACACTGCAACAAGGTGGAACGATGCATTTGGATGCCCTTGAAATTAATTATTTTCAGATTCAGTCATTATGATTGGACGTTATAAGGCACATAGGAATCAATGGGTGACAAGTGCCCTTGAGAATCCAGCTTCATATCTTTAAAACTGGCTCTTCTGCCTCAGCTATCAATTCCCATCGCTCCCTCAGAAAGACCTTGTCTGAGAGGTTCCCTCCTTCCTGAAGCCACAATGACTCACACTTACAGTTGACATTCAAGGAACAAAGAAGTCTTCAGCATCTATCTTGATGTTCATTTGGGCCAAGATGGCAAGTCCCAATCTGCTTTGCTTTGAGCTTGGAGAGAGAGGGGCTGATGCTGTAAAGATCAAAGCAGGTCCAGACTCCCCTGACGTTATTCTGCTTAAATGTTGGGTTTGGGGGATAATTCCCAGCCCTAGTTTCAGGAAAATCTCCTACCTTTCTGCTTTGAGTATTGGTCTTTCAAGGAAGCAGATACTCCTGTACCAAGGGAATCTAGGTCTATGGCAAATAACAGCTCTGGTGTTGGAAGACCTTTTTTTCCACTGGATCTAAGCCATAGACAGCTGAAATACAATTCCGAGAAGTGGGCAAACAACTGCAGGGAGGGAATAGTTGGGAGTGGGACTGTGTTCAGGTACGTAGGTTGAAGGCAAAGGAAACTTTGTGTATGTTGGCTCTGAAACCATGTGAGGTAGAGGGTGGTACAGAGAAAAACTCAGACGGTAGCTCACCTCCCTCTTCCCCGCGGGCAAATGCCTTATTTTCAGTTAGGAATGGATACATAACAAAGGAGCCAGCTCTGTTGCCGTCATGATGCAGAACCTGGCAGTGCCTGTTTCAGAATGCTGGCTTAAGCATAAACAATACCACATGAGAACAGGGAGAACGATGATGGACCCAAAATTTGTTAAACTACTTGCAGAGCACACATTTTGCCTGTGCTCGGACAATCAGGCCTCTCTCAGAGCTTCCTGAGGCCCGTGTGCTCCCAGGGACTTTCTGCCCTCAATGAGAAGGATGCTGAGACTCTGTTGTTCCCTTCTGGACAAGGTCAGCTTACAGAGAAGAAGGGGCAGGACATCAGAGGTCCTATAAAGAACCTCCAGCTGATGTGGTACCTGTGAATACTAGGGCCTTGCATTTGTCAGTCCACTGTCACCACCTGTCCCAATGCTGCCCAGCAAATCCAGCCCAGGGTATAGATATGCATCCCAGGAAGCACAGATGGATGTCTGCTCAGCACCATCAGGGACTTGAGTTACCCCAGACTTCAGTTTGTGCTGCCTGTCAGAAATTAAATAACCCGGCAGCTCAGGCAGGGGACTCGAGAGGGAAACTGATACAGAACGGTTAATACAACACCAGTCCTTTACACCGAGGATGAGCCAGTCACTTCTGAGCAACATAAGAAACCCACTCCAGCTGAAAAGCATATGTTTCTTTTCTCTTTACAGCAAAGCTCCCATTTCAGGCACAGGTATTATTTGTTTCTCGAAATCCCCTTTCCTTGTGTCTGCTTCGCTGACCTGATCATCTGAGAGCCCTGAGAGTGGTAGTTATCCCTTCCTACTATTGTTTGCTCTCAAGACCAGTTTGGAAGTGCTGTGTGCATGTGTGTTTGCTTTGTTTCTCTTGCTAGTTGTTGTTGGTTTTTTTCCCTTTTCTTTTCTCTGGGCTTAGATGTACACAAATACAACAAAGAAATCAGAAGAGGGAGGACTGTGGCATGCAAATCTGTCAGTGTGCTATTCAATTAGTGTATTGTTACAAGTGAAACGCCAGCAGCCTGGTGAGAAAAAGGAAGTGCCAGGTGCTAAAATGACAACCAGACAGTTTTTGGTGTAGCATACCAGACAGGTTTTTCTATCTTCAAGAAGTTTACTTGTTCTTTCTCACATACAGATGAGCAAAACTGGAGGGCATCTCTTGACTGTCCAAATTGTATCTCTTCTCTCTTTTAAACTCTTTCATGAGCTGAAAATGGTTCATGCAAAGGAAGTTTCTTGGTGTATTTTTGCTCTCATTGCACTAACTGGAAGTTGTTCAGGTCTTTCACCCGAGTCTTTATTCCAGCAGCCTGTGTTTATTTAGTTTCAGTTTATGCCATTTGTTGTGCTCATGCTGTCTTTTAGTTTAAATAGATCTTTTTTTCCTCCCTATTTGCTCTCCTGATGTATTTATATATAAATCAGCACTGATGTCCCAGTCCTAGTTTTGTTCAGCTAAACAAGCCAAGATGTATCTACATTTTCTGTGTCATGTGTTCACCATTTCCTGACACATCTCAGCACTGTAGCTTTGTACTGTGAGTTCATCTCTCCAAAATACAGGTAACTAGGATCTGTTTTGCTGATTTGGAGGTTTGTGCAGATCAAGACAGAAATCTGTCTCTATGGGAAGTACTTTATGAGGCACATTTTTGGTAGCCATGCCACTTTCTCTCTTTTAATGCTTGATCCAATTGTGTTTAGCACTGTATGAATGATCTGCATGAGGGGATTGAGTGCATCCTCAGTAAGTTCACAGGTGACACTAGGCTGGGTGGGAGTGTTGATCAACTGGAAGGTGGGAAGGCTCTGCAGAGGGGTCTGGACAGGCTGGGTCCATGGGCTGAGGACAACTGGATGAGGTTCAACAAGGCAAAGTGACAGGTTCTACCCTTGTGTCACAACAACCACTTGCAGTGCTACAGGCTTGGGGAAGAGTGTCTGAACAGAACCTGGAGATGCTGGTTGACAGCTGGATGAGCCAGCTGTGCTCAGGTGGCCAACAAAGCCAGTGACATCCTGGCTTGGATCAAAAATAGTGTGGCCAGCAGGACCAGGGCAGTGATTGTCCCTCTGAACTCCACACTGGTAAGGACACACCTCAAGTCCTGTGGTCAGTTTTGGGCTCCTGGATTAGATGAACTTTAAAGGTCTCTTCCAAGATAAACTCCTCTATAAGTCTCTAACAAAACACATTGAGGTGCTGGAGTGTGTCCAGAGAAGGAAAAATAAGCTGGTAAAGGGTCTAGAGAGAAAGTCACATGAGGAGCAGTTAAGGGAACAGGGGTTGTTTAGTCTGGAAAAAAAGGAGAATTAGGGAGGCCTTATTGCCTTCTACAACTACCTGGAAGCAGGCTGCAGTGAGGTGTGGGTTGATTTTTCTCCTAAATAACAAGTGACAGGACAAGAGGAAATGGCCTCAAGTTGTGCCAGTGAAGGTTTAGATTGAATGTGAGGAAAAATGTCTTCACCAGTGTCTTCAGCACTTGAATAGTTTGCCCTGGCCAGCAGCGGAGTCACCATTCCTGGAGGAATTTAAAAGACATGTGGATGTGACATGTGGGGATATGATTTAGTGGTGGCCTTGGCAGTGCTGGCTTAACAGCTGGACTCAGTGATCTAAAAGGTTATTTCCAAACTAAATGATTCTGTGATTCTAAGGTCTATGTGTCCCACATTTCAGAAATAAATTCAGTCCCCAAACTGATTTCTGAAGAATTGCAGTCAAAACTTCCAGCTCAGTACTTCCTGCCTCAACACCACCTGTTGTAATTTCTGACATAGTGACTCCCCTTTCCATCATAAAATTCCTCTCCTCATCTCCATATTCTACTACTTAATAATTTCTCATTTAGGACTTTATAGGCCTTTTAAAGTTATTCACAGTCAGATTTTGTGTCTATATTTACACAAGTAAAAAAATGGTCTGAGGTTCATTCTCTGATCCTAAAAATCATGGCAGGACATGGCTTGAGATAGTACACCTACACTTTAAAATCTAACTTCCCACCACAAAAAAGTTGTCCCTTGGGTACTCTGTAATGGGAATAATGCACATGATGTCTACTCAATCACGCCTCAGCATGTCAGGTGCCACAGGACAAAATTTGCTAGGGACAGAGCTAAGAGCAGGGCAATCAAATGCCCTGGCCTTGTTTAATATGCTAGTTTAGGCAAAACTAATGATTCTTTGTGCCTTTTCTCAGGCACAGGAAGAGATAGTTTAGTTTTCTGCAGGGAGATATTTTAGTTTTCCTTCAAGCCAATGGCAATTTCAAGAAAATGCTTCATGATCCCACCCCTCTTTTCCATTAGCCTTTATGCCTCTAAGCCTGTGTTCAGCATTCCCATCCTTTACTGGAAACTTTTGTGATTTGTTTGAATTTCCTTTGCAAATTCTAAGTGGGTTTGACTTGTGGCAATTCTTCCACTTGACTCCTTTGTTTCAGCCATAATATTTCAGCCATTAAAAATTTCAGTGTCTAGTTTGGGATGGGGGTGAACCTGTCTCTCTCTAGAGCCAATGGATGACCTGAAGCACTCATCTCCATTCTGATCCCTTACAAACTGGGGGAGAAAAGTCCCATCCTATATTTAACAACCCTCTCTTTATTTGCTCACTCTTATTTTCACTACAATGAAATACTAACAAGAAAGTTGAATGTTTTAGATGAGGTCTTCAATCTAGAGGCAGCTCTAGTGGATCAATGGTGATTTTTCACTGGCTGAAACCTGTACCCACAGCTTTCCCTGGAGAACCAGGATGAGAAAGGTTTGACGCCATATTTTTTCTACACAAGTCAGACACAAACGGGATTGTTGCTCCCATGTACAGATTTTTTTCCTCCCCACCCCTGTGACGTGAAGCACAAGGCTGCACATTTCAGCTACTTTTTGGATAGAGGCAATAATTTCTTAATTTGCCCTGAAGGGGCACGCGCATAAATGGGGAGGAAAAAAATTAAGGGCTTGTGGAATTGATTGGAGGAGAGATGCATCTTGTTCAAACTAGAAGTGAAAATATATTCCAAAGGAGAAATCATTAGCATTTTCATTAAATGCCAAAGAGTGTGACTATTAGACCTACCTCAGGCAACCCTGAGGTTGAAAACTTTTCAACAAGATTTAATTGATCCAGATGGATTGAGGTTGTTTTTGTTTTTTACCCCTTCCACCCTTCTACCCCCTGCTTAAATCTCTGTACTCCATCACCTGTGAGAAAACCCCAAACCGAACCAAATTAAAATAAATAAACAACGCCTTCAGCCCACGCCCTGGAATGAAAACTGCAGTGTAATATGAAATGTGTCCTGATCGTCTTGTTATGGAGCCTGGTGACTCACCAACTGCTACAATTGGGGTTAGATAAAATAAAGGGATTATAATTAAGGAGGCAGCAGGAGGATGTTAACTGGGCACTCAGAGGGAGGCAGGCCCATTGCAGACCTGGGTATGCTGGGAGCCCTGCCAGGGATGTGGTACATGGCTTGGCTGCAGGATTTGCAGCAGAGGGTCTGCTTAAAATGACCAAACAAGGTCCAGTTTGGCTGAGCTACTCCAGCATACTGGGAAAAGGGGGATTCCCAGCTCCTGTTTGGTTTTCTGTAGGTATCCCCCAAAAATGCCCAGCTCTCAGACACCATGAATATGGGTGGTGAAGGGCTCACCTGCCAGTCCTGGTTAAGGGAAGCCATGGAAGTATTGCTTGAGTTGTTGAGGATTTGGCGTTATTTCTGGGCAGTATTTTGATCCTGAACCTTGATGTCAGACCCTCTTTCCCTTGAAGAGAAGTCTGAATCAGCCCTCTGGACCCAGCAGAAACCCTCCTTTGGTGGCTATGTGTAGGGCCAGTGCAGGCACATCCACCATGGCAGTGGAGAGCAAGCTTGCTGCTGGGGAAGAAGACAACAGCTTGGTGGCACATGACTGTTTGGCTTAAACTACATGATTTGCTTTGATTTAGGTTTGTTAATTTTAATATATTTAATTTTTTTGAGATAGGATTCAGGAGCAAAAACAAGGTAGGTTTAAAATTTAAAAGGGTATAAAGAAGAAATTTATTAATAATATAGAAAATAAGAAATTTGGAATAAGATTTTTAGATTACTTTTTTTTTTTCCTACTTTTTATATTTTTTAATTTTTACAGTGGCAGTAATATTTTAACCTGCTGGATACAAGATCATGCAGGAAGTAGGCAGGTTGGGCCTTCCAACACTTACCATAGCAATAAAGATATTTTTTTCTGTCTTTATCTTCTCAGTTAGTTTTCTGGTTCTTGGATTCCTGAAGAAAAATGACTGCAGAAATAATTCTCTTAAAATCTCCTGTGTACTTCTCATTTTACTTCCGGCAGTCTGAGAGAGCTGGCCTCAAAGTCCCCAAGCCAGGTGGATGGTAAGATGGTGTTCCACGTAACAACATGCCAGAGCAGGGCCACAAATGATCTATGGCCAGTGCAAATGCTTCTTATGTAAGCCCATTCAAGCCATTTGCTGGGGTGCAAAGCACCTGATGCTTCAGTTTGGGATGGCTTAACACCTCCAGTAATTATCCGAAGGAGCCCTGAATACTCTCATGACTAAATATCAGGTTAGAACTGGACCTGAGATGAAATCTGTGAAAATACAGTCATGTTTGGAAAGGGTTTCAGGAGTCATCCAGGGCTGTGACTGCGGTATCAGAGTTTCTTGGAAGGAAAAGTGTGATGATTTCTGTAGTGAAAACAATAATGGCAGTTTTGGTGGGATGTTCTGTGCTATTCCCCAGGCTGGAGTTTTGCCAGGACATAGGAATTTAAGTGCCTGAATGCAATGCTGCACTGGTGGAGTTGGTTGCTGGCTGAGCCTGGAGCTTGTCCCAAAACTTCACCCTGGATTCAGCCACAAGTGTGACCCTGTTTCCTCATGCTCCTCTGTCCATCAGTATCTGCCTGTTGTCACTCATCTGTCACTTACACTGGAAATGCCCTGGGGCTGGTGTCCCCTCTTTGTTCAGGGCTTGTGCAGCCTCTTGCACAACGAGCCCTGTGGTAACATGGCCAAACAACAATTGCTAAGGGTGAAAGATTGCCAGGTTACAGATGGCAAAACCAGTCCTCAGGACTGGCTGTGTAATAGAATAACAACAACAAATTCATAATAATGATGGCAGGAGTAATGAATGGTTATATTCAAATGTTAGCTAGCTGGAGCTCGCCACTTGCCTCTTCTGCAGTTACAATAAAATTTATTCTCCTTGCTGAACATGTATTTGCCTGCATTGCCAATGTGCTAATTCTGCTCCTCACAATTTTTCTGTTTGCTTTGCTGTATCTTTCTCAATTAAATGAAAAAAAAAAGAAGAAATAAAAATCAAATCACATGGCATCAAAGAGCTACATCAGGAGGTCATTGCATCAAATGCTGCCGCTAGTTTAATAAAGGAACTGACTAATATACTCATTAGTGGTGCTCGTTGCTAATGCCCGATCAGATAATGAAATTGAAATATCATGTTTTAGGGTGTAATCAGGATCCCTGCAGGTGCTGGGATGGAATTGCCCCATAGGTACAGCATTACACAGTTAACTAGGTGTGTTACTTGATGGGGTGTTTCAGCTTCCCAAGCCTGCGGGTAGGAAGAGATGAGCAGGACTGTCAGCATAGCTAGTGAGAATGGGGAATTGGGCTGGAAACAAGGGAAAAATGCTGAGATGACCTGGGTTCAAATGGACTGAGGCAGCTGGGAGCACATGGCAAGTGTCAAGCCACCTAGGGGAGCAGCTGGAAGCTGGTGGATGCGTGGAGATCCTCCCTTTGGGAGGACACACCATGCTGCCTGCAGATGAGGAGCTCCGTGGGTTGGCTGGGTGCTGGTGGGTGTGTGCAGATAAAGGCACTCAAGCAGGACTCCTGGGAGCACCAAAGGCTTCACTGCCTCCCTCGCATTTAAAAAGTGGAGAACAAAAGACCAGTATAGATGCAAAATCCCCATGTGTGGAATTGGAGCTGGGGGGGTGCTCCTGCTGGACCACCCCTGAGTGGGGGCTGCTTTTATCCCTGGCTCTGAGTTGCAAAGCCCTTGGTTAGCAGGCAGCAGCAAGAAGGGATGGTCCTTGCTTCCCTGGGTCTACAGTGTCACCTACACAAGGCTTTTAATCCCCAGTGTCCCAGAGAAGGTGCATAGCAGTCTCATTGTCCAGGGATCACAGACAAGCATGTCACAAGCCTTGCACCAGCCTTCTCTTCCCCAACTCAAACATTTGTTTTCTAAGTTTTCCACTAAGAGGCTAAGTCCATAGAACTTTGCAGCATTCTTTTTTGATTGCATTTTTTTTAATAGAAAAAAATTAAAACATATTAAAAAAATTCAAACCCAGCCCCAGTCTAATCCATGCTACCAGACTTTGGGTAAACTGGGCTGAATGACAAAGTTTTCCAGAGGAATTTGTTCTTTATGGAAGTTAACTTTAAACACTTTTCTTCATTGCCAGATGATTTAATACTGGATGAGCCAATGAAAGGCTTCAGAGACGCTCAAATTACTTCCCAAGTTGCTCACAGAATATGTTCTGCTGAGACAACACCAGGCTAGAGACTTCAGAGGGATTAGCAGTAAAACAAAGTTTTGTTTTACTAGAGTATTTTAGATTCTCTTCCAATCTTTATTTATTTTTATTTTTTTCTCCTCCTACTCCAAATTAATTAATAATAAAATCTTACATGTCAATAGCAATCCCTCCTGGCTAATGCCTCTCAACATTTTCTATTTGTCCTCTTCCTTCAGCTTCCCAGAACTTCCTCCTTCCCTGTTTTTTTTCATGTACTGTCATGGAAAGGCAGTTCAAATCCTTTCAGAAGAAGCAGTGGGCTTACCCAGTACTTACACACCTACTGTCTACTGTCAAGTCCTTCAGAAGACAGATAAAAGAGTTGGGGAAAAGTGAATGACCCTTCCTTGGGTTTCTCAGAGAAAAATTTTAGGGCTCAGGGCTATGAATTATCTGGGAAGGGAGTTGTTCTCTTGCTGCACAGATTATGGTACCTGTGTACTACAGAGGGACAGGGTTTAAAGCATTTCATTTTTCATCTTTTCCCCTCGGCATTCTCTATTGGCTAATTTAGGCAGGAGCAGGACCATGTGCAGACAGACTGCTATGAACCCTGTTTTTAGGTGGATTCTGCAGGGAGATCCATGGGAATCAGGTCCCTATATAATTACACTTAAATACCTAAAGCTATGGCTGTGTTGATAAACTAAACAGGGCCAGGGCTCAAGCCCAGGTACTGGCACAAGATCTCCCAAACTCTCCAACCTTTAGCATGGTCCCTGGTGATGGTTTTGTCCTGTTCCAACTAGCACTCTCCCAGACAATGCCTGGGCATGGTCCAGGGACAGCCTGGGCCAAGGAGCATCACCACAGGCAGTTCAGATGCAGCCCCCCAGTTTTGGAAGGAAAGGCACTTATCAGCACGGACGCAATCTGGTCCTTGCCAATTGGCCTCTGGGCCAGAGAACAGCCCCATGCATGTCTTATTTACTAGAATAGATGAAGTTAAATGCTTCCAGGAATGTAGCCTGAGATGCTGAATAGGGAGCATGGATGGGATCATAGCGCTGGAAAAAAAAAAAAATCAGGATAAAAGTGGTGATTGGTTTTTCCAAATATTAACTAGTTCTTGCCTGTGGATTTGCTGTGCTCAGCTTCATTTCCAGAAATCCTAAAAGGGACCAGATTTCTTATTGCCCTTTTCTGCTGCTGCTGTTTTCTTGTACAGTCACAATCCACTTGTGGCCACTTCCCAGATAAAATAGTATGAAAGCTGTGAAGGTGGACAACTAGGGTAGCAAGTCAGGGTTAGTTAATACTGGAATGAAAGTGAATTTTTTATCTGGAACAAGGCATTCTGGTGTTTTCCTTCAGGCTCTTGTCAGGAGTGTTTGATGCCTCTGTCATAACTTGGTGAAACAAGATTTTTCACTCCTTCCAATCTGCTCCAGTGCAATATTGGGTGGAAGGTCATAATAAGACTTCAGTGGTGCTGGTGAGAATAAATCTGGGGACATGACACTGGCCCATTCTCACAGCATGAAATGAAAGTTGGTATATGCTATCCTTTGCCACGAGCACTCAACTTCCTGGGTGAACAATGGAGCCTGTGTTTGTGCAGCACCTCGTGGAGGGGTGTCCTTGTCCCCAGCCAGCTCACCAAGCAACGTGACACCACAAGCACTGAACCCCACAGAGCACCCACATGCTTCAAACTGGGGGTCTGGGCTCGAAAATCTTTGCTGCAACCATCTTGATATTAAATTTTAGGGGATTTTCTTAGCCCACTGGTAATTTGGAGCTTATTTTGATTAGATTTCTGCCTATATAAAATTTAAGTTTCTTGCATTAGAAATTAAACATTTATTGTACATGCACATGTGATGTGTGTGTGTATCAGAGGTGTGTAACAGATATGTGTGTGTATTATTGATCACTGGGTGCATACATCATATTATAATATCTGATTCCTGTTTGTTTTCATGGTTTCCTGTTTGAAACCGTGGTCCTGCTGGGCTTGGACACTTGGCTGCTCAGTGATGAGTGCCCAGGTGTCAGCAGTCATCTGGCCTGAGGGGTGAAGGATCCTCTTCTCAGGACCCTGCTTCCTCATGGGCATTTCCCTCTGGTGTGTGTGTGACTAGGATGTCTGGAGGCAAAGTCCCCACTCCTCAATGTGTCATTTGGGTGTCTGGAGGTGACATGGTTAAGGTTGAAGAAGAAGAGAATGGCAGAGCTTAGCTAAGCCCAGCCTGATGGAGTTATCAGTTGTGATCTTAACTAGAAGGTCCTTTTTCTGCTCACTTACCCTTGCACACACGCACATAATTGCAGTGTGAATTCATAATATAAACCATGATGTAATAGACACCAACTCAACTCAACTTAATTACTGTACAAATGAACAACAACTTAAATCACAAGCAGAGTCCCATTAAAAGTAATCAGATCCTGGGTGGGGAGATGGTTAAAGGTGGTGTTTGAACTCCAAAGAAAAATATGCTCTTGTTTGGACATAATTTGATTTTTTTATTGTTATTTTTTCTTCCACAGTGTATTTTTGCTCTCTTTTTGCTCTCTCTCTCTCTCTCTGGCTCTCTTTCTCATTTTAATTTTTTCAACCTTTTCCTGATAAACCAAACTAGTCTAGACATATCTTTTGAGAGCAAATGTTCTCTAAGCTATGTTCATTCCTTGTGAGTTTGTACGTTAATCATTAAATATAATTAATTAGAACATCTTGTAATTAACTTGGAAAGCAAAATTATACAAGGGAATGAGTTTGTAACCACATCACATTTGAAATAAAAATAAAACTTAGACTAAAAGGAATAACTGCTCTTTGGAATTAGATGAGTAACAATGTTGGATTGGCTCCCCCGAAGCTGTAATGTTGGCTCTGAACTCATTCATATATATCAGCCATATTTCACATTGGTCCTTACACACACACAAGTGTGCACACAGACTGGTGTCACAGTCCAGAGTTAGCCCAATACAGGGATGCTTTAAACCACCCCTCTGCCTTCTTGTGCTTCTGCACCATGGATGGATTAAGCAAACATGCCATCAAACAGCCTTAGGGCTGCTCTGACTTGCCCTGACTAGTCCTGATGGCCCTTTGGGTGTGATAGTGGCTGGGAATTGTGGCATTTCATGGCAGGCTTTGCTGCCAAGGCAGGTGAGAGCTGGCAGGGGCTGGCAGACCATGGGTCTACCCCCCAGCTGGAGATTCCTGGTCCAAAGGAATCCTCACATACATCCTGGGACTCATTCCCAAGTCCACCAGTTCTCCAAAAAGCCAGTCCTGTGGAGCTCAGCTAATGAACCCCTTAGGTCTGGTTCAATAAAAAAGAGGAATCTCTTCTTGCCAAACAATTGTTCTCATCAAAAGTTAAATACCACAGTAATTTCCTTGTAAGTGCAAAGAGTTCTGCCATCCTTGCTTGACTGAATAATTTGGAGATGTCCTTTGAGACAGAAACTTCACTGTGCCCAATACAAACACACCTGCTCATGGCTGCTGCAGCATCCCACAGTGAGATACTGGGCCTGGGGGCTTTGGGTCAAGAAGACTGCGAGGTCTGCAGGGACAGCACCCCTGGGGATTCCTCAGTTGACTTCCTGGAGGTGTCAGGGAGGCTTGAAGTGACTGTGCAGCAGCTCCTGGCATTTTGCTGGGCTCTGCCACTTGCTCTCCATATGGCCTGGGGCATGTCATTTCACCTCTGGTTTCCTTCCTCTCTGTCCTTGCTGAGTACATTGTTTTGGGAAGGAGATCATCCTCCCTCTACACATTGGACTGCTGGCCAAAAGGGCCCTTTCACCTCTGTCATGTCTTCCCCAGTTGCTGACATCTGCTGAAACTGGACAGAGGACTTAATTTCTCTGAGTTTGGTCTTGAATTTTGCCTTTTGCTCTTTACACAGGAGGAATGGGGAAACCTCTCTCCAATTGAATTTCTACCCTGCACAGCTTGGCAATTGCTTGGCTGTGCTGCTCATCACCACCTAAATGAAAAAAAAATTCCCTTGTGCTTTTGTGGTCAGCTTTCAGGACAATGGGCAAGAGGCAGCTGGGGAGGAGAGGGGCTAAGGTGGAGATGGAGCAGGAGAAGATAGGAATTTCCTATCCTATCCTATCCTATCCTATCCTATCCTATCCTATCCTATCCTATCCTGTCCTGTCCTGTCCTGTCCTGTCCTGTCCTGTCCTGTCCTGTCCTGTCCTATCCTATCCTATCCTATCCTATCCTATCCTATCCTATCCTATCCTATCCTATCCTATCCTATCCTATCCTATCCTATCCCATTTCCTTACAAGATAGGAAAATGAAAGATGGAACCATCTGGATGTCCCTAAACCTAGTGAGTGAAAACACATCATAGGTTACTGCAGTGAGACAAAGTATTTTCTCTTCTGGAACTATGAGATGAGTGACCAAAGGACTTGGAAAGGTGGCTCAGATATTGCTTTCCATTCATCAGGACATTCCTACTTTGTGCCAAGCTCTCAAACTCTTTGCTGACCCTCTTCTCTGGTTCTTAGGCTGGAAACCAGCTAAGGAGCCATCCCTCAGGTAAAACTTGCTCAGTTTGTGGAGGGTTAATTAATTTTCAGGAGGCTCAAAAATATAATCACCCCCTTGGTGAGCAGGGTGTGTTTGCTGGCTGGGATGGAGGGGGAGAGGCACTGGGAGCCTAGCTGTGATATCCTTGACTCCTGCTTCTCCCTGCTTGTGGGTAACACCCTGCCACTGGGCAGGCACCAGGGGTGGGATGCAACTTGCCTCATCTTGAGCAGGTTTAGACACCTGGGGTAAGCCAGATGGGTTGTAGGACCTTCCCCAGGAAGATGGGAGGAGCAGGCACCTCATGGAGAATCCTGTTGTAACAAGGGGCTAAGATCCACCCAGTTCAGGTACTCAGGGTGACAAATGAAGTTCCCATCCTTTCTTCAACAGGGACATGAATCCCACACCCTAAAAGGAACTGGTGCTGGAGTTATCTCCCTGGACAGGAGCTCCACTCTGCCTCCTATCCCCATTCCTCCCACTTTCTCACCTCCACTTTAGCTGCATCTGTCCTTCTCGGTCTCTTTGCTTTGGCAAAACTCCCATTACAGAGCAAGATAAGACGAGCCTGATCCTGACATGTAAGAAAAGGTCTGCTCTATATGGGACAAGACACCTGCCCACATTTATTGTTTTGCAGATACAGGGCACCATGAATAAATGAGGGAGCATGCATATGCCCCAGGAACAACAGCACTGAGCGACAATAAAAAAAACACAAGAGAGATGTGACAGTAGTTTTGAATAGAGCTGACACTGAGCAAACACTCTGCACAATGTGGAGGGTGATATAATATCCTGCCCTTTCAGAGTGTCACTGTGACACGTATTTAACATTCATTGGCAGCAGCAGCCCGGCTCGCTCTTCACACAGCAAGGTGCTGTGCATATATCTAGGAAAAAAAGATAGTTAAAGAGATGCACCCAGTTCACTGCCCTTTCCTGTGTGGGTGTGAGTCTACCTGAGTGGAGCCCATGGGAGTTTTATGACTGACTTCAGTCCCTATTAACCTCCCTGATGAGTAGCAGGAAATTAGGCATGTGTGGAGGGAAGGGTATTTATGAAAAGCAAGGTCTAATGAGAACCCGGTTTCAGAGTTAATTATGGAACAACTATTGCCGCTCCCTAACCCAATACTGCGCCTGATTCTGATCTCGCAGCATGGGAAAGCGAGATACTTTATACCCATGGGGGCTCTTGGGCTGCATATGGCTCTTGAGCAATTTGAGTGCATTTATGCTGGGTGATATCATGTGATCAGCAGTGGGACTGCACCGATGCTGTGTGCTGGGTAATCTGTGGGATGAAGCAAATCAGCAGGACTTGCCAGGTCATGCCCAGCCCCATCCCATCCCATCCCACAGCGGTGCAGAGAGAAGGAGGAGAGCTGTTGTTATCTCCTCGGCGAACCACTCCTGCTGCTCTCCCTCCCTGCACTCTCTGATGTGCCTGATAGGTGCCTGCTGTCTCTGGGCTCCGTGAAAGGTGTTGGTGGATGGTTTGTAAGGTCAGCAAGATGGGCCAGCGTCGGGATCAATTGAGCAGTACCCGCGTGTGTGTGTAATCAGGATCTGGCCTTCTGCTAATTAAAAAGCTTAAACAAACGCATGCAAATGAGGCAGATATGAACACGCAGGTGGATTGCTGGAAACAACACCCTCCACTCCTCCAATTGAGGGGGCAGCCAGTCCCAGCACTCCCTTTTGTTTTGTTGCTTCCACAAAAAAGCTGCCTGTGTTGTGGGGAAGTTCCCCCTTGGTTGAGCTCAGCGCGTATGGTCCTGGGGCATAAACAGCCTCTCGTCCCATGACACAGGCTTGCCCTGGGATTACACACACACAGCTTGTCAGGGATGGCACAAAACCCTGCACTGGGAGCATGAGCAAAAGCCACTTTCCCATTTCTGTTGGCCTCATGTTTGATGGGCTGGGAGCCTTTTAGAGAGTGAAGCTCAGATGGTCGGCAGCATGTGACAGATTTTTCTGGGGCTGATTCTTTTCTCTGCACAGAGCAGCCCTGGGAAAACCTTCTGGGAAAAGTAGATTTCTTGCTCTAAGAATGGTGCATAAAACACAGGTGAAAGTTCTGGGGCCTTTAAACCTAAATTAAGATTAAATTTATCATATTTTTCAGTACAAACCAAATTCTGAGATAACTCTTATAAATACTTGCACTGCTCTTGTCACTGCATTTCCAGAGTCCTTTGAGAATAGGGATTTTTCCCACTAACATAAACGGTCCTTTGATAATGGAAAATTTGCCTGAGTAAAGGCTGACTGTTTAATGCTGTGATTAAGTCATTGCTTTAATCTGGCATAGCTCTTGAAAAATCTCCTGGAAAGAGTTACTGGAAGGGTCCTTTGAGTTCCCTTTTCCCTAGAGCCACTCATTCCCTTTGTGCTTACAGTAATGTTCATGGGTCTGCACGGTGATACCGATCAGGGAACTGATCTGGCCATAAACTTAGCTAGCCAAAAAAAAGGGAAACAAACAAACAAAAAAACCCAAACAATAAACCCTAAAACCTCAATTTTTTTCAGCATTGTGTCAACATGAGATCCTCTGTCAGTCAGAGGGAGATGATGGGAATGAGAGGAGGCCATGGATGTGGTTGAGGCAGTCCTGTTTGCTGTATACAGTTAAAGAAAACTGCTGGTGCCATGGAGCACACTGTGTTAAAAATCAACCTCCAACCCACCTTCCAGCTTGTGTGAAGGACAATTTCTATCTACCAGACACCTGACATGCTTAGCAAAACTTATATTGAAATGCCAGACTGTGCATCAGGGCTGGACACCAGGAGTGGAGCATGTCATGCTCCAGTTTGCTACAGTGAAGGGAACTAGATAAAAAACTAAGTCAGAGGGAGATCAACGTAATTTCATACATAATTTCTATGAGTTTTACCTTCATAGTTGACTTTTTTACTTCCTCTGAACATGGGACTATGCTATATTTTATTCTGGGTAGTACAGAATGTGAAAAGAACATCAGATCTTTTCCACCAATTCTTATGGTAAACACTCTCAGGTATCTCCCACATCCTCTTCTCCCTGCATGTCCATGTAAAGCACCAAAACACTAAAAAAAGTCTCACTAGGCCTAGTTGAGTGATATTCTGTTCCATTCAATGCATTTAAACTTTCAGTAGAACTTAGACTAAATCTCTGTCTCATATTCTCAGGCTGGGGGTTTGGCAGAGATGGGCAGAGCTGTGTGTTAATTTGTTTGGCACAGCCTTGTCATGTGGGTTTTCATTTTGCAACTCCACAACCAAAATAAAGGGTAGCTGAGATCAAAGTCATTTACTGTTTAAACTCTAATGCTCAGGGGAAGGTAGAGGTGCTATTTCAGATTAGGAAGAAGTCTCTGATTTCATGTCATTAAAACCGTATGTCTCAGTTCCTGAAAGCACATAAATACACTCATAGCTGAGCTTAAAGACAGGAGCATATGTAAATACTTTGATAAAGCAGAGGTAGGATTACATGAAGTGCTTCTTGCTCTTGTATTGACTTACTTGAGTTAGTTAATTCGGACAAAAAACCATACAGGCATGGTAACTTTGTTTTTAACTAGATTAAAGTTAGAAGGGGCAGATTAAAGCATAGAGGGGGCTTGGATGCTGAAAACTAATTATTTGTTAGAGTTGATCTGAAAATGCCCTAATCTTTGATCAGTTCAGAAGTAAATTCAAATAGAGAACTCCAGTTTGTATTGGAAGTCTCCACCACGAGTTTGATTATGAGAAGAGCTTGTGACAATTCAGTCCAGATAGAGATGGAGATGCTTTGTTTCCAGAATTTGTTTCTGGGAGCAATTTGACCCACCATGTTTTCATACTTGATTTACTGAATCTGGTTTGCCATGCAAGTTAAGAATCTCCCTCTTTTTTAATCTTTTTTTTACTCCTCCTTTAATTTTTTTCAAGGTTTTTTAAAATTATTTTTTATTTAGACTGAAACAGGCCTTGAGATGTTGATTCATTATAAAGTTTTGGCTGAAATTCTTGTTCCAAGGCCTTGGTGTCAACAACAGATTCCAGATTCCTGTTTACTTTAATTGGCTTTGCTTTTAGCCACAAGTAAAGATTGCAAAACAAAGGCGTGGAATGGCCATCTCCTGATTCCAGTGTGGGTCTGCATTACTGTTTTTTTCCCCCTGGGCTTCTTATGCGAATGTGTTTGTGAAACCACTTGAATCAGGAATTTTGTTTTCAAGTGGGGACCTAAATTTAGGATCCTGCATCCCTCTTTAGAAATGGATAAAAATAACAAAAAAGTCCTTACTTTTCTTCTCCATGGAAATTTCTTGGCCCTGAGAACTTTCAAGATTTTGGATGCCATATTTGTCAGCATAAGAACTGTCAAAACTTTCCCTATCATAATCTACAGCAGAAGCCTCAGATTTTTGTTTAGGTATCTCAATACCACGCAGTGAATATGGTCATGGCACGTGGGTGCAACTGATGTTCAAAAGTATGTGAAAAAATATGACAAATGACCTGACTTCCTAAAGCAGAGCACTAAGAGATATCTCCCAATACCATGGCTGAAGATGACTCTTCAGGAGGAGCCACCTGGTCTGCTCTCAGCCCATCCCTTACACCTGAGAGTGTTTTGGGCTGGGATTTTCCAAAGTGCTCAGTGTTGACTGAACTCAACTATCAAATTTGCTGACAGCGATTCCCAGTGATTCATTAGGACCAGAGCTGAACCAGACCTTCTGAAGAAGTCCTCAGAGAGATCCTGTCCTGAGGTGCCCATTTGTTGATGAAGGCCTCCTCCAGGGCCATTTTATTGGTGGCTGTAGAGAGAAATGACCCAAGAAAACTGTCACGTTGCAAATTGGTGGGGAAATGAATGGTGTTGCTATTAATATTTTGAAGGTGATGAAATTCTTTCTGGGGAAGTTATGAAGGTCCTTCACTGTGTCACACCACTCATGAGTTAATCTTTCCATTGCAGCCTGTTTCCCTGGCTGATTGACCTCTGGTATCTTTCCCACTCTGCCTGTGGTTTTGAGATGTTTATTCTTTCCATACTGGAGTGTGATGGAGATGTGTGTGTGCCCACTGTGCTCTTGGTGTGATCTGAAGGACAGAAAACTCAGGGAAAGCCCTCCTATCAAAATCCTTCAGGGACTGTGAAAGAACAGAAAGCCCCAATGCAGGTTGGAGACTTTCAGCCAAAAATGTCCTGAACAACAATGAAAAGCATCTATCAGTCATCTTGGCTGTCTCTCTAATTCTCCATCCTTCTCACCAGGCTTTTTCAGCCTCCTCCTCACTTCATGATTCCAGCTCTTTTATCCTGGCTGTTGGTGGTAGTAAGAGATAGATAGCACGTTTGGACATATTTACCCTCATGTGGCTTGTCCTTCTCACCCCACCCATGCTCTGGCTGTGATGATGCATATCTCTGGGAGTCAGTGGGAAATCTTTTCACAAACACTCGCTGTGTGTTGTGTCTCTTGTGGGCAGAGATGTTGCTGTGTTAGCCATCATTATTTGATCTGCCTCTCTGACAAGATTGCTTTAAAGCCTAAATGTTGTTTCTGTTCTTAGCTGGGAACATACCATAGGTATAGTTATAGCTTTGCCTGCATGGCCAAGTCCAGCTCCCCAGCTATGCTGGGAATGCTGGGTTCTGTGGGATGGAAACTGCGGAGAACAAAATCTGTGACAAGGTGTGTTGCATGAAAGAAACAAGTGCCTTACTGGAACACTTGGAGAGCAAAAAATTTTTTTCTTCTTTTAACGATACTGCCCCAAAATTTACCTCAGTTTGTGCTGGAAGTACTCACTGAAGTCATGGGATTTCAGAGAAGTGGGTGGGAGAGGTAGAAAAGTATTGATTCTACCTTGAAGTGGGGTCTAAGTTCAAATAATAAATGCTTCTGCATTTTGCACCCTGTATTTTGCTTATTTTTCTGATAATTATTATTATATAATAATTTATATATATAAAATTATATATTTATAATTATATAGTTATATATATAATTTTTAGTTTGGAATAGAACTGTAAATTTCCCTTGTTCATGAAAATCAAAAACTGGACCAGAAATCCATCATCATTCATCACGGTCTCAGAGTGCCTTCAGCCATGAGAACAAAATATCCATTGAGGTTGTAGTTTATCTTCTGATCCTTCCATTGTCATGGATTGAGAGAGTCAAGTCAATAAAACTAAGATCTAAACCCTCCTCCAGTGGGAACTCCCTCTCTTGTTCCTCACTGAGGTATCTCTCTTAGGACATGGAAATTAAATGGGATGTACCTGAGTTAGAATGCTCCTCTATCTTCTTCCCCTAAGAATAACAGAGGGAATAGCAAAACATGGCTGAGTGAGGGTGAGGCAGGGAGGAAAGAGGTCAGGAATAAAAAATTCTCTTTGGGAGTAGCACAGGAGTGTAGGAAGGTTGATATTCCCATTTTTCTTGGGATTTCTTTGAATATGAGGACATATAAGATTATTATAAGTTTTCTGTAGTGCTTGAGGTCAATTATCTATCTTCAGCCCAACATACTGCTCTAGTTTTTCATTAATGTGGCTGTTTAGAGCAGTTTCTATAGTTCTATCAATGTATGTTGTCCTTTCTAGACAGAAATGATTATTCAGAATGGACTGGGAAGGGAAGAGGACAGAGAACCAATGCCCTGGAGTAGCTCAACAAGACTTGAGAAGGGGCTGAGAAAAAGCAGAGAAAGCATTTCATTTTTCCACACCTGCTTTATGCAAGGTAAGGCCTGTGGTGGCATGGCAAGACCTGTATGTCTCAGGGAATGAAGGCCACAGCAATCAGAGGAAAATCCTTGGACAGTGTGAGTTGATGGAATGCCTGGAGGGTGTGATGCAAGTGAAGAGCCCACCTTTGCACAGAGTGCAGAGCAGGGTAAAAAAAACAAACAAAAAAATTGATTATTACACTGGTCCAGAGATTTTAAAAAATGGTTTATATGGAGGAAATTGTGGGCTCATAGTAGTAGGAAGGACTGTGTGACCTGGCCAAGGGGGTGAGGGGATTTGGAGTGCTGCTCTCATCAATGTGGGACCATCTGCCTCCCAGCCAGCAGAGCTGGGTGCAGATGAGAAACAACAGAGATCAGAATATGACCTCCAGCAATTTTGGGGGTAACAGCTACTCCTTGAGTGACATCCTGGAAACAGCCAGGGGGAAATCAGAGAGAGATAAGATATCTGTGTGTCTCTGACCATTGTCCTCAGCCAGTTTGCAGAATTGCAGATTAAGTCCTTTTCTCTGGTCTCCCTTGCTGGTTCTCTGTGCAAGTGCCACAGGGCTGTGATAAGGAGGAGGTGGAATGGTGCTCTAAGCACACAACATTTTTCCACTTGCAGCAGGATATGCTAACTGAAACAAAATGTGCTGGAATCCTTCCTTTCCTTTTGCCTCTCTACATCCAGAAAAGGAATCTTGGGATGTGCAGCAGGGGAAGGAGAGAGGGTTTATAGGAGGGCTATGGAAAGGAGGCTTGCTATCCTCTGTGCCAAAAAGCCTCTTTACAGTTCTGGAACAGAACAGTCAAACCTGCAGCCTTGTTCTCATTCCTTCCTGACTCCACAGAGCACCCCAGGGCTCCCCCAGCATCCCAGGGGATCATCTGCACAGGCAGCTGCAAGGGGACAGCAGGCTGCCACTTCTTTGTGCTGCTCTCTTTGGTGACAGCCCCATATGATCTGCTGGCCAAACCCTCCATGCAGGATCTCCCCGAGTGAGGTTGGTGTAGGCAGCACAAATTACAGGTGTTTTTCAGGCTGGGGCAGATGAGGGTGTCTGCAGCCACCCCATGGAAGGAGGAAATGTTCATGGGGAACTGTGACATGCCAGATGAGAATGGATATTTTTTTCAGCCAGCATGGGCAGATCTGGAGCTGATCCCACAGGTGGAATTACCCTTTCTAAGGGAGCAGCCCCAGCCCCCTGGGGATGGCAGAAAATTCAGATTTTCTACATTTTGCTGGGAGAGGGAGGAGCAGGGCAGGTTTCTGCCCTGAGGATCCAGTCACCCTGGCAGCACAGGGGTCGGGGGTGGCCTTCATTCTTCGTGCAAGGTTGAGTCAGGGCTGTGATGAACAAGTCTTGCATAAGCAGGAATGCCATCGCCAGTGGTGAGCTGAAAAACGCCGAGCTCTATTTTCAAAGACAGCTCAGAGGTTATTTATGTACGGAAATGCTCCTTATCTCTTAATTCCCAGACTGATGGGTGGAAGATATGCAAAGAGTGACTTCTGTCAGGGACGAGCTCACCAGCACTGCTACTGTCTTGGCAAGGGGGAGGGCTCTCTCTGCCTTCCCTGGTAGCAATGCTGACTAAGGGCCATAGGAATCTTAATTCCTGGCCCAGAGACGGCAAGCCAAGCTATCTGATGGGCTGCTTGGCTGACAGTTAATATCCTGTCACAGAGAAGTAAGTATTCATGATATAGCAGCTTTTTTTTTTTTTTTTTTTTTTGCACCTGGAAGACCTGAGTGGGAAAGCCCAAAAAATTCTCCATTTTGTGCTTAACCATCAGCCCTGCCCTGAAAGAGCCTAAAGCAACAATTATTCTATATTTCTAAGAATATACCAGAACTCCTTGGTACCAAAAATGTTAGTTTGTTTTATCATAATTATTCTCAGATATTCAGGCTGGATTCATCAACTCAATCTTATTTCCTTGTGGCTGGAACATTATTAGAAGGTAGAAATTTGCAGCTGGAAATTAGTTAATAATTCCTCTGTAAGTACAGCAGACAGATGGCAATCCAACTTCTTTTCCCTCACTGTGCTGTCACTGGTATTTGAACTAAAAGTAGTAAGACATTTATTAATGAGTGGGGTAGGCAAAAGGGAAAAAACCCCAAACCTTGAGCAATGAACACAGGTAATAGGGTGTCATTATTAAAGAGATATCTGTCAGAGAAGGACATGCATAAGAATTAGGTGTCCTGGAAAAGGCTATGAAAACATATCTCTACTTCTGTTTGATGGAATCACATTTCAATTTTCATGAACTTTTCACAGACTAAATATATTTGTGTCTAAAGAAATCCTATCTCTTAGTAAGCAGTAATGGCAACCTTATTTACACTGAGTGACATTTTCCTACTGATTTGGCCAGAAAGAATTAATTATTTTTCTAGTGTAGGGAAAGAAAATACTTCATTAATACATTTTTCTTGGTGATGGTGGCATTCTTGGTATTGTGGATCACATAAATCCTACTTCATAGGATTTACAACATAGAAAAAAGAAAAAAATTTTTTTTTTGCATGAAAAGGAACTTTCTAACATATCTCATTTGAGAGAACTGAGTGAAAGGTTCTGGCTCGCTGGCTGCCTGACTCTTGAGAGAAACCTGGCAGGCAGGGAGGCAGGATACTCTGTTTTCTGCTTTGCCTGACCTCAACCTCAGTTTGGCCTCCCCAGTTCAGGCTGCCAGGCAGGCAGCTGCCAGTGAAGGAGCAGAGGAATCAGTGTTTAAGAGCAGAGGCTGGACTGCCTTGGAGAGGAGATGAGAGGGAAGTGGGGTCCATGAACTCTCTCCTGCTGTGCTGCTGGGATCAGGCTGGTTTCCCACAGTAGAGGTGGAGAGGAATGCACCTGATGCCCTGGGGAAAATAATGTCAGGGGCTTGCTCCTTGCATTTCACCTGGAAGTTGTGAAAATGGCAACTGAAGCTGTTTTTGGGTTTATGATGGAAACTTTCTTTTTATCTTTTCCCTTGTTTCCCTTTTTCCTTTCCTTTCCTTTCCTTCCCTTCCCTTTCCTTTCCTTTCCTTTCCTTTCCTTTCCTTTCCTTCCTTTCCCTTTCCTTTCCTTTCCTTTCCTTTTCCTTTCCTTCCCTTCCCTCCTTCCCCTTTCCTTTCCTTTCCTTTTCCTTTCCTTTTCCCTTCCTTTCCTTTCCTTTCCTTTCCTTTCCTTTCCTTTCCTTTCCTTTCCTTTCCCTTGTTGCAACCCACAGTAGAGCATTTCCAGTCAAAAATCCTTTAGACAGCAGGATCCTGAACCAGCCCAAATCCCTGCATGTTGTCCACAGATCTCTTGATCCCAAGGGAATGGTTGGTGCATTAAGGAGCTGTGTGTGTGACTCAAGGTGACCAAATTAAGCCCTCTGCATGAATAGTGGTTCAGGGGTGCTGATGCATCGTTTCTTTTCTGTAGTGAGAAATTGGATGAGAAGGTTCACATGAGCTCATTCGGTCTTTATGGGTTTGAACTAGCTTCCATTGGAGTCAATAGGAATCTTTCCATTGACTTTAATGAGAGCTAGATTGGATCCTAAATTAGTACCTTCATCCTTCAGATTGTTTAGCAGTGCCTATCCCATCCATAATTAACATAAACTGGCTGTGATAGTCATCAACAGGAAAATTATACCAAAATGTCCTCAGTAGGTTTATTCCTGCTCTCACTGAAGATGATAGGAGTCTCATAATTAACTTCAAACAGGACTGGTTGTCTGTGTATCGTGATTATAAAATATCTTGATATATTTTTAAGGGAGAGCTCAGTTTGAGCAACTTCTTAATTGCATGTCAGGACTAAAAGGGTTGTCTGTGACCAAAGACGGCCACATTGAAAAATCAGGCAGTATTAAGGAGCATGATTTGACTTTGTGGCTACATAAATCAGTATTTGAGTTTCTCATTTGGTATTCACTGAAACGAAAACATAATCTGAGTTAATTGCTCTTCCCCAAGGTGCCTTGTTGCGCAATGTTTTATAAAATTAAAGCCTGTTAAGTACACACGAAGAAACATACTTTAGATGCAGAACATAAAATACTAGCACCTCTAATTCTGCTGTCATGTATGGTTGATTAACCTGGTACAACAGAAGCCTTGGGGAGAGTTTCTGTGCTGTTAGAAAACATATTTCCACTTAAGGGAATTTAGACAACAAAGGGATCTCACAAATCCCATTGTTGGAGGCTAGGCTGACATTTGGGGCATCCAAGCTGTCTCACAAAGCTGTGGAAGACTGGGGCAAAAAATGCAACCTGCATCCCACTTATGGATAGTTATCTGTCACCCCAGTGCCTTCCACAGCAATTAACAAATAATTAATTAAGCCCTGTAGCCCTTGCTAGGGTGATGTTCCTGTTGGCTTCAGCAGGAATTTCCCCTGGAGTCGGAGTGTCTGGGGTGAGGAGTGGGGGACAGCATGAGAGATGCTGGAGACAGCAGTGGGGAGGTCACGGTGCTGCTGTGGTCCTGGTAAGGCAAGCTGCAAATCACCCACCTCTGAGAAACCCCAAATCTTGAAGGTTTGAATTTCCCAAGTCCCTCAAATGCACAGACATAACACAACTGGAGAAGAGGCACATGAGATAGAGAAGATTGAGCTGGAGGGTTATCTGTGGGGAAGATGTGGTGGTCTAGGAACAACAAAAAAAAATGCTGCAAGGAGACTTCCCCATCCCCAGCTACTCCAGGCTCTACCTGCTGCTTGCAGATCCTCCTTGGGGCAGGCAGGGAGCAGATGGAGATGGAGCACATCAGCAGCTGCCTGTTGGACCAGAAGCCGTGCGGGAGCATGTGGGAAGATCGGGAAGACTTATCAGATAGTTTGCAGCAGTGAAACTGCCTAGTAAGGCATAGTGTGGGAGCTGGGGGTATCCTGGTAAAGACCAGCTGGGAGCTTGCCAGGTGTGTGTGGTTTGAGTTAGAGTGAATTGAATCTTGTCCTAGGATGAAAGTGAGCCTGTATCTTATAACAAAACCAGCTGGTGTTTCAGGTTGCTACCTGTTTCTGCTCCTGACCTGCCCTCATGGCTGGCCCAGTAGCCAGTACCTCACTCTGAGCAGGTCCAAACCCTCAAGTGAGCAGGCAGAGATGAGATAAATAGGATAGAATCCCTGGATTATAAACCTGGAACTCCTCTTTGTTTTCCCTAATGCTGTCCTTACACACTGCATGGACAAATCTTTGGCCTCAAGTTCTTCCAGGGACAGGTTAGATTAGATATTGGGAAAATTTTTTTGTTGAAAGGGTGATCAAGCAACAGAAGACACTGCCCAGGGAGGTAGTGAAATCATCATTTCTGGAGATGTTCAGAAAACACACACATGTAGCACCTGGGAGCATTGTTTAATGTTGGACCTGGCAGTGCTGGGTTAATGGTTGGACTTGAGGACCTTAGAGGTCTTTTCCCAACCTTAACAATTCTATAATTCTCTTGTAATAAAACAAATGGCTCCTCAGTGCTGCAGAACCATCATCTGCAGTGTTTGTTGGGCATGTTTTGCCCACAACAGCAATGCCCAGGCTACTGAATGCAAAACTGTTTGCTGAAATGTGCACAAATGCTTTATTTACAATGTGTCAGCACACCCCTTCTCAGACTTTGCAAGGAATTTTGTTTCCATTTGATTCAGCCTCAAGAACTGGGAATTTGCTGCAGCCAATGTGCCTTGAAGAAATGGGAGAGGAGACCTGGGGACATGCCAGCAAGGCAAAGTGATGGCTGTGCTGGCACCTGACTTGACTGGTCTGGGGAAGAGCTGTCCACACCTGGATTATTTATTTTCAGAAACACAGATATTTTCAGAAGGGAACTTCTCCAATCCATCCTAATTGAAGGAGGAAAAAGGTGGGGATTTTGATTCTTCATGACTATTTATGTCAGCTAACTGAAACTCTGCACATTGATTCTTTACCTTGTCGTCACCTTCAAATCTGCTAAAATGTTTAGGACAAAGAACAGAATTTTACACTGCATATGATGCATAAAGGAAGAGGATTTTTTGGGGGGGCTTAATGGAATGACTGTTCCCTTGACACCTGCAAAAACGAGCCTTTGAGCCTCTGCCAGAAAATTTCTTACTGCCTTATGTAGAAAAATGCTAGATCTTCTAAGGGATGTTAGAGCTATATTTCCAGCTATCCAAGCCTCTGTAGTTTTCTCAGACTTCCTAAAAAATAACAGTAATACTTCAAAAAAGTTCTTTAGCTTGTTCCTGTCAGACTCCTGGGGTAGGTGTCCAGGCCTGCTCAAATAAAATACTCCTAAATTCAGCAGATGCTGCCTCACCCCCTTCTCTCCTGCTATTTACTATTCCACCCACACCACACTGGAGCTGCTGCAGATTGTGCTGGGGCTGTGCAGGTGTCTGAGGCTGGAAATTTCAGCTGCTTCCTTTGCCATCCCTGAACTTTGCCACGTCAGGCACTGGGAGTGATGGGGAATCCGACCTGTGAGTCAAACATGACATTCACTGGCTGGTTGCATGAAATGTAACCCACAGCATCATTTAGCCCTCTAGGCTGGAATCTGTTTGCCTTAATTATGGGCAACTGTAAAAAACCGAGAAAGATGCAAGAAATGAGATTCCACAAGCCCTTCTAGTGGTTCTGCCTGGCCTTAAGCACTAGGAAACCTCTTGAATATGTTGGCTGATGCTCCAGCACTCCCTGTCCTACGTGACCTCTGTGAATATCCTACGTGTGGCTGCAGTAATTCTGACATTGAGCAATGTCTCCAGTCTTTCAAGAGCTGTACAAATTTCAACTGAACTTTCATGCTGATCTCTGCTAGCAAGATCACCTACACATTCTCACAGCAATTCCAGCTTTAAGCTAAGGTAGAAATGTGTTGGTATATAAATCCTGCCATTCTGGCTCTTTGAACATGAATGCTATCAGTTTTCAAAGTTAGCCAGATAGGACAAATATGTTCCTTTACAGGATCCTTTCTTTTGATCACTGAGGGTATATCAACACCTGGTAATTTCTCTGAGGCCTGCTATGGTGGCAGCTGTCATTCTCCATAGACTATGGAAAACATCCAGGGCGATGGTTTTTCTAGGCCAAAATTAATGTTGTGAATAATTTGGATACTCTCGTCCTACTACCCCTGTATTTCACACACAAGGAAATACAAGAAATAGTGTGGCTTATTTGATAGACCCCAGCACTGAACTCAGGAATTCTTGGCTCATAGCCCTGTGCTCAAATCCTTTCTCCTCCAGCACTCAAAAAGGCCTGGTATGTTCTCAGTAATAACATCCAGTGATTTGTGCAAGTGTAATAGAACAATGCCATATGCTTTGGTTCCTAGGCCAAATTCTCATTTTGGCTTTACTCCATTGGCTGTAATAAAATGAGGCAAATGGGAACATTTGACCCAGTGTGTTCCCAGTCTGTAGGGACTGTAGAGGTGGTCTTGTGATTTTAATATGGAACTGTTTTTGCTGTGATGCTTCAGTCTTTATTTTGAACATGGGAAGTTTCAGGGAGAAGCAGCTGCCTGCATTGCACTGGGGACTTAATGGGATCTGCCCAAAGGAAATGTTTCTACCATTTCCATCAATGCCCACTTAGCAGTGACATTCCAGTTGCTCACTCTTACAAATCTGCAGAAGTGTGGTGTTATTCTACTTATGTTCTGTTGAAAGGATTTTTGATGTCTCTGGTCAACCCATCTATAAGAGAGTCTGTTCTGCATTATCTTAACTAAAGGACAGCCATTAACCAAGAATGGCAAATAAGCCATCTGTCTTATGTGGGGAAGTGTAAAACAAATATCTGCTGTGTTGAACCTGGTTGAGTGGGAATTATCCAAGTGCATCATACATCAATTACAATTGTGTAGCTGATTTATTAGAAACCCCTGAAAGGGGAGCAAAGGCCCAAAGTCTAGGCTGACATCTTTCTAAAACAAACAGACAGAAGAAATTTGGAATTTTGGTTTCTAAGGAAGTTGTGGTGTTTCAACATTAGTACAACATGCATCTTCCATCAGAAGATAATTTCAATGGCAAATCATGGAATAGCTCATCTAAGGGAGTCGTGTTCCTCTTCACCAGATTACAAAAAAACTGCTAACTCCAGGTTCCAAGAAGGACCAAAGCACATTTATCTGCTTTTTATGGAAAAACAGGCAAGATATATGGGCATAAAAATGTCTGTGGTGAGCCTGAAAATGAACCCTTCATACACAACTTTCTGCGTTGGTGCCACAACTTTTTCATGGAATTGTGGAGCTAAATTTGCTCATCATTTATGTATTGACTCTTGTTGAAATCTTTGATTTCTTTTTTTTTTTTTTTTGTTTTAATTTTCCTCTTAAGGAGCTAAAAGAAATCAAATTAACAGCCCTTAAATTATTTCCTAAGAATTTAGATTAACAGTCTCTACAAAGGACTGACAATCCTTCCAAATAAAAAAAACCCAAAATATATTTTCTCAGTAAAAATTGCACTCCTACAGTGATACTCCCCTCTCTTCCTTCCCTGCAGTAAATCTTGACATTTATCTTGAAATATGTCAGTATAATAAATGAAACATATTCATAATATAACAGCAATAAAAAGTTTCACAGTGTCCCAAGAAGTCCCAAAGGAACTCTAGCTTTGCTACTGAATTTGGGGAAAAAATAATTCTAGCATTAGTGAAAATATTGATCTATAAGAGACAGGGGGAAGAAATGCCTTGCTGTATTACCTGTGAGAGGAGAAGACAAAATGACTAAATATTACATGTAGTGTACATTGCCCTCCAGGTTTTGCCCCAATCTTACACAGGAAAAAACTAAAAACCAGGCTGAAAATAGAAAACAAAACCAACCAACCAACCAACCAACCAACCAACAAACAAACAACAACAACAACAAAAAACCCAAAAAAACCCCCAAACCCCCAAAAAAAAAAAAAAAAAAAAAAAAAAAAAATCTATCTATCTTTCAGCTTGGGATGACTACTTTAGGAAGTAGAGCTTTTCAAATGTGTTCATGACTTAGGGAAGAAGGGGAAGTGATTTGTAGAGGTGTACATGTCTAATCAAGCTCTCTGAACCAGTTACTGCACTGGGCTGGGATGTTATTTATGACAAAGAGTTTTAAAGGTCACTTGGAACGAGAGAGTATCTTTGATGGGTGACATTCTAGCCCAGTGGGAAACATGGCATAAATTAGCACTTATACAGACTTTCTGTTTCAGTTTCAGACACTTTAACTCAATGGAAAAAGAGAAATATTTTCCCAATGCATTGACAGGACAAGTGGGGGATGGCTGTAATCTGAAAGAAAAGAAGTTGAGATGAGATATTAAGAAAAAATTCTTTACTGTGGGAATGGAACTGGAGGCAATAGAACAAGATCACCAGAGAAGTTGTGGAAACCCCATTCTTGGAAGTGTCCAAGTTCAGGTTGGATGGGGCTTAGAGCAACCTGGTCTACTGGAAGGTGTCCCTGCCCATGGTGGGGGGTGGAACTGGATGATCTTTAAACTCTCTTCCAACCCAAACCATTCTGTGTTTTTTTGATTTAATTCCTTTCCAAATATTGCAACTACTCTTACTGTATTTTCTCTAAAACTAGGAAAAAGAAGTTAATAAAACGTAGACTAGGTATGGATTCACCACAATCAAGTTTAGCTTTTCAAAAATTAGGAGTCTTATATAAAGTAGTTCTCTGGATTCCTGCTACTCTTGCTGGGACACATGGGCACCAGCAGTTGTATATTCATCACTCATTCCTTGGACAGCTTTTCAGTACAGAGTGACTAAAATCAGGGTTGTGCCTCTCCGTGGACTTCATAGTGATCTTGACAATTAGTTTTGCTTAATATTGAACTTCTAGTCAGCTACACTGAGGAAGGAGAGGCTCCGTCCCAGGTAAAACTCGTGCCTTTAAAGTCACTGACAGCAATTCCAATGACTTAGATGCCATCACATCATCTGTCATGAATATTTTATTTGTGTAACTCCCTAAATCAGGATGCTGCCAATCTAAAATGTTTTAAGTTAGGAAAGAAAGAGGAACTGAAATTATCCCAGCTAACTTGAAGTATTTCCTGAGTAGAGGCCCTCATCTGAGCTCATCTCTCTCATTCTTTATATAGACTGGAGAAAAAAAAAAAAATTAGAGCATGATTCATATCCCTAATTTTAGAATCTTTGTTTAGAATGATGCAATGAATTTCAGCCTGGAAGTCCCTAATTCTCTTCTCTTAATTGATTTACTAGGGAGTCTGAACACCCTCTAGATGAGTGTCCCTCCTCTGTTGTAAACTTTTGCATTTGGCCACGTGAAGCCGAATTCTGATCATATCCCTTTTAATTCATGTTTTAAGGATCCTTTGCCATCTTATCTTTCTGCCTTGATATCAAAATGAATATGTACCATCCAGGATAGTTCCACTAAGACTGTTCCACTTCAGTCAGCAAAACCTGTCTGATTTTAGAGTAAAACGTATCATAATATAAGAAGCAAGTTTCTTTCAAATCTCTAAGCAACGGAAGGAAAATTTTACACATAATTCTGAATGGATTGATGGCACAAATATTAAGGTGCTTCATCAGTATTTCTACTTATGAAATAAGAAAGTAGTTCAGAAAAAAACCAGAAAACATTAAAAAGTCCTGTTTTAGATGCTCTTAAGTTCTACCCTGTCTAGTCTTCAGTCTTAAAGGGAAATATTCCAGTAGGTTTATACCCCTTCCAAGGCCTTCTTGCAGACCTAGATCAAAAAGGACACAGTGTGTCCATAACTGATCCCAGAGTTTGTAGCACAGTGGGGAATAGTCTTTAATGATTCCTTCTGGAAGTTGGAATCTTCCAGTCTAAGAAGGTCAGTCAGAAGCTTCTTTCTATGACTTTGCTCAAAGAGGATTACAAATGGAGGTAAAAGGAAAATTGTACACTCTGAAACTTTAGATAGTTTCTGCTTATGTTTTCAAGAAATACATATATTGTCAGTCATTAGTTGAATATTAATATTGTGTCTTAGCTTTCAACAGGACAGCAGTAATATCCTTTAAATATTGTCAAGAGCCTTTAAACTGAGATCTGGAGCTCTGCAGATCTCGCATTTGATCACTAATTTGTTGAGCTTTGTATCCAGATTTTTTTTTTCTGTCTCTGGAGGTGATGATGGTTCCTCTGAGAAATTCAGAGCCATATTAAGATCTGGATCTTGGGATATGATGAGAATTTATATTCAGGTTCCACCTTGAGACTGATTTTTTGTTACTCAGAAATACTGAATTTGGAACTGTATTTTGATGAAAATATCAGAGCAAAGCTTGATAGATGTCAAAAAGTAATTTAGGTTTTGTTACCTCCTAAGAAAAGAACAGACAACATACTAGGAAACATCAATATGTCTCTGAATAAATCTATAGTCATAAAACCATGGAATAGAATCATAGAATGGTTTGGGTTGGAAGGAATCTTAAAAATCATCTGGTTCTTACCCCCTGTCATGGGCAGGGATGCCACTCACGAAATCTTGTTGCTCAGGGCTTTGTCCAACCTGGCCTTGAGCCAATCTGGCTCCCACACTTTGAATATTGTGTGCAGTGATGATTTTTCTCATTTCAAAGAAGATAAGACAGAACTGAAAAAAGAAAATAGAATAACTAGACCAAAACTGTTTACCCTTCAAAAGAGCTGGTACAACAGAGATTACTTTGCCATTTTTGAAGAAGGAAAATAAGGAATTTTTTAATATCTGTTTTTTGGGGGTTTTTTTTTTTTTTTTTTGTGTTTTTTTTTTTTTTTTTTTTTCCAATAAATGAAGCAGACTGTGTAAAATAAAACAAGTAAGTGCCAACCATAGCAAAAACAGAAAGGAAAGGTTACTCTTACAACATGTGGCTGAACCTTGGGAGTGTCACCCATGTGACCTTGCAGATTTGTTCACAAACCAATCTAAGTCCTTCTGAGGTTGTTTAGCTCTAATCAACAAGGGCCTTGAACCAGTTTGTTACAATGATAGAAAATGGTCTTCTAAGAATACAGGTCTCACGTTTCCTTGCCATGCCTAATGCTTGGCATTTCCTGTTGAACTTTGCTGAAGACAGGGTTAACACCAGCTAGACCTTTGGTTTAACAAGATGTGGCCATTTTTATGCCATGTTCTTGGCTTTGCATTCAACAAGACTTTTGCCTTGTGTACACATGCTGAAATTAGTTGAAATCTTATAACCCTAAATGACATCTGATTACTTTGTCCTCATCTTTTCCAGACAGAGTGCTTGTACTGTGTCTCTGAGCTATCACTGATGGCAGTAAATCCTCTGGATGATTACTAATGGTTGAAACACCATGAATTCTAATCTGACTCAGGTCTGAGAAAGTCAAGTACTCTTTGATGGTCTGTCTATCTCTATTATACAGGCACAAAGAAGCACCAAGGGGAGAAAATGTATGGCTTGGTGTGAGAACATTGGAATTGTTGATGGGATTTTTGGTAGCCTATCTACAACTTTGTTTTGTTGTCTTGGCAAGATGTTAGTTTTGAAGGTCAGGGCAAATTTCCCCCCCTGCTTAAAAAGTCTTTTGTTCCCTTTACATTTCCCTTCCATGGACTCTTAAGCCACCATTATGTGGATGGAGTGGCTTTGATGGCAAGGTTTCAAAATCCAGTCACTTCTGTCAGTCAGTCATTGAGTTAATAACACAACTGTAAAAGGTGTACCTAGGCAAAGCAGAACTGGAATTACAGGAGAATAACTTCTTGAAGTGCCTGAGGGGAAAGCTGAATAAACAAGGGCTTCCAGCCTGCTCAAAAATGTGTCAAAATGATGTCTGCAAAATGTAGTAATGGCTTAATAGGAACTCAGGCCATACATTGTCCAGTAAAATATGAATGTAAATGTTTGGAAAACTGTTGTGCTCCTAACAAGCTGTGTTGGAATCTATTATTTGGCTTGGATTTCACTGAGTGTGTGATGGGACCTTCTTTAATAAGGAGCCTTGATTTCCCTCGTTATTTCAGTTTACCTTTTTATTTTCTGAATGTGTTCATATTGTGATGGCATTTGGCATTTCTCAGCTTTCAATTTGTGTTCAGTGTGAGACCTGGATTAATCCCTCAGCTGATGTAACCCTGCACACTTCATTAGCACCAAGCAGATTTGCATCAGCTGAGGATGTTTTTTTGCACTATTTTCACCCAAAATTTCCCCCCTCTTTTTTTTCTTTTTTCTGTCTCATATTTGTCTAGCTAAAAAAGAAATTTGGTTGGGCACAACTTGGGATCTAAATGGAAATTTCAGACTGAGGACAGAGTGATGTCTTCCCTTCAAAATCCTAATATTTGCCTTTTAATTAATGAGGAGTTCAAATTTAAAAGGACAAATTAAAACTGAGTTAGAAGTTGTATACAACAATTTTCTTTAACTGTTGCTTTAAAATCTATCAGAGGCATATTTGATGTTTTTGCAGCTGTATGGTTCTTATACAACCTAAGGACCATTTATTGGAATTTTTGAGTGAACTTTTGTTTTTATAGGTGTGTAAATGTGTTATCGAAGATATCTTGGCATTTTAACCAACGACCTAAATTTTGTCGACTTTAGTAAAAAACATAAGTCTCTTTTTTACTTTTCAGAAAATCCCTTTGGTTGACAGGTGCTGTTTTCCCACAGTGAACCTTTCAATGCATTTATTTTACTAAGAGGTGGTTTGGATTGAAAAATTATAACACAATGTGTTAAATTCAGTCCTTGATTACATCTCTGTAAACCTGGAGTAAAGTCCTGAAAACAGAGAGAATTTTTCAGCATTTGCATCTATCTGTACTAAAAGCAGAAGGTTCTTTTGGGCAGAAATAAAATTTATCTTGACTCTTTGCATGAAATCTAGTTTATCCTGGTTTTTATAGAACTCCTTTCTTTATTGTGGGCTTAGGAATAATTTTTTCTGAGACAAGAGTTTTGCTCACTATCTGAAACCAGGAGTTTTTTAGGTATGAACTAGAGAACAATAAAGTGGTTTGTGTTGGGCCTCTCATTCATTCACATGCAATCCTAGATCTTCTGGATATTTGAATAGCATGAGCTTTATTTGGTGGCCAAGGGAAGACTCAAATGAGTGAGTGATAGCCTTTTGCTTCCACTTGCTGATTTTAAGATGAAACAAAGTAGAAGAAGAAGCACTAGTCCTCTGGGCCAAGAGGTAAGATGTGTAAATGTTATCACTGAATCACAAAACTCACTTGTTCTCCTTTTTTTTTTTTTTTTTTTTTTTTTTTTGGTTGGGTTTTTTTTTTTTGAAACCTCAGTAACATTTTTAATGTAGTCTGCCTTCCTGAGTGCCACTGTACTGGTTTTGAATGAGAATCCAACTACTTCATTAAGAAATATATATATATATACCACTAAGAAAAGTGTTAGCAAAAATTACTCTTATATTCTAATTAAAGAGATTTAAAGCCTAGTTTCTTGCCACCTCAGTCATCGCGTGCTTTACCATTGACATCATTAGAAGAAGGATTGACTTGATCATTCCCAGGAGTCCTACAGAATAATTTTTCCAGTCTTGATTTATCCTTCCTTTGGGCTGGGCTTAATCCATAAAGCTTGTCTGGTTTAATGGGACAGAAGGACAGGTAAGAGTTGACTTTCAAGCATGACACTGTTCTTGTTTCTAAAGGTTGCTTCCTGAAAAGCCCTTGGAAAAGCAGGGTGAAGATAATGTGTTCCACATTGCTGTGCCCAAATTTTATTTAAGCCCAGCTCAAACCTACACTTCCTGCTCCATGTTATAGCTACAGGGGGATAGGTGAGATGACCACTGGCCTTAGAAACTCTGCCCCACCAAAATAATTTGTTGGTTCTCCTAATTTTTAGCCTTTCTTTTTGTTCTCCTCTTGACTCCTTCTGCTCTGTCAGCATTTTTTAAAGAATGATGCTAATCCTGAAAGTAAAGCCCCAAATCTCATGTTCTGAGTACAGTTGCATTGCTGCTACTTTCAGCTACACACAACGGGAGGGATGTCCAGAAAAACATTTATTCTTTTCTGCTACAGCATCAAGTTACTGATGTCTCAGTCTGAGTCAACCTCTCCATCTTTGGTTTGTTGACAGCCAGGAAAACGGAATTTTCTAGAAAAACTCCATACTAACAGCATGCCAGGGGTGCTGCTTTAGTTAACCACACTAAATGATACCTGATCCATCTCCAGGGAGAGTCTGAAATCTGCACTGTCTGAAATGTCCTGCCCAGGATATTTCTTTTTCCTTTCATTCCTTCAGGATGGCCAGAGCTGGCCTTGGTTCTCCATCTGCTTCATCTCCTTAAGGCCATGACACCACCTCATGACCACTGTTTTCTCTCCCCCTTCTTCTGCTGTGTCAGAACTGACAGCTGAGCTGGATGCTGATGAGTCAAGGCTTGGTGGAACCCCAAACACATATTTATGGATAATAAATTCAGACCCTGAATGAACACCCATGTTGCAGCAGAAGGGTACCAGGTGGATGTTGGAAATGTGGGATGTGAATTCATTCAAAGGATGCTGGGGCTTAATTTACAACCTCCTGGTGTATGTTATTTTTAAACACTTGATTCATTAACACTTCTCTATACGTTACAAGAGGTTCATAAATCGATTGGCAGCCAGGAAAAATGAGCAGCAATGAGGTAATTTCAGTCGGAATGGGCTCATTACCACGCCAACTGTCAAAAGTTTTTGAAGCCAGATTTATTCCTTTTCCCTTCTTTCTAACATCCGACGCAGACTGAGAATATTTGGTCTGGTTTTTTTTTTTTAATTGTAGGATAAGAAGAAATTGAAAAAAAATCAAATTCAGGAAAAGATAGGTAAGTAGCAGATTTTTCTAGAGAGCTGAAAAAGTACCTGAAATAGAGATTCTCACCAATCTTGGATCTGATTTGGTCCAAGACTGGACAGAGTGACTTGTAAGTTTGTCCCTTAGGAACTGCATGTGAAGAGGAGGATTAGCTTTATCCTCTTTTGGTGCAGCATCATTTTCAAATAATGGCAGGGATAAGACTGATGTAAAAACAAAATGAAGAAGGGGAAACTCTTCCATATTTCTCAGATTTTTTTCTCTCATCTGAGTAATGGCACAACAGGGCTGGATCATCAATGAAAATCTGAACTCCAAGCAGAAATCACTCAGCTCCTGAAGCAGAAGGTCAGGGATGAGATCTTCAGGTGGTGTAATTTGTAATGTTCACACTTGCTGAGAGAGGCTTTGATGAGTCCAGTCAGCTCAGGGAATCCCCAGCTCTGATCTACAAACGGAGACTACCATGAGGAGATAGGAGCATGGTCCTGAGAACAGATACAGCATTCCCCTCAGGTTCACTCTGGACAAATGGAAAGTAAGATATCTTCAGGCTAGTGTGAGATTATGAAACCCTTCACTGGTGTGTTTATTCCTGATCAGGTAACACACAATTACTCTGTCCTTCCTGTTCATCCACTCTTGCCCTTCTTATCTGTTACATTTCTTGATAGTGGTTGAATTGCTTGATCAAAGGAAGCTCTGGCTGGGATTTATCTCAGCTAACTGTAGGCAACCAGCACATAGGCAGGTAAGTCTGAGTTAGTCACTCTAGGCTGCTTTTACTGTCAATAGAGATAAACAGGTATCTCTAGAGAGCAATTAATCTGATTCTTTTTTGATATCTATATCAGGATGAGATGAATCACCTTCTCCAGACGCCTCTTCCTCTCTATTGACTGGAAAGGGAACTGAGGATGACTAGCTTAGATGTAGGCATCTGTCATAGAGATGCTTTAAGATAAAGAGATAAATCCAACCTCAGAGGAACCCTAGTCCTGAAAGTCTAAATGGGTAATGATTCCAAAAACTTATTGCAGAACTAAAGATAATGGTTGAAAAGAACTTAGACTCTTGTAGCATGAAACATGCAGTGTTTTTTACAAACTCCATGACACCCTAAACAACAATATTGGTGGGTATGTTTGAGACTTGTGTACTGCAGAACACTGTAGGATGGTGTGCTTCATGCACTGCTTGCTCTGCAGAAACAGTTCCTGTCAAATTGCCACCTTTGTGCTGGTGACAAAAACTGTGCAGTGACATCACTGTGCTTTTTCTGCTCATATTCACCTCTGATTAGCTGCTTCAAGGTAGAGGACTGGTGAAACACAGGTTTAAATCCAAGGATTCAGGCCCTAGTTTTGAACCACACTGTGTCTTCCAAGTCTCTGACTACACAAACCTGTCCAAAGGTATTTGTCTCCCACACTCAAGCTCTTCAGCAGGTAAATGAACCTTCTGTATTCAGACACTTCAGTAGGGAAATTTTTTCTCCTGTGGAAAACACCTACTGACTGCATGATTGACCTTTTCTTTGTCTAAGTACAGACAGATCTCACACAAATGGTTTTGATTAGATAACTAAATTCTGTATCAACCAAAGGCTGTAAATCTTACATGTAATGCCCATGTTGTCATCTTCCTTATAAAGTGCCAGAAGGGATATGCAGTGGGAAATATGTAGTCTGCAGGGAAGGAGGGGCAAATTTCTTCTGGAAAGATGTTATGATCAGAGGTGTTAGTCCAGCTTTTCATTAAGGCTCTGCAGAGTACAGAGGGATCATACTTCACCAGCTCTGCTGCTGGTATTGTTTCTACCACCTCTCTTGTTAATCAAGGTTCTTTGAATATTATACTAGGGAAAGATCTGTGGCTGGTAGCTTGATAGTTGATAGTTATGTTTCTTTTTATCAGACAGGAGATGAGGTAACATGAGTTTGCCATGGTTTAAGCCCAGAAAACAAGTAAGAACCACATGGCTGCTCAGTCCCTGGCCCTCAAAGGGATGGGGAGGAAAGCCAGAAAAAGGTAAAAACCATGGGTCGACACAAGAGCAGTTTCATAACTGAAATAAAGTACAATATAGTGATACTCGTCATAACAACAATAGCTATGACATTAATAAGAATGGCAATGAAAAGGGAGATAACAATAAGAGGAATAAAATCCAAGTAAGACAACTGATGCCTAACACAATTGCTCACCACCTGCTGACCAAAGCCCAGCCCAGCCCAAGCAGTGATTGGCCCCTCCTGGACAACTCCTCCCAGTTTATATACTGAGCATGACATGCTATGGTGTGGGATATCTCTTTGGCCACTTTGGATCAGCTGTTCTGGCCATGCTCCTTTCCAGCTTTTTGTGCAGCTCCTCACTGGCAGAGCCTGGGAAACTGAAAGTCCTTGATTTAGGGTAAGCACTCAGCAACAACTAAAACATCAATGGATTATCAACATTATTTTCATACTTAATTCAAAACACACCACACTTTACCAGCTACCAGGAAGAAAATTAACTCTATCCCAGCTGAAACCAGGCCAGAGCTTCATTTTCCCCTCATTTGTACAGCTTCCCTTGACACTTATGGTAGTTACATATCAGTGTTACCTTACAGTTGTCATTGTTT
The DNA here is from genome assembly GCA_030060385.1 of Muscicapa striata striata. Classification (NCBI taxonomy): domain Eukaryota; kingdom Metazoa; phylum Chordata; class Aves; order Passeriformes; family Muscicapidae; genus Muscicapa; species Muscicapa striata. The sequence continues at coordinate 7,371,845 of JAREIS010000025.1, read as the reverse complement.
CTGGTTTTGGCAGGCTATTTTAAGCAATTGAGGTCAGATGAATACTTACTACACAGCCAAGACCCATTAGGGAATAAGAATAATTCCAGGTGACTGTGTCAACATTACTCTGTATTGAACTCTGTGTTTAAGATCTAAATATTTATTATTTCTCACTAATTTTCTGAGCAAAACAAAAATCCAAAGATATCTGGTTTAGTTTCTTGTAGCTGAATTAAAGACGAGTATTTTTAAAACTTTTACTAGTAGGTATTTATGACTCAAAAACATTTATGAAGCATTAATTAAGGACATTTCTCTGCTACTTAATGTATTTCAGAATTTTCTTTTTCATGTAATATGTTAACAAGGAAATTGCAGTTTTGGTAGGTGTCAATATGAATGACCAGATATTTTTTCTCATGTATAAATGCCACACTACTAAAGACCAAGAATATATTTGTTTCTTCCAACTCTCATGTTTTACGTAGACAACTCACAGCTGTCAAAGGGGTGCTTAAACAGAAGAAGGTCATTTTCTGAAGCAGGAAATGCTCATTTGTCCTTTTCTGAAGGTATGAATGTCATCATTTCCTTCTCTCTTTGTTTGTTACTCAGAATGAAAGGCCAAAAAAAAAAAAAAAAAAAAAAGGAAAAAAAGAAAAGAAAGGAAAGCATTTATGTCCCTTAGTTTGATGAGAAGTTAGTCAGGAGAGCAGAAGCTGTCAAGCTTTCTTTGAGGGATGTGTATTTAGGATACATAACCTGCTAGACAAATACAGGTAGATTTTAATTACCTTCTTCTAGCTCTGGCATAAAATGAAACTAGTTCCAGAGCAGGCACTAGAGCTACATTAGGGCTAAATTTTAAATAGATAAACTGAAGAGCAAAGGCATCCTCATCTAATGGGTGGGGAAAAGAGACCCATGGAGATTAAAGACTGGAGCAGCAAAGGATTTAGACAAGCATTAAGGTCCCTTGCTCTGAAGGAGGCCCAGAAGCCAAGGCTAGCCAAGCTCCTGGCTTGTTTCTGTATTTTAAATTACTCCCAGTCCTATTATGACCCTCCTTGTGTGAAGCACATGGAGAATTGGCTCCAGGACACAGTTCTCATGGGGTGTCCTGGGGAGAATGAGCCCTTTGCATGCAAAGTGCCACTTAGGGATGGGTGTGAGTGCAGAACTCTGGGTACAGCTCCTCCTGTGCAGGACACAGACATCACTCTAATCCCTGAGAGAGCTGGTCCAGCCAGGGCTTACACTGCTGATCTCCAGACCCCTCCACATCCCTGACAGAGGCAGGTCACATCCAGCCAGGGCTGAGTTACTCACACTTCAAAGCTTCATTTTCACCAGAAATACAAATCAGCACCTGAAATACTTCCTTTTGAAAACAACCCCCCTTGCAGGCCTCGTAGGTCATTTCTTGGGTCTCTTATTAAATCACTGGGTGGTGTGGCTGAAGGTAGAGCTGGGACCCCTGGCTCCTGTGTCTCAGTGGAGAATAACTGTGCATCCTCCAGTGAGCCTTGCACAACCTTACCAGTGGGCACCTCTGCTTTCATCAGCCAACTTGAGCTTGAGCTCACAGGATTTTATCTTTCCCAAGTATCACATCCCTCTCCTTCCCTCCTTATTTTTCCCACTCCCTTGTTTCCAAGGATACTTGAGTCCCATTCATGCTTCTAAGTCCCTAAAATTGTAGAAGAATTAAATGAGAGGGTTTCACCCTCAGTGGCAGTAAGTGCATCTTGATTTCAAGATTTTATCTAATCAGTAGCCTGGGATTTTTTATTTCCTTTCTAAATTCCTCTCTACAAACAATTCATAGTGAAAGAGGCCAGTTTTCTGGACAGTTATCAGGCAGCTTTCATCCCTTTTCTGATGCACAGGCCACCAAACTAATAGTTTCATGCTCTCAATTTCACTCCAGAAATGACACAGAAATGTAACTGGAACACATGTTCCACAGAAACAGTACCAGAAATAACAGATTTTCCCCTTAGTATTAGTTCTTTCAGGATGAATTGATTTTTTTCCCTAAAGCTTTTGAGTTCAAGGAAGCAGCATGGTTCTATCATAGCTAATTTACTCCATTTCTGGGAATTATCAGTGGGCCCAGTCTTCCCCCTCTCCCTATCCAAGTTCTTTGTCCTCAAGACACCAAAATGTAATGAACCTCCTCTCCTCTCCTCTCCTCTCCTCTCCTCTCCTCTCCTCTCCTCTCTCCTCTCCCTCTCTCTCCTCTCCTCTCCTCTCCTCTCCTCTCCTCTCCTCTCCTCCTCCTCTCCTCTCCTCTCCTCTCCTCTCCCTCTCCCTCTCCTCTCCTCTCCTCCCTCTCCTCTCTCCTCTCCTCTCCTCTCCTCTCCTCTCCTCTCCTCTCCTCTCCTCTCCTCTCTCCTCTCCTCTCCTCTCCTCTCCTCTCCTCTCCTCTCCTCTCCTCTCCTCTCCTCTCCTCTCCTCTCCCTGCCCAGAATATTTATTTTTCTTTCTTTTACTGACTCAGCTTAAATGACATTCTAGCACTCCATGGGAACATTCTGTTGGATGATCTAGTATGAAAATGCAGGATTTCTAAGCACCATATTGAACTTTTTAGTTACATCTCAGATGAGAAAGCATAAAGGCTTTATTCATATTGTGTTTGCCTGTGCCAATAAATCACAGCTTCTCAATGGAGAGACTGTGAAGTGAAATGGAACGAAAGACCTCATGGTATCACAGAGTGAAAAAAAGTCATATGCCAAGGGAGTGACAGTCTTCCAATGGATTCTTTTCATTGAACACATGGAGGGAATTAAACTTGCCTCCAGCCACCACAACTTAGATCGAACCTCAGCCAAGAAAGAAAAATTAATATAACTATACTTCTGAGGTTGCAGTTGCCCTTATCCCAGACCAACAAAATCTCAAGGACTTATTTTCTTAGCAGATCCCTAGGTGAATTTGATTGTAGGAAAAAAGTCTTCCAAAATATCTCGGCAGAAGGAGACATAAGAAAAATCACAGCTGAAAAATGAAGCCTCACAAATCTCACTTGTGTTTTAGTCAGTGAGACCAACTTCAGGACAAATTGCTAAATTGATAAAGTATATTTCTTTCCTTTTCATGTTTCTTATCATATGGATAGATACCTTTCTGAAATTCATGCTTCTTCACCTGATCAACTTGGACTTAGTGCTGAGGTGGATTTCTCACAGGCCTATATAGGAAATCAGACAGGAGCAATGAAAATTCCCTTCTACCATTCAAAAGAGCTCATATGTGAATCCATTCTGTAAGGGTCTCACTTTTTCTAATTTTTCCACTGCTTCTAAGTAAAAATATAAATGACAAGAACAATTTAATAGAATCGTAGAATCTCAGAATGTGTTGGAAGGGACCTTAGAGCTCACCACAAGCAGAGTCTCCTTTCACTAGACCAGAGTTCTCCAAGCTCATCCAACCTGACCTTGAACACTTCCAGGGATGGGGCATCCATAACTGGGCAACATCCATCTCTGGGCAACGTGTGCCAGGACCTCACCACCCTCACTGTAAAGAATTTCTTCCTTATATCTCACTTAATTTCTCCCTCTTTCAATTTGAATGCATTACTCCTTGTCCTGTCACTATAGTTCCTGATGAAACTTGTCTAACATGAGGAAAATTAATATGAAAGCTTTTATAATATTACAGAAATCTGAAGCAAAGTGTCATCTTCATCCTGGAGAAAAATTGGATCCTTTAAATACAGGGTGTGTTGTCTTCCTTCTGTGTAGATGGTTCATGCTTTTGTCCAGGCAGACAAGATGACATTAGTCCCACTCTGCTCAAAAGTGGGAGCTAGACATAGCCAAGCTGATATCCATCTGATATCCATCTACTGTGGTCTTAAAGGTTATGGAGCAAGATTCCACAACCTCCCTTAATATCCAGACTCTGTGATTATGGGACTTGTTATTCAGCATACACTCTGAATAGATAACCTAAATCCTTCCTGCAGCAGATTGAACATTTTTCCCCCCTGCCCTCTCCTCAGTGCCACTGGGAAACAACAATTACCACCATCATCACTAAAACAGCCTTTTCTGCATGTGAGGAAAGCTTGATTGTCCTCACTGAATCTCCTCCTTTCTTGGCCAAACAAATCTTATTTCTGAAAATTGTCCTTTGCAGGTGATGTTTTTTACTGGCATCTCTCTTCAGTACATCTATACCTCTCCTGCTGGAAAGCTCCCACCTCTTAGGAATTTATGTCTGAGCTCCCAAGTGTGTGTTTCATAGAGCCATAGAATGGTTTGGGTTGGAAGGGACCTTAAGGACTATCTCATTCCAACACCCCAACACCTTCCATGAGACCAGTTTGCTCAAAGCCCTGCCCTACCAGGCCAGTTCCATGGTTACCTGGGTGAAACATAATTTCTTTGGATTTCTGACAATTTCTCCAGTTCACCCATAAAACATGAATCCTGATCTTTTCTGGAGTTTCTGAAAGCTCTCTCTCAATAGCATTGTATGCTGATTCTATGCAGGCACTGCCCAGTCTGTCATCGAGTGCTTTTCTAACTCTGGGACATCTCTGCTGCACTACTTGGAGTATTTTTTAGAATTAGTTCTGCACCTGCTTTTCAGTGATCATACCCAGGCTTCAGAAGCATGTTTGCTGATAAGAATGACTTACAGGACTGTGCTTCAAAACCTTAGAATAGTTTTATTATATCAGATTTTCACATTCCCTCCATCCATTATGCCAACTATCCTGGCATTAAAGGGAATTAGATTGATTTGACATGATTTGTTCTTCACAAACTCATGTTTCATCTTCTATCTTATTACTCCCTGGCTTGCTTACAAATGGTTCAGTGAGTAATGTGTTTCAATGTGTTTCTAGGCTTCAAAGTGAAACTGAGACTGGCTCATAATCTCTGGCTTGTCTCTTATTAGAATAAGTCCTGTGCTTGCCCTTCTGCAGTGCTCACACAATCTCTTGCATTCTCAGATGAGAACTTGTGTTTTCAGATGAAATTACACAAAGGAAGTTCTGTGAGGCTCATGACCACATAAATGTCCAGCTTCATATCTTCCCTCAGCCAAATCCAGAGCTCATGGTATTCTGGCACATGGCTGTGATCCCCCTTCATCCTTGACCCAAAGGCTTGTTCCACTGGCCAGCTGCATCTGGCTGTCTTTGGACATGGCTTGGAATTGTCATGTCCTTTTCAGGGATGGTCTGATATGGGAATCTGCTTTGTCCTGTCTGTCACTCCTCCTGTAATCCATCTCTGGTTATGTAGTCCTGGACATTATCCACTCACCCATCTGTCAGGGCTCAGATGCAATCATGTTGATAGGTGCTGGACTACCAAAGTGAGCTATATCACTCTCCTCTATGATCTTAGTAAAACAAGGGGACTTTCAGAAATTTTAAAAAAAAGGAGAAAGTTTAACATAGATCAAAGAAAATGTATTCTTTGCAGTGAGCTTCACATGATATCAATGTGATGGGATGGACGTTGGACTTCTTATCCCAGTCTTATTCCTCCTGGAGACCAAGAGCCATGTTCCTCACAAAAAACCAAAGGTCCTAAAAGAAATAAAATGAAAACTAAATGCCACAGAGAAAAAACTATTTGATAAACCAGGTTGTGTTACTGCAAGCTTGAACAGCTAATGCCAGAAGTCAAGAGGCCTCAGTTGAGGTGCAAACAGTGAACTCTCTCTTGTGATTTAAAAGGGAAAGAAATGGGACTATATTAAGATACCAGATCTAAGTTAATATTTCCCCAGTATAAAAATGGTATTACCCTAAAAGTCATGATGACTTCTTATAAAACTCTTCACATTAATTTCTGAGGTAAGACAGACACACAGGTGAACAGAGAATAAATTTAGGAAGATTATAAAAAATCTATAGTATAAGCAAATTTCTATTTAATGAACAAGGATGAAAGATTTGTGGACAATTTAAAGTTATTTGCATCCATCATTATAACCTTTGGTCTTATTAACATTCCATTAGTTCCTATTCACAAACTATTCCTATTAACATCCTAAACAGGATACAGAAATAATTGCATGAGTGGTATAATCAGAACTGCCCCAACTGTTTATTTATAGTTGGTTGTGTCTTCTTTTTATTATCCTGCTCAGCTCCAGGTTCACAGACTGGAAACACTTTTCACTTCCTTTTCTAAAATCAGTTTCTCATAGCTGTGCTTCTCCTTCAAGAGGCAGATCTAAAAGGAAATAGCATTACTGGTACTGTAGGAAATGTAAAACAGAAACAGTAGAGAAGGAAACATCTGATTGTGATCTTGTCTAGTAGTATTTTGCAGGCAGTTTTCTTGGAAGTAGGTGGTGCAGATCTTCAAAGCTAAAGGTATGAATTTTGACACTGCCAGAAATTCTTACAAAAATGTATGAATGAAGAAATTCGGGTAGGAGAGGTAGATCAGCCAAGTTATTCTAAGAATCATCTTCAGCTAATCTAACCAAAAAAAAAAAAAAAAAAAAAAAAAGATCAGTGCTTTTTGTCAATGAGATAAAAGGAAGTGAAAAGAAAAAGTGTGTGGCTGTTCATCCCACAGACATACAGGTTAAGCATGAGGAAACTTTCCAGTGTATTTATACTAAATAGCTGAATGCTATATTTAATAACAATCACAAATAAGAATCTGCATCCAGTTTGATAGGACTGAAAATGACATCTGAAAATGACAAAGATGAAGATCAACAAAACTAAAATACATTGAAATGATGCTTTCCTAGCTTGTATCAGAGCCTGTGAGGAGTCCTGTGGGGCTGCCTGGTTTTGATGACTCTGAAGGCATTTTGCCCAGCCCTTGTCCTTTGTTCAGGCTCTTCCACGCTCCAGCTCTCTGTTTCCTTGCTGGTTTCCTCACTTGCTCCCTGTGTGACAGCTCTCTCCCTGCCTGTCTCCTCTCCCAGCACAGGCACGGGGGCATTCCTTGCAGAAGGAGCTGCATTGTTTGCAGGCAAATCAGGTGTCAGAGCTTTGAGTAGACATGACTTCCTCCCAAACACAAAACTGCACTTCCAGCAATACATCACTGCCATTGTACAGGTTGGTTTGCAAAGAATTTTCTGAGGTCAGCATCCTTTGCCAGACCCTCAGCTGATTACCAGGCTTATTATGAGGGAAATGCACAGCTGGCTGGGGGGGCTGTTGGATAACTTGTCTCTGCTGCTGGAAAAGCTTTGACCCTCTGGTGAATAGTAAGGAGATCTGTAGAGGCAGGAGAAGCATTGCTGGAGAAAGAAAATAATGTATTTCCCCTTCTCAGGTGATGGGAGAGTGGCTGGGATTTATTTTCTTTTATAATTTGTGCAAGGTGGATCAGCCTCCTTGTTCTTTTGTTCTACACCTTTGGTAGTTTGACTCATGAGTAGGGAAAATGTGAAGGTGCAGTGGATGAATTTGTCTGTGGGGCACAGTGACAAAAGGGCAGCTGGGATGAGTCTGAGATCTTGGCAAGAATCAGCTCTCTTATAGCCCTGCTATCACAGTGCAAGAGCACATGCCAAGAAGAAATACTAGGAGTCAGTTTGTAGTCTGGGATCTTTCACAGCATCATAGAAAGCCTTGTGTTATAAGCCAGGCAGGGACATCTCCCACTAGACCAGGCTGCTCCAAGGCCCATCCAGCCTGGCCTTGGGCACTTACAGGGATGGGGCATCCAAAACTTCTCCTGTGCCTCACCGCCCTCACAAGAAAGAATTTCTTTACATCTAATTATAATCCAGGTGTTTTTCCCCAGACAGCACAGCTTCCTCCCCACCCTGTGCATGGCACTGTATTGATACATTAATAAAGGTATTAATAAAGGTAATAAATTAGCATTTGATCATCTGTATTTGCTAGGTGGGTGAAGAATGATGGCTCTATGCTATGTTTTTACAGCATGTTTCCATACGGTGTCACCAGGACTAGCAAAGCTAGTCCAGGAATAAAGGCTCAGCATTTGTTGCTGTTGTGTGTGACTTTGAATTGCTGCAAATATAATTTCAGAGCTTCTCAAGACTGAGGTGAAAAGAGGAGTTCAATTTCCACTGAAATTTTCCTCATGAGTTAGAAACTGAACTGATGATAGGCAGTCCAACAAAACACCTTCTCTCCCCTTCACCACTTTTCAAATGGGAAGGATTGTAGCAGGAGTAGAGGTGTCAGGTGCTGTGGACCTGAGCCAAAGTGGGGAGAATGTGTAGCTGGTAGAATGGGTAGGAAAGAGGAAGAGTGAGTTCGCCTTTTTCACTCATGCGTGGGAGAAAGGTAATGCTATTAAACCCTGTTCAGCTCTAACGCAATGAAAAAACTGTATATGACAAGCTGTGACACTTCCTGTGCATCTGAGTCATTGTTTGAGCCCAGCCTTACCTTTCAGTGACTGGAGCAGCAATGTGTAGCCAGCTGGCAGCACATTGCCAGAAAGGACAGTGAGGGAGCCGTATCATAAATGTTAATCTTATGTTAGGATATCTGATTTATCTGTGGTTGCAGTAACAATGCTCCAAACGTGTGGCAGTGAGAGCAGCAGACAGTCACAGTGCTGTGTGTTCTGCTGGCTGTAGGGAGCTAAGGTCAGCTCTAGTATGAAAATATCAGGAGTTGTTTAGGTGGGATACTGCTGCATTATTGACCACACAGGCACCTGGCCACTAGGAAGAGTGCTGAGACCACCGTATGGATTTCATCTCCTCCACCAATCAGCTGGACAAGCACAGCCCTTAATTTCTTTGCTTTAGGCTGAGTGCTCTGAATTGGGTTACTTTGAAGTTGTACACCCCCTTCCTCCTCCCCTCTCTGCCCCACACACACATCCTCTCCATCCCTCCGAGGGAAGTGCTGCCACACCACGCTGCAGGGAAGAAAAAGGGATGACTGACACCAGAATTATTTGAAAGCTGCTTTTAAGGCATCAGCTGAAGGACGCTGTGGGAAGTCTGGTCCCAGAAGGTGAGAGGTAGCTCAGGAGTCAGGAGAGAAAGGTGGAGCAGGGCCTGCTAAAGCCAGCCTAAGTCAGCTCTTCTGTTCTTTGCTTTTAATTTTAAATCTCCTGCCTTCAGTTAATCCATCATTTGCTTGTTGTCTAGCTATCGATTTTACATGCAGGTAATACTGTGTCTCTGTGCAACATATTTATATGCACAGACATAAAATAATAAGTAGATTAAAGAATAGGTAGAGAGATGAATTGATATGCTCTGTTTCCATACAGTGCTGAAAGCTGGTGTAACACCACTTGAATGAAAATCAATAAACAGCAAACCAGTGACAGAGTAGCTGGAGGAAGCACTGTGTGTCTGTCTATTCACCTACCAACCTACCTGTCTACCTACCTTTTCATAAAGTGTTTCTTAAGCCCAAAAAACTTATTGAGGTGAAATTATTTTGTAATAAAAACATACAAAAGCCTTTTTCCAATTTCCCCCACAAAAAGAGAATGTCTGTGTTTAAATCAATGCCCAGTGAAATAAATAAGGTTTGGACAGCCTTAGATCCCAACTCTTTGCAAAGTTTCTAAGGCAGAAAATAACAACAAAATCTATGCATATTTGCAGTAGAGTTATATTATTCTGTGTGATGGCTTGCATGACCAGGAATGCACAGTTAGAGTCTCACAAGTAAAGAGCCCCTGCTATTCAACTTAATTTCTTTATTATTCTTTAGATCTATGTGTTTTTTTCAAAATATATGTATGTCTAAAATATCATTACACCATTTATAAAACATATATCTATATATCTCTATGTTATATGTATGTGTAACATTCCTGTGTGGTGCATGTACATTAGAAAACTCTGTGAATATTTGGAAAAATCCTCTGTGTTGCATAACGAGGACAGGCACTCAAACATTTGTCAAGGATTCCAGGCGGTGTGAAGGTAAGTTGAGTGAAAATGTTTATGTGAATGTTCAAAGCCGGGGAAGTTTGAATCTTGTACAATACAATTAAAATGTGTATTTTAGTGATAACTGAATCAGAAATAAACACAAAGAAATATGAGAGAAGAAAGCAGGAAAAAATTACGCACTGCCGACATGCTCTGAATTAATTTGCTAGGTAGGAACCATGATGTTGATGTAGATATTCTATCTGCAGCAAGCTCCACAGTGAGAGGAATAACCTCTATCTAATACTGCATTGATATGAAGGACTTTTACACAGTTTGGAAACAGGAGTGATACACTGGAATTTAAAAAAAAAAAAGCATTTCTGCGTTATAGGGTCCAAAGGAAATAATTTATGCTGCAGGCTTTTTTGTTCTAGTGACGATTATTTTGTGGGAAATAGGTTTTGATTTCTAAACTTAGCCATGCTGCCCACAAACGGTACTTTCTGGGGATTAGTGATTGATCTTTCCATTTCTCAGCTTTCTTGGTTCTCTTCACATCTTCTGCTTTCCAGTGTGTGTGTGTGTAAGCTCTGTAGCCAAATGCAGAATAGTCATCTGGCAGAAGCAATAAGCCACTAAATACAGACACATTTCTGTCTCCAAATTTCACCCTGTCTTCAGTCTGAAGGCCAAGGATGGCAGAAAGATTAAAGTTTGACATTCATGTCTGTTGTCCGCTGAAAGGAGAGGGGAATTCCCTTTCTTTGGTGTTTTGAACCCACAGAATAGATGGTCAAAGGCTGAAGTCAGTATCCAGGCAAAATGTTTGCTGATTTGAAAAGAGGTGTTGTAAGAGCAAAGATTTCAGAATTAGAAAGGCAGCTTGAGTGTGTGTTGAAATCAGTCCTTCTCGATGGAAATAATAATCTTTGCAGTTTGGGATGGGATGGGAACCTGCCTGTGTTTGACTTCTGTCTGGCCTAAACTCATTTCCCAGGTTAATGGCTAGACATCAATAAATCCTTCAATTGCTGGTGAGTGGCTAGGCAGTTATATTCCCAAATATCTAAGAATGGATCATGCCTTTATGAATTTATTACCTCATCTTCTCTGCTTCAATCCATTTGTGCATCACCATTGGGGGTGAATGTTTGTCTGGTGGGGCTCTGGTCTGACTGTCTCCAAAGGACAGCTAATGTGCACATATTACATAAACCCAGGATCAACCTGCAGAGTTCTTTGCTGGAGCTGGCTTCACACAGCACAAAGCCCTTGTAAAAATTCCCTGTTTCTTCTTCTAGACCCAAATAAACTTCCTCAAACTTCAGGTTCTTACTAGAGGAGCTTAAATTGGCAGCATGGTGCATCCTCCCTTCATTATGAAGTGTTTTTCCTATAGTCAACAGAGTTCAATAGTCCCCTTCTAAGGGCAATTCACATTATCTCTTATCTCAGTTGTTCTATAGTTATCACTATCTCACCTCAAGAGCAGCTACCTGCTTAAATTAGGGGATCCTTGTAGTGCCTTAGGTGGGAGAAACTGGTCCTGGGCTTGATTATATGGGATATCTCAGTGGATTTTTTTTAGCACAGAAGGAAAAAATACAACAAACAAACAAACAAACAAACAAACAAAACCAAAAAATAAACAAAAAAAGGGAAAAGCACATGAAATCAAGTGAGAGTGTTTACCACGTGGCTTTCCCCCGCCTTAATTTTCACATAATCATGTACTCAGGCAACAGAGAAAATACCAATTTACCCAAACTGAACATAACTGGCAAATAATCAAGCTGAGCAAGTAATGATTTACATTAGGTTAAAATCTGTTAACATAAACTACTGAGCCAAATTCTATTGCATAACAAATGTATTCTGAGAAATTAAGTATGATTATTATAATTAAATGAAGATTAATAGTGAAATAACTGTATATTGGATTATTATCTGAATTAAGATAATATAAATTGTCACTAAGACTTTATAAGGTATATGCAGCCAATGTGATTGCTGAGGACAAAATTTTGTAACCAGTGACCACACATTGGGCTGAGGAAAGACATGTCCAGCTATTTTAGACTTCAGTGGGGTCACTGAAAACCTGCCTGGGTTTGAGAGGGTGTGGGTGGCCTTTGATATACATCTAGAGTGAGACTTAATCATACATCACATGCCTTCAGGCAGGCACTTTTTCAGCAAACAAGCACCTATAAAGCTGTACCAATACTGTAAACATGATCAATAATACAGTGGAATATTCTTTATAGGAACACTCCTGTCAGACATTCTGGTTCTGCTGACTGGAGAAGTACAAATAATTCTGAATTTTTACGACTTGTTCTTACTTCTATTTCACAACCCACTTTTCCCTGTTGACTTTTGAGAGAAAGTTATTGTTAAGCACTGATGACCTCTGCACCTTAAACTCTGTGCTAATCCTGCATACTCCTTTGCATCTCAGTTTGCCGCATACCTTAACACAAGGCCGGAATGTTTCGTGTTCCAGAAAGGAATTTTGGGTTCAGAAGCCTGTATTTCATGGAAACATGTTCTGCTAGTGGAAGCATCAGTGGTTCAGGCATATCTTACTGCTTGACATTGCAGAAAAGAAATGCTTGGAATGAGACAACTTGAATATTTTCTCCACTTTCTAGATGTTTTGAGAAAGAAATGGGAAAGCTACTTGTTAGGAGAGAGTCATCATTCCTTTCTCTGCTATGGCTTGTGATTAAATAGCAGGGTCAGAGTTGGATTTTTGGATAGCTGCCGGGCCTTTGTTACTGTTTTTTTTTGTCTGCATCTATTTTGTATCTCAGGAAATAAGTCAGAGAGCAAACTGCCAGCCCTCTCACCTAGCTGTGAGGGTCAAGATGCCTGTATGCAAGGCAGCATAGAGAGCTGCTCAGGATGCCTACATACCCCCTCTCTGTGTGATCTTGGGTTCATCCTGGAAAAAGACCTCTGATGATTTGATTAAAGTGTCCTCATGTGACTTTTCCATGGGAGAAGTGGAATGATTTGTGCCCATCATGTTTGTATTATGGATGTGTGCTGCTGATTAAACTTAAGCTATGAAGCAAGTCTTGGTTTAACACAGGCTCAGACTCAGGTGTTCAGAGTGGTAGGGTCTGAATTCAGTCTGACATTCATTCTTATACACAAATGGACTTTGAAAAGTAACTCAGCTGTGCCTGCTGTGGGGTGCCCTCTTGGCTGCAGTGATTGCACTCCCTGCATCTTTACTCTGTTACCTGGCACTGTGAATTCCCCCCTGTTTGGGCCCATGAAATATTGAATCTAGCAAAATTCTTATGTATCTTTGCTCTGCTGTGTATAGAAAAACAGGGGGAGGAACTCACAATAAGAAACGGTCATACATAGTTATCAATCAGAGGACCAAATATTGAAAGATTTATAGTATCATTAAGGAGCTTTTCCATGGATTTTGTAAAGGAAGGAAGAAAGGAAGGAAATAAGTGAGGGAAGAATAAAAATAAATAAATAAATAAATAAATAAATAAATGGAACAGAAAAAGAAAGAAAACAGAGCAGTGAGCAATTCTCTTAAGAAAAGGAGTTGTAGTTCATTGAACCTTGTCTTCCTCTTGCCTCCCCGATCTTAGGTAAATATTTGAGCGAAGTCCAAACCAAATACACACACCAAAATAGCATAGGGTGTAACTGATACAATCTCCAGAACTCATAGAAAAGGCGACTTTGAAGGGGGAAGGGAGAGACCTTTTCCTAGAACAGCTATTGCTTGGGTGAAGACCATCGCCCCTTTGACTGGACAATGGGAGTTAAGTGCTTTCCATAGCAAGCACAACAAATGTCCCATTTTAGAAATGTGGCCATTGCTGAGATAGCAGAGGAGAGCTGAATGTTCAGTGAGTGCCCTTTTACAGGGCTTTTCATGTAATTGTCCTTAAGTCCCTCATAAACATTTTGCCCCCACATATTGAAATAATCAGGTCATCTGAGACACTGGAGCAGGTTGCCCAGAGAAATTGTGGATGCCCCATCCCTGGAAATGTTGGATGGGGCTCTGTACAACCTGGTCTAGTGGAAGGTGTCCCTGCCCATGGCAAGGGGTTTGGCATTGGATGTCCCTTCAAACACAAGTTGTTCTATGGTTCCATGATCTTTTCTATGCAGTAATAACTTCTCTTTTCCAACTTTCTGATGTTGTCTGTGTCTTATGGGAAAGAGATGAGGATGAAATGCAGTGCCTCAGCAGAGAGGAGAAATCCAATCCATGGTGATTAAAAATCCAGTCCCTTTGGCCCATCTGCATGACAGAGGCCCATTTCATAATGCTATGAGTACAGCTAAATCCAAGGCTTAGTCCCTCACCTCCTGGTTAGGCAACAGAGAAGACAGAGAGGGCTAGAGGAGCAGTTGGATGGAGATATCTTTGGTCATGTAAATGCCTTGAGGTCACTGTGAGGAGTCTGAGCCCATTCATCATTTCATGCCAAGCTCAACTGCTTTGATGGAGGCATCACACCCAACATGCACTGAAGCTGTCCTCACATGTCTAATGTGTCTAGACATTCTGGCCTTTATTATCCTACAAGTTGCAGGAATCTAGAGGTAATAGGGACACTGCAGTGGTCAAAGCCTGTTTGGATTTTCTCTGGTGTAAATCACAGCCCACCCAAAGTCACAGAGCCACAGAACACCACCCAAAGTCAGAGTCTCACGCATGGAGCCCAGGTGAGGAGCTGGGCCCATGCCAGTGGTGGCTGTTACTGAAGTATAAAAAGTCTTTATGAGAGGAGGAGGCTATGGAAGGGAGTGGTGGCTTATGACAAAGATGGAACTGAGCCTGCCTTTGGGACAAGTCTGTGTAGCTGTTTAGGAGACAGCAAAAGCCAGGCCCAATGCATCTGGCACATGCTGTCTGGGGATTAAAAAGGATCTCAGACTTTTGCAGCTCTGATCACAGGTTGTGCCTTGTGCTGTTGCACTGTGCCGCACACAGCTCTCACCGTGGCTGTGCACTGGGTACAAAATGTTCCTCTCTGGAGGGCTTGTGATCTACTGGGAGGGTTGCTGCTGGCTGTCAAAAGACTGCTGGATTTGCCCCAGAGGAGAGGAGGGATACAGATGCACACCAGATTTCCACATTGTGTGAAAGGAGCCTTATAATTATCTTATACATTGCAGTTGGGAGCCCCAGGCAAAGGGTAGGCTCCTATGCTTTCTCCTGACCCATTGTGAGAAGTCTCATGTGATGCAGGGTGGGGAGGTGGCTGCTCAGATGTCTTTGTGCTGCAGTGCTGGTGATTAGGTGACAAACGGGGCTGGGCCAGCCTGCCTGGGCTGGGGTGAGGTTGAGCAGTGTGGCTGTGTGCTGTGTTGGGCACTGTGGTGGGCAAGGGGCTGGGACATCACCAGCTGCTGGCATGGCTCTTACTTGTCCTCTGGCAAGGTCTCACTTGCACCTTGTCCCTTTGTCATCATAGAACCCGTGAAAGGTTTGGGTTGGAAAAGACCTTAAAAATCACCTAGTTCCAAGACAATTGCTGTGGGCGGGGACACCTTCCACTAGACCAGGTTGCTCCAATCCCCATCCAACCTGGCCTTGAACACTTCCAAAGACTGGGCATCCACAGTTTCTCTGGGCAACCTGTGCCAGTGTCTCACCACCCACATAGTGGATAATTTATTTTTTGCATCTAATCCAAACTCCACTCTTTTAGTTTGAAGCCATTGTCCCTTGTTCTACTCCTCCATGCTCTTATTAAAAGTCCTTCTTCAGTTCTCATGGAGCCTCTTTAGGCTAAACCTCTTTTGGGGGTGCTGCTCCAAGATCTCTCCAGAGCTTTCTCTCTGCTTTTTCCCCAAAGATGGGTCAGTTTAGCACCTTTTTGCCCTTTCCAGCTTCTCCTCCATAATAAGGACCAGCAAGAGCTTGTGTACCCTGCAGTGTCATCTCCTCCACGCTGGTTCAGAATCCCTTTGGAAAAGCAAAAATGGGATGAAAAAGGAAAAATTTTGACCTCTGTATGAACGGATTGTACTTAGCTGTTGTCACTGTGGCATAATAGGAGAGGATTTGCTCTTGTGAGAAGGGATGGATATGCTGTAATCCCCCTTAGCCTGGTCCAGCACATCATGTGTGGTCTGGGTGCTGAGGTGCTGCTGCAGATGAACTGACTTGTTCAGGCTGTAGCTGCATGCTACCAAAATTAATTCCAGGATTAATGTTTAAGCTGGCTGCGAGAGGCTGTTCCTCTCACAGAAATTCTGCAATTGTTGGACCAAAGGTATGGTCACCTCTCTGAAAGGGATGAAATAAAATTCACAGAAAATTTTCAAAAAGTAAAAAAATAAAAAAGTAAAAAAAAAAAAAAAAAAAGGGTTTTTTTTTGTTTGCTTTTGCTTCACATAATTAAAAATATTTCCTTTGTGTCTAACTGTCTTGTTTGAACAAATTTTTTTTTCACAGTAATATTTTTTTTGCCAAAGAGTCAGGTCCAAAAAAATCACAAACCTGGTCTTTGAACTTACTGAATTTAAACCTTTTTTTTTTTTTTTTTTTAATCACCTTGAGAGCTTTTTCTAGCAATACTTGAAGCCCACCAACTTGTTTAAATGAACCTTGGGCCATGGGCAGGGTCGGCTTCCAGGAGCTGACAAAATCAGTTTTACAAAAGAATTCCCAGTCTGAGGCACACCCACCACCCCGCCCAGAAGAGGGAGATTATGGGAACTCATATCACAGAAAGATCAAGCTTCAGTTTAATCACCTCTTGTTAATGCCTTTCTTATATTGGATTTTAATACATTTTTAATCTGTTTTTCATTTTCCATGCTTTATCACTTGGGTGATCAGAGTGAACAGGAACCAACCTGATGCTGGGACTGAAACACAGCAGAGGAGGTCTAAAAGCAAAAGTAAAATTTCCCAGGAGGTCGTGGAGTAGGGATGTGAACTAAGGACTTGTCTGGCAGAAAAAATCTAAACTAGAGTGAGGCAGCTGATGTGACAGGGCCTTGTTCTGTGACCTTGAGCCCCTTCAGCCTGTGTTCCTCCAGTCTTTTGATTGAATATTTGGTTATATGCCTAGAATCAGAATTGCAGAATGGTTGGGTTTGGAAGAGACCTGAAAGATTATCCAGTTCCAACACCTGTCATTAGCAGGGACACCTTCCACTAGGCCAGGTTTCTCATATTCTCCTTTATTAAGTATTTTTATTCTACTGCACTGAGCACACCAAAATCTTCTTCCCAGCTACGTCATCTAAGTAACGCCCCACACAGAAAACAGAAAAATCTTCCAAACTTACGATAATGATGCAGAGAATCTGTCAAAAACCACTTCTCCCATCCCCCTCCATGAGGAACTTATTTTCCCTTCTGTTCAAAAAGACCCTTATCAACGTTTCAATCTTTCCATGTAAATACACTGACAAGTGTCAGGCCCTGGCAAACCTATAATTAAGGCTGAATACAATTTGCTAATAAAAGCCAAGAAACCCTGGGTTGAGTTTACTCACATTATCCCCACTGGGCACTTTCCATCAGAATCTTTTATCAGCCTCTGCAAATGCCACTTTGACATTATTTTTACTGAATCAGTCAAACTCAGACACTGCACTCATTCTCCTTGCAGAGAAGATGCTCCAGCTACAGAAATAAAGATTTGAGCTGTTGTTTGTTGTTGTCATTGCAGCTCCTCTGACTCACAAAGCACAGTGAGCTTTTGGAAGGAGAGAAAGAATGAGAAAAATAGAAGAGAGGAAAAGAGAGAATTGGAGAGAGAGAGGCAGAAAACGTGAGCCAGAGATTGTGGCAGGCTTTACAAATTGGCACAGCCTTATCAACAGCATTTCATGGTTTTCTGGAACTCTTTCAAAGGGAACTTGCCTTTGTGTGCACTGGCTTAAGCTTTACTAATATTTAAAGCTATATTTAAAAGTTTATGAAAATTACTTCTGAGTTCCTCTGTCTCTTAAAATCACCAGTGTTTGCTTCGTGTTGTTATCCCACTCACCCCCCTCTTCCCGCATTTTTCTGCGGTTTTCCCGTCCTCTTCGTCCTTCCTTGGCAGGGTCTCTGCCTTTCCCTCTCCCTCCCATTTGCTGTGTTCCCTTCACCCAGACTCCCCAGTCTCCCTTTCTGGGGGGCTGGGAGAAGGGTTTTGTTTGGTGGGATGTTTGTGATGGGTGAGGTCCAGCTCCGAGCAGCGCCGCTCTCCACTACATCAGTAAGTGTGTGAGTAAATACATCTCTCATGCTCTTTCTCTTGGCTCCCTGCTTGGGCAGAGGGTCAGCTGGCTTTTCTCCTTGCTCCTGGCTATGTCTGGGTCAGTTGAGCACAGTCTGACACATCCAACAACCCACAGTGGCATCTTCATCCAAACACAGATATGAAAATAGCTCAGGTGATTGCTAACACAGAGACACACTGCTTCTAATGGGATTTGAGGGGAGAATTTATCCCAGCTTTCTACTGATAGGTGGAGGACTGTGTCCAGATTTGCCTGCAGCCAGTGTTATTTGTGTGCAGGTAGGCACTGGGGATTGTGCTCCTGGAGGAGGGAAGTCTAAGCATGTTCAACATTTTGGTGTGTACATGTGCCCTTGGTCCAGGCATGGATGGCAGGAGGGCACTCAAAGGGAAGGGTGGTCCTACATGGGCTTCTGTTGCTCTCCCAAAGCTGACTGGTGACACTTGGGGTAAGGTTTGCCTGCCCCTCACCCTGTGATGGCTCTGTCTGAGCTACTTGCCCTTTGTAAAACATCATGCTGACATAGACAAGAGACTATTCTGTGATTCAGTGATCTGCAGAGAAATTGCCTCTTAAAAAGACCCATTTCTCACCAGGGCCGTTGTTGGAGCTGGAGATGTCCCTCAGCTTTGTGAATAAGTACATCTCAGAGGTCTACATAAAGATGAATACTTTTTGGGTAATACCTTTTGGATAATACTTTTTGGGGTAAGTGACTTGGAGAAGTTAAAAAATATTAGATCTCAATTAGTATATTAAAAAAGGATTTACAATATTTTTCTATCAGAGTTTGAGCTGTATAATAAAAAAATCATGTTAGCTAATGTGGTTTTAAACACAAAGTGTGTGTGACTACATTCCTTCAAGGCAGAGAGCCCTGTTGGTCCAGCACTATTTCCAGCAGCAGTCAAGAGTAAATGTTTAAAGAGAAGAATAAACTACTTATAGAAAAATAAAGTGTCTGTGCCTCCAGCAGTCACTGATGTAGACATCTTCAGGAGACTACATTTATACAACCACAGTTAACAGCCTCTGCTGTGTCTATCTATTGAAATTTCCCCCTTTTTGGGGCTGTTTTAAAATAAAAGTGAATACCTTAGGTATATCCAATGGCAATGTCCTGTTTTCCTGGTTTATTCCCAGGTGATGAAGCCATGGGTGATTCTGTGCCTTCACAGTGCCCTGGAAAGTGCCTGCTCTGCACCTGGGGCAGTTTGGTGGAGTTAGGCTGACTTCAGACAGGATGATCTTCTACGACTTTTCTGCGACTTCAAAAGAGGTAGGCAAATGTGCCCTACCTGAGGAAGTGACCCCTTGCTTTACCTTATTCTATGACATTAAAAAGAGCAGCTTTGGTGTAGGAGAATGTCGAGCAATGCTCTCATCTCTCAGCCCTTAAAAGCGCATAGGGATGAACCACAAGGATAAGCTATAAATGACTTCTGTATCCCATAATGTATCAGTTATAAGCAAATCCTTTATATAAATGAAACCCAGATCCTTTAGATTCCCTTTGAAGAAATCTTGTCCTCTGGCAGCTGGAACTGCAGTGGTGGGAGTGACGGAGGTAGTGGCTGGAAGACACGGCTGTCTGCTGGAGATAGGATCGACGTTCCTGCAAGGGACAACTGCAAATTTGGTGTTGCAGGGAGATTATAAATCCCCTTAGATTTTACTGGTGTTTTTGGAGAGAGAGGGAAAACAGATTCAGAAAAATATGACATATAGGCACATGTACACATTTATAAAGTCTAGATGGTAACACCATGCTCTGTGGTGGAAGGTATATTCAGCTTTAATGCATTAATTAGCACAGGACTGATGGAGCATATATGATCATCTCTGTTTTACAAGGCAGGGGAAAGTTAAGTGATTTGCCTGAGGCCAGAGACTAAATCAGTGTCATAAAGGGGATGAGAAAGGAAGAGGCTGAAGTTCAGGCTGGATTCTCAACAGAACAGGCAACAGCAGAAAAAAATAAGGCTCAGGCAAAAAGCAGTGGTGGCTTGTCACTTCAGTGTCCATCACACTGCTAAGCAGTGCTGCTAAGTGAAAAGTCCTCTCTGCCTCCTTTTCTTCTCATCAGATTAAACACCAGCCAAGACTCTGTCTACATTCTCCACACAGACTTCTTTGCCTGGAAAACAAAGAAGACTCTTCTATGTGCTGGAAAATGATTTTATTTTTATTTTCCAGAGGTCAGACATCTCAGTGTCCTGAATTTCTCTGCAACAGCAAATACTGCCCCAGCCTGATCCTGTCATTGCAGCTCCCACTTTGTAAAAAAACACGTAGTGCCTATTAAAAAAACAACAATCATGCACTCCAAATAATTAGTGTCATTATTAGTACTGTGGCATAACCTGCAGGGCCCAATTAAGATCCAAACCTTATCACGCTAGGTTGGGGAAACATACATTAACGCACAGTTTCAGCTTTGAAGATTTTGCATTTTTAATGGATGGAATTAAGAGTGGGAAAAAGGAACTTATTCTCCCTATTTCACAGGCAGAGCACTGGGACCCGGGGTTATTCACTGAGTTGCCCAAGGTCACACTGGCTGTGTCAAAGGCAGGAGCTGAACCTGTGCTCCTACCTCCTGATCAAGGAGAGCTGTGAGATGGAGCTTATAACTATGATGTGTTTTTAATACAACAGGGAAAGTAATAACCAGAAGAAAGAGCTTGGGAAGGAAAGAGGGAGGGAGAGGGATGTGTGTGATTGTGTCTCTCACAGCCAGGCTGTTCAATGACTAATAACAACTGGTCTTGACTGAGATGCTCCAGGGGATGTCGTATTTCATCCCAAGCCACTTAAAGAGCCAGTTAGTCTTAGAGAACTCTGAGCCTATAATCTAATGCCCAAATAACAACATTTGTCATTAAGTCATTTTAAGTAGAACATGCACGTATGTGTGTATATTTACAAATATATACACACAAAGTGTTTTACTTGTTTAACCTACATCTATATGTATATATAATAACACATGCATGCACACACACACCCCCTGCCCTGTCTTAAAATAACATGGCTAAGTTAGGAGTGGGCCTACCACTGCAGGCTGGAAACGTAGATGATTTAAATGTTGTTAACATTTTAAAAAACAAAACAAAAGAAGATAATATTTCATTGAAATCCATATTTTGTAAATCTGCGGTCAAAGAAAAGTACCTAAGTAATGGCAAAATGTTCCATTCTATTATTTGAGGAAAAAAAAATCTTCTAATTTTACTTTTTCCCCCCTCCCCCACCTAAAGTTAAATGCTTCTTTTTCCATGATCTTTTGAAAAGGTTTGGGGTTGATATAAAATTTAAGTATTTCAAAGTTAGTAAATTTTTGAATTTAATCTGTTTTTGAAAAACACACAAACAACAAAAGAATGATATTCCAGGTAGAAAAAAGGTTAGAATGATAAAAAAAGTCCCATTAAGTGAAACATTAAATGAAAAATTTGATCCCCTAGCTGGGAAATACTGTTCCCTCTGCCTCTGTGATTCAGTTCACTGGGATAAATGCATTCTGGTGGAATCCCAACAGATATAATACACATTGCTCCCCACAGACTTTGTTGTTTATCACATGGGAGGGACCTCATGCAATGATGAGAGGGGTTCAAGGCAGTGGAGACCCCATTACAGCCACTAGGAGGAGGGTTTAACTCACAGCCCCTGTGAGTACTGGGGGCTCTTGCACTGTAGAAGTGGATTCTGGCTCTGAATCTGAAAAATATTCCCAGCCAAATAATTTTGTGTTGATTTGCTACCAAAATGGCCAGTTGTGAGTGGAGGGGACCTGGGGATGCTGAGCTCTTTCCCAAAGAGCTCAGTTTTGTCCTTAGAAAAGATTCTGAAAAGCAGCTTTTTCCTTGCCACAGAGTGGACATCCAAAATTAACAACTTCATGACACCTTAACTCTCCTGTACTTCAACCTATGAAGAAATGAGAGCAAGAAAAGTCTCTCAACACACAGAGGTGTTACAGAGGGAAAGGCATAAATATTTGCAGCACCTTCAGGTGTTGAAGTGATGGGCAATGAGGAAAGGACTGTGTGGAAATGAATCATTCTGTCTTGGGGCAAAACTGTGCTGACATGCAAAAACATTTGTCTTGAGGGTCATGCATCACATAGGGAAGAAAGTAAATTCCTAAAGATTTTGTGATTACGGGAGCTCTGTCCAGCCCCTGCACAGATTAAGGCCTTATAGGAAGAGAAAGAAATGAGGGTCTATTTGCATTCCTTTTGCAGAGTGGATGTGTGCAGAACAGCAGCTTTAATCCCGGAATTTAAAAAGTGTTGGACGCTTGACTTGGAGATCTGAGTTATAGTTGTTTGATGTACGTTCTCTTTTTGCATCTCTTTGCACAGACACATTAGATAGGCAGCATATATTTACATTCTGGATTTGTGAAGTTGGAGCTGGACGTTTTTCTAAATTACTGTGAAACTAATGCTTTTCACATCCTGTTCAGTCTTTTTGGGCATCCTCATTTGCACTTCAGCTGGCACAGTTGCAGGTTTGACTTTGTTTTCCTCTTTCTGCTGCTTAGCTTCTCTCTCCCGTTTTCTGTATTTCCATCTTCTGATTGAAGTGACCTTTCCTGTTCACCCTTAAAATTCCACCCAGCCAAAACCTAGTCCTGCCTCCAGGCCTGTAACTTCGGCCTCTGTGTCCTGGGACAATGGGGTGAGGAAGGCAAAATAAGGGACATTCCTGCAGGTCCTCAGTGTGTGGATAACAAACAGGGCACAAGAGGCAGGCAGGTAAATCAGAAATCTCTCCATTAGCTGGTTAAGCATTTTGGAGTGACACCAGGTACATTAGGAGGTGGCAGCCACAATGGAGGGACATTGGCCATTTGATATTCATGAGATGAAGAAGGTTTAAGAAGAGAAAAGGAAGGGGGAGGGAGGGATGTGGGCTTTCTAATGTAAACACCATTATCATTTGAAAATCAATTAGGTCCTTGCACCGAGGGAATGACGAGACTTAAGGCCCTTTTCTGAACTGCTATTGTGAGCCTGGGTTATTTACTTTAATTAAGAGGAGACAGAGTGGATTATTGTCTCAAACTAAGGAGTTGGGAAGAGTCAGAAAATTACACTCTACCTCACTGCACAACAAAGCCCGGGTAAGAGACAGGCTCCAAACCCAGCAAAGTCAAAAAGAAATTAGCCTTTAATCTGGATTCGTCCTACATAAGGAGCAATCAAAAGGAAGGAAGGTTTGGAGCCTCCTTGCTAAGCACCAGGCATGACATTGCAGTGGCTGCCACTGCCAGCTCTTCTGCTGGAACTTAATATTGGTTCTGGGAGAGGCTTCTTCCCCTGGAAGGATTAGAGTTTGAGAGCAGAGATTTCCTTTTTCCAAAAATTGGACACGTTGAAATGTCAGGTGTGGGGCTTTGCTTCCTCCTGCCCTCCAACACAATAGTGGGGCAATGCATTATTCTAGAAAGAAATCTAATTGTTGATGCAAAGATGTGTCTCCTGGATGAAGATGCTAATATTTTTTTTTGGCTCTTATTTAATTTAAGCAGCTTGGATTAAAAAATTAGGAAAAATAAAGAAGAAGGAGGAAAAAGAAAAGAGAAGGAATTTGGCAAGTGACTAATCCACAATATTGTCTTATTTGGCATATGGAGAAACACCCCCTGAGGTATCTAATACTGAGATGTTTCAGCTCTGTTTTGCATTGCCCACTCTTACTCTGCATACTCTAAATATGTATTAAGTCAGTCGAGCATGGCAGCTGCTGAAGGAGTTGCCACAGCTTACTGGGTAAATAATGATCGTTTTTTAAATCACCTAAATGCGTATCTACCCCAAAGACCATGGCAGTGGCTTATGGGAATGCTGATTTGCATTTTAAAAATTTGCTCAGATGTATTTGCAGTTGCTGTGCTTCTCACTGATTGCTCTATGCTTCAGTTTTAAGTTCAGGGCCCAATTCTGCTCTCAGTTATGAATGGGGGAATAAGGACTGACAACATTTTAATCAGCAACGTGAAGTCAAACTGAGGAAAATCTCAGCGAGACGAGTTTCACCAGGAATGCAAATTGGCATTGAGAATTTTTTTTGTGACTTTGCAGCTTTAAAAATAAATTTGTGATAACTGAGGAGCATCTTTTTATTTGGAGTCGGGTGTGAGGAGGGCTGGAGTGGGACAGAAAGGCCAAAGATGAGCTACTGTCCAACTTCATGCTGAAGCAGGGAAGAGACAGACAATGTGTAAATTATCTCAGTCAAGCTGTGCTACACCACTAGAAGGCATTTTTCCAAAACAAGGCTTTGGGCTCTATTTAGGACCTTTTTTGCTCATAGAGGGAAAAATAGTGTATTATTCTGAATACTGACACACATCCAAGCTCATCAGCTCTTAACCCTTCATAAAACTGGGACCATCCTCTATGTTTTATCAACAGGGGCACCCTGGCCTATAGCAAACCCAGAAATGTGGCTCTGGAAGGAAATGGATGAGGCAGCTTTTCAGAGAGCCCTGGTAAACAAAACACTTGTTACTTTATGCATCACAATGAAAACATATTTTAATATATATCCAGTCAGAGTTCTTCCATGCACTGGCGACTCTTTTCCTCCAGCTCACAGACTGCTTCTCCTTTGCATCTGGACTCCTGCTTTCTCATTTGGTCCAGCAGTAAACCAGACCCTTTTCATATGTGATCCATTCCCTTTTTTCTCCTCATGTTTCCCATGGATAAGTGCCTACCCACTCACTTTAGGTCTTGTTGAAATGCCTGCCCTGGCTCTGGGGTCCAGCAAAGCTGAAGTGTGTTAAGGAGTTCCAGCTGAGTGTTGGTTTGGCTCTTTCGTATCTTTTGTGAGTCAGTACATTTTGCAAGCTGGGCAACTAGACCAGACCTAGTGACTTGCACTTCAGCTGTGTCCTGTGACTCTTCCACTACCTCTCCTTGCTCCCTTGAGCAAAATCTGTGAGATTCAAGGTGCACAGACTTTCAGGTAGAAAGAAAATTGGCAATGAATCAGGCTTAGAGACCCTTGGAGATGAATAACAAGACCCCATGATGCAAAAACTATGAACATCATGCAGCTGGTGTCACATCCTGAAGGACCTGGGGAGGTGTAATGTCAGACAGATGCTCAGTTGTTCTCTCTCCTCCTCTGGCAGGGTATGGCTTTTAATACTGAGCCACAATGGCACAAACAATGCATTAATTCCTGCCTTAGCACTGTACTTGTTGGATTAAAGTGCGTTCTTTATATATACATTTTCTGCTTATTGTAATAGTACTTTGTGATCTTAATTGTATTAGAAATGGCGTGCTGGAACCTTTTTTATTATTATTAATATGAAAATAAATAAAAGGAGGATTTTTTTTTTTCTCCCCAGGAGTAAATCAAATCCTGCTCTGGAGTGCAGGGTCAACAGACCCACAGGGCTGAGCTGCTGGCTGCAGATAGTGTGTATGCGTGCATAGATGACTACACACATGTGTGCCACCTATATTTGCCTTCCTACAGCTGTTCATTATTTGTATCTATTATGCAGTGGAGAGAGCACAAATGTATGCAATTGAGACACAATAATGTAGGGATATGAAAGGCCCAATCCATCAGTTCAAGTGTGTTTGGGTTTAAGGAGAAGGGGACGTACAGATAAATACACTGATTTATTCTCACTAGCTCTCTGCATTCTGAGGCTGGGCCCGAGCCATGGAAGCTGCTGGAGCTGACAGTGATTTATATCAGCTGCAGGCTCTGGCCTGGAGCTTTTAAGTGTATGTCAAGCACCTCCAGCACTTTCGGAATCTTTTTTTAAATGGAGTTTTCCAAATCAAAATCTGAGGGAACAGCACATCCATTAAGAAGCTGAGCACACACTGTGTTTTGTGTTTAGGGATTCCTGTAATATTTATGTTCAGTTTTGTCCATCCTGCTGTTCAGAGTCACAGGCTATGGCCTTGAATAGCAATCATGGTCTCATTCCATAAGAACCCAAAGGTCCCTAAACACTGGTTGCCTTGAACCGAGTCCAGTAAGGAGATGACAGGCCAGGTTGTTAATTACAGCCTTTTATTCTGACACTCAGGCTACAGAGATGTCTTGGCAGCTTTCAGAGCTGTGTGGAACAACCTCTTCCTGCATGTTCCAGTGCTGTTACACGACAGAGAACTGGAGAGCCCATTCAGTGAGCCAGAAAGAATGACCATAGATTTTTGGGTTATGCTGCCATCTCTTTATTACTCTTCATAATATAGAGATGTGAAACATGGGATGCCCAGGAGTGCAGCCCAAGATGAGGTCAAAGGAGATGGGAGAGAGCAAGACAATAGTAAATGGGAAGGGTACAGGACTGGGGCTGCATTCCTGGCTGTGCTGAGGACCTGGGGTAAATCCCTTCTTGTCTCTGCTTCCTGTCTATCTTTTGAGAAGTTAATTATAATCCCACTGCAGCAGAGGGTAGGGGCTGTTGCAAGGCCCACGAAGACTGTTGACCCTATTTGTGAGGATAAATAGGTAAAAGTAATGGGAGAGAGCCCTGGGGAAAGGTAGGGGCTGAGGGAGGAGGTGGGTGAGATGGGCTTGTTCCCAGATCAAGAAGGTGAAGGAAGGCTCAGACAGGAGATATTTGGCATGTGAAGGAACTGTTTCCCTGTAGGATCCAACTGCCTAATTTTCAGGAGGAAGGAATTATTTTCTTTTGGATGGAGTTGGCCCTGTCCTTTATTTTTATTGGAAAATAAAGCTAATTTTGGAGCTTAAGTCTAAGCTCTTCTGGTCAATAAAAAAGGCACTGTCAGGAGTCATCAACAGCATGGCTTGCCTTGGGCACAGCACCCTATATTATTGGTACTGAACACCAACAGATTTTGCTATTGTCATGATTTAATAATAATCAAGACATTGCATCCTCAGCTTCCTCCTATATCTCTTAATTATCAAGGAAACTTGCTAAATTTAAGCATTGGTGTATAGTCAGTGAAGAGCAAAAAAGAACTTGTATCCTTCTTTCAGATCTGATCAAAGACAGATTTTATCATTGAACAATTTGCTATAGGTTTAATTCCACTCCATGGACTCTATAAGCAAGAAGGTTTATTGATCTCCAACTGTTCAATTATTTTGGTTTCCCCAATGTCTCTTGTCCCTTTTTCCAACAAGGAATTGGACTGACTACCTGGAGAACAGATTTTCGCCCTTCCTATATTCCAAGCCACTGGCAGAAGTAGTGAAAGAGGGTCCTCTAGGATGTACCAGAAACAAGACAGCTCCCACCACTCTGCTACCCAAACCCAGTGTCTTGGCAGTAGCTGTGAAAGTGCCTCCCTTCCCTGTTCATCTCACAGAGCCTGTTTTGTTCTCCTGCCCCTTTCAGAGCAGGATTGCCCTGGGAAGGAAGGATTGCAGCTCCTGGGACCCCTGGCAGGGCGCAGCTGAGGAAAGTGTTGTCAAACACAGGCAGGGATCAGCTTGCACTCTTTGTCCCTGATGCAAATGTTCACAGGGGATTGTTGCAAGGATGGGCTCAGCTCTGAGCTCAGTGGCTGAGTGGAGGCTCGGGGCTTACAGGAGCAGCTGGGCAGTGGTGTCAACAGGGAGTGGCAAATTGCCTTTTGCTCAAATCCTACTGGCTGGACAAATCCCAGAGCCAGTCTTTACCCAGTTTCCAGCTCAGAAAAACTCATCCACAGTCTTAGGGGCTTGCCTGCATGTGTCCATTTAGTTGCTGCTTTACTCTTAATTTGCTATCATCGACCCCACTGGAAGCTATTTTCTTGCTGGAATCAGTGGGATAAGTGGTAAGCATTCCCTAACTCGATGATCTCAAGACAAGTTGCGTTGTATTTTCTTTCTCTCTTTTTTCAGTCAGAATTAAAAGCATGAGAGATGGTATTTTGTGTTAGGACTCAGATGTTTATTAATTCTTATCTATATTACAGTGAGTGCTACAGCACTTTTAGCTAACAAGCTAAAAATGGTGAAATGGTGATCTAGCTCTTTTGTTACAAGATTTTTTTATCAAGTGTAAATGTCTAGTTAAGAATTACACCTAAATTATTTTTACTTTTGATTTAATAACCAAACACCCGTGACCTGCAGTATGGCATTTGTCACCTAATCACAAAATTGCCACCTAGACCAATGAAGAAGAAGGTGAAGAAGAAATAAACCTCTGCCCTAAAACTTCCATTTTGCCCTTTATATATTACTATATTGTAAAACCTTAAATTCTAAATTTTCCACCATGTGATATTACACACTTTTATTCAAACTACACCAGTGATCCTAGTTCTGTCATTCAATTTTGAAAGCCTTTTCCAAGGCCTCAGATCAAAAGCTATGTTTTCCTGAGGGTCAGTGCCTGTCATCACAGAAAATCGAAAACCCTCAGTTTCAGAGGGTCTAACAAAGACTAGTTGAGCTATAAGAGTCTGGGTTTGTTCCAGCTGAAGGGGGCTGTTCACACAGTGGCAAACTGGTCAGAGCTGTGTGTGTAACATCTGGGTGTGGGGCTGTGTGAAGCTGCTCGGGGCAGGGGGTGGCTGGAGGGAGGCATATGATTAAACACAGTGTTGAGGCTGAATAGCAGTGACAGATCCAACTGCTGGTCCCACAGAAGCCCTGAAGAAAGAGGGAATTCTCTGCAAGAGCTGCTGAGAGGTTTATTGTTCCCTGGTGGTAATGCTGCAGGACATGTCAGTGAAAGGAAAGACCTTGTGCCTCTGCAGTGACGGCTTTCCCAGAGCTGATGCCCATTTTCCCTCAGTAGCTTCCTGCCAGAGTTCCTTGCCTCCAAGGATGTTGGCCTGGCAGGTTGCCTGGCAGCCAAGTGCCCTTGGATCTCCCTGGATCATGGGATCTCTGGATGATTTGGGTTGGAAGGGGACCTCAGAAGACCCTTATCCAACCTCCTGTTCTGACATCAAACCAGCCTGCTTAGTGCTGTGTGTGGGTTGTTGGGAATTTCCCTGCAGTATCCAGGCATTGCTGCTCTCCTGTGCTGCTCTTTGACAGCCTGGGCACTGTGGTTCCTTGGGTCAACCTGTTTGACCATCAAACTCCAGAGCTTCCAGCCTTCCAGGCTACTGAGAATGCAGAAGCTGTGCTGTGAAATTAGGCTGCTCCCAGGTTTCATGTTATTTTTCCTCAAACAGGATCTGTTTTGTTGTCTTGTCCCTTCTCCTATCTCCCTGCAAGCCTTTCTCCCTCTTATTCTCTCACTCTCTTTATAGATATTTGAAATAAAACCATACCAATATGTTTTCTGTTGGAGACAGATATCCAGGGTACACATGGCTTGGTGTTTGACATTTGCTTTTCAAGATGTGCAGAAGACAATGATGTGGTCTCAGGGTCACATCACAGAACTACTGACTCAAGAATTGATTTCTCCTAAAACTTGGGAAAAATCACTGAAATGGAGAAATTCCTTGCTACAGGCTTTTACAGATACTAAATGTTTTTTTGAATTCAGAATCTGGGTGGATAAATCAAGTGAGGAAAAAGCAAACAAACAAGGCAGTCCTTCACAACAAATAAATCACTAATGGCTCAAGAAATTCACAAAGCACAAATTGCTGTGTTTATGTGAAAAATACATTTAGCATTTAGTTTTTCCTATACTTTTAACATTGTAAGGGGTTGGTTGACATAGATGGCACAGGGGATAGGAGGAATATTTTTAGGTTCTGTTGTTGGGATTTATAGAATTGTTTATTTTGGAAAAGACATCTAAGAACAAGTCCAACCATTAATCCAGCACTACCAGACCCACCACTAAACCATGTCTCTCAGCATCATATCTACGTGTTTTTTGAACAGTTCCATGGACAAAGATCCCACCACTTCCTAAAGCAGCCTGTTCTAATGCTTGACCATGGTTTCAGTGAAGAAATTTTTAATGAAATCCAATCTAAACCTCCTTGGCACAATTTGAGGATGTTTCTTCTTGTCCTGTTTCTTCTAACATCAGAGAAGTGATTCTCACGTGGCTGCTCCTTCCTGCCAGGAGGTTGTAGACCATGAGAAGGTCCCCTCTGAGCATCCTTTCCTTCTAAACAATCCCAGTTCCTTCAGCTGCTCCTCACCAGACTTGTGCTTCAGACCCATCCCCAGCTCCTTTCTGTTCTCTGGACACGCTCCAGCACTTCAATGCCTTTCCTGTAGTGAGAGACCCCAAACTGAGTATCTCAGTTTCTCTGGTGGGATGCATTGCACATACCTTGGCTCCAGCTGCCCATACACGACATGGTTGTGGATTGTGGGATTTGGCTTCTTTCCTATGGAAATGCTGGTGTTGGGTGTGGCTGGTGCCTCTCTGATGCACTGCGTATCCTGATGTGCATGGCTGCAGTGTGGCTACAGACACTCAGAATAACCTCTGTGTCCATCTTGCCTTTATTTCTCTGCTCTCTGCTCTGTTTCCTTTAGTGGAGCAGTGATCATCCCTTTTGTCCCCATAGATCTGAATATCATTAATACTCTATTGATCAGGCTCTGACTTTGAATCAGGAAATGCCCATGTGTGATTGCAATGAAAATCTGAGTTTATTCAGATTGGGTTTGCACAGAAGCCTCTTTCATGCCATACCACAGATTTCCTTCCAACCCCTTTTTTGACTGACTACTTGTGCATTTCCTCCTCCCTCTCCTTTTTCCCTTCAGGGAAACCTTTAAATAAAACCTTTCCCAGACTGTCATTTGCCTCCAGAGTACTGCTGAAAACCCACAGGAGTATTTGTCAAACAGCAACAGGGTCACCCTACACCACTCACCATCAGACTTGGTCTTAGTCTTCTCATACTGATCCATGGAGAAAGGAAACAAACAAACAAAAAGCTTCACTGGGAAGCCTGACTTGAGATTCACAGGATTAGGTCTGTTAGCAGTGCTATATACAACCTTGACTTGCAATCAGCAAAGTAAAATATTCATTATTGCCTGACTGTCAGCTGAAGACAATTTCAATTATTCTGGCATTTCAATGGATGAAGAAGCCCTTTAGGCTGGCTCATGAGATTAGACTTAAAGGCTCTGTAAATTAAGAAAGTTGCAATCAGTGTATTATCTGACAGGCAGCTGTGGAATATACTCCAACAGGGAGGGGAAGGAAGAAAGAAAAAAAGAGACAAATTGCTATATTCAGGTTGTGGTTTTGATATATCAATTTACAGTTTTAACATATGCATTTAGGAAATAATTGTTTTGCATTACTTAAATCAGCTTTAACAGCATCAGTGTGAAGATTTCAACTCCTACAGCTTGAAAGGTCAGTTTTTCTTTTGCCTTGCACTTTCTTTGAAAGACTCGTTTGGGTTAGAGGAAGAAAAAATTTAAGCATTGCCGGAAGAACAAATCTTTCTCAAAGTTATTTAAATATTATAATATATGGCTGTTGATCATAAAATTCCATTAGAAGCAACATCTGTAATGTCCCCCAGGTTAATTTTTATAATATGATCTCAGCCTCCTCTAGCTGGATATGCACGGATGTGGTAACTGTGACCATATATGGCTTTTACCGCTCCCAGCTGATGTGTTAGGGAGAATAACTGGTATCATCCTATCTTGCACTTCTGGAGCTTTTATCTCCCAGTTTCCCAAACTGTTTCAACATCTTTACAAGCAGCAGTGAAGAACCTGTTTGCTTCCCCCTGTTAAATGACTCCTCCTGGCCAGAAATGCTGAGTGCTGAAAAAATTTATGAATTTCAGGCACTTTTGGCAAAGAGCAAGTACAGTTTAATAACAGAGTGTGCTTACTCTGGTGGGGTGGGATTTTGAATTCCAGGAACTCTGTAGAGAAAAGACAGCTCCTTAGGCAGGGAACTGATAAATTGTGACATACAACAGCTGGTGAAACGCAGTGGTTGATTTGTGGTAACGAGGGCTTCAGCAGACGTGAGGAGTGGGAAGGTCTCATTGAAGGCTGGGACGTTTTCCTTCTTCCTGCCACTCCAGTTAGTGAGGCTGAGGAATTGCAGTTCCCATAAAGCTCCCTACAGCCACACAATTGTAGATATCATAGTGATAACAGCCCAATGAGACAGAATATGTAGCTCCTAGCTCTGCCTTTGGTGATGTCCGTTCTGCATTTTCAAGATGATGTCCACTTGTCAAGGCCCAGCCTTCCTTACAAGGGTGTGGCCTGGGTCATAAAAATTGTCAATGGGAAACTCGGGGCAGAATCTGAGTTTATGAGTGCATTTGATGGCATATTGTCTTGTGGTACAGCTGAGATATTCAATATCTTAAGAGACTCTTGCTATTGATCTTCACTCTAGTACATGAGACTAAGAAGTTCAGTAGTTTCCTCTGCAAATACCCTTATTACTGCCCTGTAAAGGCTGATAAATCCTGAATTTTGTGCTTCTAAGGCACATACATGCCCTCTCTTTTATATATATTTTATATATTTTTTTAATATTTTTATATATATTTTTATATATATTTTTATATATCTTTTATATATCTTTTATAAAACTTTTATATATAAATGAAACAATGAACTGAAAACAAGATACCACATTTTTTCCTCTCTTAAATCCTCCTTGAGCCCAGGCCCAAGCCCAGGACAAATTCCTTCACATCTTATGTTTAGATGTTTACAATGTGGAGGGAAATATCTTAGATTCCCACTGCCAATAAGGAAAAAGGAGCACTTGAGGAATCCAGACTATCCACTATGGTGGACTCCTCACTTTGGCAGAAAAATCATGATCTAGAAGTTCCTATTTCTCTCTAGGAGCTGTAAATACATTGACTACTAGCTCACATTCAAATGTTTAAATCCAGGTGAGATGAATGCCACTCTTTTATTTGCCTGCAGAGCTTGTGTCTTCCCATGGACATGTAGAACAGAAATTAATTTTGGTAGATCTTGGCTGGGACCGCTAGAGATGGTGACAGCAGCAATGACCATGATAACAGCAGCAACAACAGCCATAGATCTGATGCAAAGATTCATCAAATATAAGATTTTCACTACCCATCATCCTTAATAACTTTCACTTATCAACCTAATTTTAATCTCATCAACTTTAGTGCAGACTTCATTCACTTCAGTGGAGCTCCTTTCAAATGACAATCATCAACATGACTTTGATCTGTAGATCAGGTGTTGCCAAGAAGATTGGCATCTGTAGGGTTTTACTTCCTGGTTGTGACCTGTTTCTGGATTATTAAAATGATGTGAGTAGCATCTTGCAAGTTACACTTTGAATATTGGAATAAAAAGGTCCAAATTTCCAAGCACGATTACTGATTCTCAGAGTTTCTAGTTTGAATGGCTTGAACTTAGATGCCTTCATGAACTTTATTTCTGACTGCTGAGTGCCCTCTTTCTGAAATCCAGGCTTTGATAAAAAGTCTTATGTTGGCAACCTACAAACAGACCCCCTGAATCTCTCACTACTTTCAGAAGTCTTGGTCAAGGATCCTTGGCCAATGCAGCCTGGTCATCTCTTTGGCACATTCCATACTGAACATTTTATATTACACTCAAGTGAGATTTTGACCTATATGTGCAAAATAAATAATTTTGGAAGTTGAGACACATTATTTTTACTGATGATTCCTTTTAAATATTCAACATTGCCTGTGCTGTTTCTCTCTCTTTTTTTTTTTTTTTTTTCACCTGAGTTTGGCTAGAAAAGTTGTAAACACATACTTAAAAAAAATGTAAAACTTCTCTAGCAATTTACCCCACAGTTATGCATCTTTCTGCTTTAGAGAGCATTTAGCTAAAATTAGATGACAGCTCTATACCCCTAGAACCAGTGTTATGTTTTTCCTCCATTTCTGAT
Organism: Muscicapa striata striata; assembly: GCA_030060385.1. NCBI lineage: Eukaryota > Metazoa > Chordata > Aves > Passeriformes > Muscicapidae > Muscicapa > Muscicapa striata. The sequence goes on along the minus strand of JAREIS010000025.1, from coordinate 7,337,998 downwards.
CTGCATAATTCAAAACAAGGAAATGTTAGCAGGTAAAACTGCAGGGTAAAACCTTTGGCTACTGGAAATATTTGCATTTATTAAACTAACAACTGTAAAGCAGATATGCACATCTTTAGACTTCCTCATTCTTGCCTTATTAAAAATGATCTTTGAAATTCAAAAACTTCCATGTAAATCTTGTGCAGATTTTTTTTTCCTTCCCCTGATGCAGATGATTGTACTTGGGTGGCTAAAAAAAACAGAACCTGCATCCAGGAACCTCAACACATCAGTGATGGTTAAAATCCAGACCTAGTCTGGATCTAAAATTTGGCAGTGGCTGGAATGAGGGTCCCCACAAACTCCCTCAGACTCATGAGCTGGAACTTTTCCATTGTGTACAAACATGTTGGAGAAAACTGGCTTGTCTTGATGCATTTGCTTGGAGGCAGGCAAATGCCTACTAAACCATATCCCCAAGTGCTGCATCCACAGCCTTCAGAATACTTCCAGGGATGCTGATTCCATCACTTCCCTGGGCAGCTTCAGTCTGCAGCTGGATCACACCTTGACATCTCCTCTGGGGAGGATGCCCATCAGAAACTTGTGCAGACTGTGAGATCTCCAAAGGTGACTTACTCACAGCCATTTCACCATGTGAGGAGCTCAGACACCTGAGCATACATCCCACCCCTAGAAGTGTTCAGGGCTGGGTTGGATGGGGTTTGGAGCAATCTGGCCTAGTGGAAAGTGTCCCTGCCCATGGCATGGGGATGGAACTCGGTGATCTTTAAGGTTCCTTCCAGCCCAAACAATTCAGTGAGAGGTGGGGAGGTAGAAACCTCATGAATTCCAACAAAGCAAAGTTCAAGGTCCTATACCTGTGTCGTGGCAACCCCAGACACACCCACAGGCTGGGTGGAGAAGTGATTGAAAGCAGCCTTGTGGAGAAAGACTGGGGGGTGATGGTTGATGGAAAACTCCCCATGAGCTGGCAGTGAGTGCTCACAGCCCAGAAAGCCAAGGATGATCCAAAGCAGCAGGGCCAGCAGGCAAAGGGATTGTCCCTCTGTTCATCTCTCATGAGACCACACCAGCAGTGCTGTGTACAGTTTCCCTAACATAAGAAGGATGTGGAAATGTTGGAGCAAGTCTAGAGGAGGCCATGAAGCTGATGAGGGGAACTGGAGAAGAGAAGGTTGTGTGGAGACCTCATAGAAACCTTCCAGTATCTGAAGGGGTTACAGAAAATCGGGAGAGGGATTTCCCATCAGGAACTGTAGTGAAAGGACAAGGAGCCATGGGTTGGAACTGAAAGAGAGGAAACTTAGGTTAGAGATACAGAAGAAATCCTTTACTGTGGGAGTGGTGAGACTGTACCAGGCTGCCCAGGGAGGATGTGGAGAGCCCAGCCCTGGCAGTGTTCAAGGCCAGGCTGGATAAGGCCTTGAGCAGTGTGGTTTAGTTGGAGCTATCCCTGCCCATGGCAGGGCTAGATGATTTTTGAGGTCCATTTTAACCCCTTAACATTCTGTGAGTCTATGAAAAGCAATTTATCCTCTACTAAATGTCAAAAACAGTGCAAATACTACTCACCTTCCAATGCAGAGGCCTTTTCATGCCTCAATCTGTATTTTTTCCATGTTGAGTACATCTATATCACACAAGATCATCCTTAAATCACAATTACTCTAGTTAATAAAGTATCCCTCGCGGCCTTTTGAAGAAGGTATCGATCGATAACAGAGAATTAAACAAAACAAAACACAGAAGAATGGTTCCCCTCCTATTTACAGAAGAAAATGACTCACAAGGGACAAGTTTCTTATCTTTTCACAATACAAGGGTAATGCCCTTCATGGCAAACACCAGAGCAGGAGCCCAGACTTTTATAGATGTTGTGTGAGATGTATTTTCTCATGGGAAATGCTGGACTAGTCCAGACAAGTATCTGTTCTTTCTAAGAGGACTGAGGCAAGGCTGAGGAATTTTGAAAGGACACCCCAACTCAGTTTGAATGTTTCATGGGGTAACACCAAGTAACAGTTTTCAAAAGAGTTATTTGAAATTATTCTCATTTTGATGACAGAGGGAACTGGCTGCAGAATTTGACAGCAAATTTTACTAATCCAGCTTAGGGCTTCTTTTTTTCTCTACTTCCTTCTTTTACTTGGAATGGTTTCACTGAACCAGTTAAATTGCAGGAGCTTACTTCAATATAGCTAATGCTCTAAACCAATGTTTGAATTTTATACTAATTAAGGCCAATCCACTGTCATTTTTTCTATAATGTGAAGACTAGTGCTCACAGTAACCCACTGAATTTAACATAAAAGCAAGATAAAACAATTAAAGTGCGAGAATATTTGATTAAGTAGCTCATTGATTTACAGTGGAATAAATTGAAATGGATGGGACAGAGAAATTTTTTTAAATGGCAACCATATTTTATGTTCATTATCACAATCTCTGGGCTCTTTGTGCTTTTGTGATTAAAAGAAGGGGTTTAGGGATAGTAACTCTGGGATTTATTACTCTTGTATTCTTTCTTAAGGTTTTTTTTTTTTTTCTTTTTCTGATTCATGTAGTAAAATATTAAGGCCCTATTGAAAAGTCATATGGAGCAAGTGCATGGCTACAAACCAGCAGCTGTCTGATATAATTTAAACAGCATTAATCCTGACAGTTACACAGGGTGAAAAAACAAACACAGAGAGTTTTGTTTTGGTGACAGGGATTAAACCTCTCCTTGGGGTGGTTTCAGTGCTGCAGCAGCTCCCTGGGAGGGAGCCTCATGCCCTGGGTGCATCAGTGGCTGGAGGCTGGGAAAATGCATCACACAAAGGAGACAAGAAGGGGATGGGGTCACTCTACAGGGCACCACCAAAGCAAGGAGCAACCCCAAAATTGCTGAGTCCCAGGCTCCTGGTTATTCCCCCAGATTCTGCAGATGTCACACAGTGCTTGCCTCTGCTAGAAGGGATGGGGTGAGAAATGAGGTTATCCCCCTTCTGCCCACTCCCTGAAGGGTGCATTCCACTTTTTAGAAGTACAGTTACCCTCCCATGGCACCAAAAAAACAAGAGGGTTTTCTAGAGAGGGAGAGAGAGCACAGCACAAAAATATTTAAGTATCCTTTTACAGAGTGCAAATATGAAGAGACCCTTCGAAGGACACAAAGAAAATCAGTGTCAGAGCAAGCCAGCTCCAGAGAGGTGACCATTAAGAATGATCCTTTGCAGGTACATGTATCCTACCAGCCTGCCCATGTACTTGGGATGCACCTGTCTAAAACTTCCTTGCAACATTTTCATGTGGCTCAGGAAAAAAAAACAAACCAAAAAACCAACAAATCTTGAGTAGAGGATGGAAATCACACTCAGTCTCCTATAAATATTTAAGTATTTGTAAAAGGAAAGGATATTTTTGTTGTTTGAAAAAGGGGGGATTTTGTCAGTGTCCATGTGCACCAATACATGCAAATTTTCACTCTCAAACTCCCAAAATGTCCTGTATAGACTGCTGTGCAGGAGGATTTCTAGAGGATAACAAATGCAGTAATTCCAGATGGTGTCTCATAGCTGATCACACTGGCAAGGTAAAAATAAGAATGGACAACAAAGAAAGAAATATAGGAAAGACATGTAGAATCACAGAAGGGCTTGACTTGGAAGGGACCTTAAAGATCAGCAACTATAACCAAGTATGAAATAAGCTACCTGATGAATGAACATAAGCCTATAAAAAGGTTTTGTTGCTGTTGGGAGTTTGTTTAAAGAGTTGTTGCAGTTTCCAGGAAAGGAGGTGGTAAGAGCAGAAACCCAAGGCAAAGTTATACCAGATAAAGCAGCCGATGAAATCAGCTCCTTTTTTCCTCAGCGTTCATTCTGCTGCCAAGCGTCCTCACCATGGAGTTGGGAGACTCCAGTGCCATCTGTTCAGCTTTTCAGAGACCTGATTTCAATAGTGGGCCTGTGTTTTGTGACATTTCTTCCCAGAGTTACCTTGTTTGCAGGGACATCTGCTTGAAGGTCAGCTCGAACAAAAGTATTGACTCTCAAAAGAGAGAGAACCCGTGCCAGGAGCAGGGCTGGGTGGGGAGAGAGGGGGACAAGGAAGACAAGTTTTTCACTTATTTGGTTTGTACCTTAGCAGTGTCCTCCCCTCTTTCCTCAGCCATGTTCAGGGCTGTGACATCCAGAGGAGCTTGAATGCACCTTTTACTTTCAGTATTTCTCACCCCAGGAGTTCAGAAATCACAAGCCAAGCCGTTCGAAATTACAAGATTGAGTTAAAAGCCATGAAACTGCTGTAAAAATTACATTTCAGGGATCTTTCTCTTTGCTTCCTATCTTCAGAGATTTATGTTTGTGTCCTGCTTGTTTCAGGATTTTTCTGCAGCAAAAGAAAGTAAAAATATATAATTTTTCAGTTAGTGTGAGACAGTCTTATAGGGGAAAAAAATTCTGAAATTTTATGGAAAATAATGTTACTGCAAGGTATGTTGTGGTGATTGGAAACCCATTTTTTGCTCAGCATGAGTAATGAGATGAGTCCAACTTAAAATATTCCATGATTCTGTAATTCTTTGACTTTATGGTGCATTCTTCAAAGGTGCTGAAGGTGCCTTGTAAATGCTAAATAAGGATGCTCAGTCTCTCTTCATCCTTCATCCGTAAGTTTTATGCAGTGGGGGAAGAATATGACCTAGAAGCTGAATTAATAAAATTATTTTCAGGGGACCTTAGCTCTGCTGAGTGGTTCCCATGCTTTGCCAGCCAGTCTAGGATTGATCTTAAGATCAGCTACCTGGAAGGCTGGTGTGGCCCCTCAGCTGCTCATCACACCTGCAGAGAGACAGAAACCTCCTCACAGTGGTCCAGCACTGGCAGATGATCTGTTGCCCTCTGCAAGTGTTTGTTCCCTCCCACTAATCACAGAGACTCTGAAACTGCTTAGTTTTAGATTTTCACCTTCATGTGTCTAAAATGAAGTGTTTTTATTATATCTTTGAGTCAATATAGGTATATTTCTCTGGACATAATGACTGTCTGGTCCTTAGGGATCTGTGTCTGTATGAACCTTCCCTTGAAAATTCCTGTGTGCTATTGCCAGAGGTGCCCTGGGGATGGGGGAACACTGCTACTCTCAATAAGGCTGTTGGCAGTGCCAGGATGCAAGGAGTGCAGGGATGCAGTAACAGCAAGGACTTGTCCAGGTCTTGAAAGGATCCAGGAGGTTTTTTTTTCTTATTAATGTGGCTGAAAAATAACACATAGGTATGTAATAATCATAGGACTGTTTGGATATAGCTGTGTGTTGCCACACAGGCAAGCACACATAAAAAAAAGCCTCAACACACATATCTGTGTAGTTAAAATTAAAATTTATGCTATTAAACTATTCAACACTATATGCACATAGGCACAAACAGAATAGTTGAGCCATCCTAGCATGTCTCTGGTTTAGGACAAACAGCAGATGATAATACTGAGACCTTGCTGTACCAGGGGAATTATAATTCCCTTCTACAGTCATGGTTGGGAAAAGATTACTGAGCTGGTAGCAAGTTTCCAGCCCTCATCTGCCTAGTGGGATCTGGAAGCTGGGGAGGGATTACTGCTACCCAGCTGAGGGAAAGGGATGTGTGGAGGCAGCTTTCAGAAGTGTTTAATCCCACCCCAGCAGCTGGAGAGCAGTGGTGATCACTGGAGGGTTTTACTGGGGACCCACAGCTCAGACTGAACCACACTGAGCAGGGGGGCTGGGAGTATTTTGGGAAGGGAGAGGAAGGCACTGGGACTGGTGGCTGAGGCAGGACTAAGAAGCCCCTGCTCATGGCAGGGAAAAGGGTTAAACTTGATGAATGGATTTGAAGCTCCTCTTTGGTTGTTGCAGTGATGGTCAGTGCACTAAGGCAGGCATCACTTTGTGCCACTGCTGGAACCTGACTCACCTGTGCCGTCTCAGCAAACACATCCATCTGAAAGTCCAGAGGTGCAAGTAGAAGGGCAGTTTGAGGTGAGGGTGGTGAGGAAAATCCTAAGCACACAGCAAGTACTGACACAGCTCAGTCTGTTCACCAGCTTCCACCTTGGGGTCAGCTCTTCCTAAGAACAGAGTTGAATCACACTTGGGTGAAGTGTTGGTGAGGTGTTAAGTGTTCAGAGCACAAAGAAAAGGTCATAGGTTATTTAAAGCCTCTCAGTTTTCCTCATCAAATCATCACAGTTTAGCTTGGCACATAAAGGATGTCCCACATAACCCAGGCAGGGACAATTACTTGAAGCACCTGAGACATGGTGTTTTTTCTGTGCCCTGGAAAGTGGCTTGGCATCCTTTATCTCTGCTGTCTCGAGGTCCAATTTTCTCCACAGCCTGAAGCACAGAGAAGCAAGGCTGGGTGTTACATGGGTGGGAGGACACTGAGGCAGCAGAGCCTGTGTGTTTCAAGAGAAAGAGCTGGCTGCTGACTCTATCAGTGACCTTTCCTCCTGTTAGACACTATCTGTCTGAAGAGGGATTAAACTAAATAGCTGTGGCCTTCACTTTCTGTGCAGATGCTCTACAGATAATTCTGCTTTCTGCCAGCATCTTTGCTAGACGGAAATAAGCTGAAATCCTGAAGTTCTGCTCTAGAATAGTTGTACCCATACTCTGGTTTTCCTGCTGTGACAAAATAAGCATAAAAATTTCCCACATCAGCACAATTTATTTCACTGTTGACACTATTGTGAACAAGAAGCTTCCTGCAGAAATCCTCACTGTTTTTATTGGGCGAGGCTTCTGCTTTCCTACCCAACTCATTTTCAAACTAGTGTTCTGTACTCAGATGTACATGGTATCTGCCAATGCAAATCTTGTTGTTTTATGCACCAGTCACAGTGGGCTTGTGTTCAGGAGAGGAGGTTTAGTGTTGGCTTTTTTGGTTTGCTTGCTTTGTTTCATTTTGTTTTTGTTTATTTTTGTTACCAGTGAACTGGCTTTGCTTCAAATGCTAAGGGATCCTTTCTAAATCCTTCTCAACAATTCCCTGAGAGATAGAGCCATTTTATTTTCTCAAACCTGTTCTGAACCACCACTGTACAGTGTGTTGGTACTCAGTGTATTTCAGGAAATTAGTATCAAGTTCTTTGTCCAAGCCTGGTGATGCTAGGGAAGAAAATGAGAAGCCAAGATAGACAGAAAGAGAAAAAGAGCAGAGAACAGAGGAAAATAAGAAAGGTCACTTGTAGGAATCAACTTCACTGATAAGAATATTTTTTGGGGTCATGCTGCTTGGACATTGGGAGTCTGTGTCCTTTCCATCACTAAATTGTAAGGTCAGATCCTGGCAGTATTGGACTCTGAAAATTGCATTCTGAGCAAAATGGGTTGGATTGGAAGGGTCCTTAAAGATCATCCAGTTCCAACCCCCCTGCCGTGAGCATGGGCGCTCCCCACTTGCTCAGGCTCCTCATGGATTTATCAAACATGGATGTTAAGGTCACTGCCAACCCAAACCATTCTATAATTCCAAGACTGATCTCACTTTCTTTCAAATAGTACATTGGGAATTGGGAACCCTGTAAGTTAGATTATGCCATACATTGCCTTAGCATCCTGCAAGAGCATGGAACTATGAAAATAACATGAGAATTTTTTTTTTTACAGTCTGACCTAAAAAAGGCAGATCCAGATCTGAGCAGGGTTACTCTTTAACCAGTCAAGTCTTACTGAACAGCTAAAGTCTGTCTCAGCCCAAGGACTGTCCTGCTTTGCAAGAGTGATCCTTGTAAAAGAGAGAAGGAAGATCACAGTTAGCCTGTGATATCACAGTGATATTAATCACCAGAGAAAAGTCTTGCCTTCCCAAATTCCTTTGGGTCTAGGTCTGGAACTGGATGCATGCTTCTGTCTGGGCACCCCCTTCTCACAGACAAGACCCTGAAGGGTAAATTATCTTTCCTGGCAAAAGACACAGGGAAAAGAGCAGGAAGAGAATCTAAAGGATGAATCCCTCTGTAGTTACATGGCTGCCAAAATAATCCTATGGGGATGAATGAGCTCAAAGCCAAGCCAGAGTCTTGTTTTTTCAGGAAGTCCAACCCAAGCTGGTGGGTGGCACTGCACTGGATGAGGGAGCTGCAGGTTCTCATGGTGGTCTTCAGGCTGCAGGTCTGGAAGGATGCAGCCTGTTATATCCTCTATTTATAGCTCTGTTTTTTGTTGGTGTTAGCAACCACACCAGAGCTAGATGAGTTTTCAGATGATGTATCATGCCTGATCTTTAACTTCTACAGAGAACTGCTGGCCTGCATGTGCTCCCATTGGGGTGCTGGTGCTGGGGGAGTGCAGACCTCCTGCTCTTCCAGTGCTTCAGCTCTGTGGGTCAGAGCTCTGAAGTCAGCAGCTTTAGAGCCACTTCTTTGGCCACTGAAGTTCACAGAGCACCTCTGATCTGCACTAATGTGGAGGATCTGGCACATCAGTCCTGCTGGCATGGATGGCATTAGCCCAAGTCTGAATCTGGCCTTTTGACTTACAAAAATTGGCTGCAAAATGAGGGATCCTTGTCAGCTTTAAGATTGATGCTGTATGACTTCAAGCACATTTGTCATCTGTTTGCAAAGTGAAAATAAGCTTACAGTTGTTGACAGTAAATGAAGTAATATTTACATAATACAGTCATACCTGTTTCCTGGTAAGGAGATCAATGCATATTTCTTTTTGCAATAACAAATCCATGCCGTATATCTTCACAGATACAATAATATTTGAAGTGAAACATTCATCTAGCTACATAATTACATCTATTGTTTTCCATTTGCTTTTTATTCCCTAATAGTTTATTGCAAGTGGCCAATAGTCAAAAGCAATCCAGAGGGATGCAAAACAGCCCCTCATTCCAGCTCCTTTCTGAGATATTTTTCTTATTAAAATCGCTGTCATTAAGATTGGTGCTGGGATACTGCTCTGCAAACTGAGGCCCTGCTGCTCCAGGTGGTGGATGCACTTGGGGTACAAGGCACTGCCTGCCTCCAGGGTTTTACAGCTGGAGAGGGGCATGGCAGGACACAGCCACCCCACAGCAGATCAGCAGAAAAACTGCCTTGATGTGTCCAGCACATTTTCTTCCCTCCTCCTCTCCCTGACCAGAGGCAGAGCTAGGACAGGGGGATGTCCCTGTCCTAGACTTGAAGAAGCTGGAGAACAGGTGAGTTCAGACTGATCCCTTCTGTTTCTATCAGCTGTCTTTTCCTTCAGTTCAGGGAAAGGTTTTTATCTTTCTGTTCTGTAACATCTTCCAGACTGTAGGGTTCCTAAATCACTTCATACAAATCAATAGCAATAAATAAGTACTGAGGTGCCTGCACTATTAAGACATTTGTGTGGCCTATCTTGTGTAAATACTGCAGATAGCAATCATGATTTAGTAATTATTTCCCCCTTTCCACCTCCATAGCCCTCTATGAACACAGAGCTTCTAAAGAAAACCCTACAGCTATTTTTCCCCCTGCACAGCAGTATCAACATAACAAACCCTTTAGTCAGGCAAGTTCCCCTCTCATCCCTCCAGCTGCCCTTAAATTTTCACCCTGGTGTAGAATGATGCTCTGAGTCAACTGGATACTTGCCTCCACCTACTCGAGAGGGGCTGTATTTCATATCTCCTGTTACTCTGGGTGCCATGCAAATGGGGAGGAGGAGTTACATCCTGAGCATCAGCAGCACTGCTGCCCTTCACATCTGAGTGCCTCTATTTGTTCATAAAAACATGAGTTGTTTGCTCTTTTACAAAACAGTTTTATGTTGCTCTTGAATACTCAGTCTGGACTGGTCACTGGTAAGAGGAGAAAGCAAAGAAAGGTTTCTTGGTAGGAAAAGAGGAAGCACAGTAGTGTTTCCTGGTAGGCAATGTTAAAGGAAAAACAGGTTTCCAATTCTGCACTGGGCTGGCAATAGGGACACAAGTGTTGCATTAGCATGATCCAAATATCCTGAGAACAGTGGGCAAGTTTGCCCAGCAGTGTGGACCTCTGAGATTGATCCCACATCCTGCTGGCCAATTCAAAGATGCTGAATTAAGATGTCCCAGGTTTAGATAATTTATCAGCCTTTTATTGATAGAAAAGACTGCTTAGATCACCTGGTCATGAACCACATGATGTGGTGAAGAAGGAGACAGCTGCAGTGGCTCAAGCACTGCCTTGCTTTTGAGTTGGCTTGCACAAAAGCTTAATAAAACCATCAGATGTTGCCCCAGCTCCCAGGTGTTTTCAGGCTGAACAGGGAAGGGAAGAGTTTTTCTTCATATTTTTTTTCACTATGAGAAATGGAGTATAGAGAAGCAAAGGGACCTTACTGAAGTTAAATCCCTGCACAAATCTTCATGCCACAGCTAGGAAATAAGCATCTGAGTATCTTTATATTGATGTATGACGTACCTCTGGGTCAGACACACATGGTGTATCTTTTCAGCATCCAGCACAATGGGGTTCATATCCTGAATAAATACTGATAATACACTGTAAGCATTCCTCAGTGATGGTATCAAGACTCATGTGGATTATTTTTCATCTCTTGACCCAGTTATCTGTGAACGTCTCATCACATGCATTTATTTAATATTTGGCTTCAGTAAATTTCTGTCTGGGGGAAATTCATGCTTGGGTAGAATTCCCTTTGGGTTTAAGGTTTTTAGCACCTTGTTTCTCAGTGCACCTCAGTGGGTTCTGAGTGCTTCTAAATCACAGACTCCTTGGAAGGTTTGGGTTGAAGGGACCTTGAAGACCATCTAGATACCACCCTCCTGCCATGGACAGGGACACCTTCCACTAAACTGAATGCTCTTCTGGATATGCACTTGTGGATCATCCACTTCAGGTAAATTCTACATATGATCAAAATTTTGCATATGATTGAAATGGTCTTCCTGCAAAGAAGTGCCCCTCCATTTTATTTAACTATTGACTTTTTTTTTTTTTTTTTTCTGGTTCAGTTATTGTATTGTTAGTCATAATACTTTTATGAAATCATAGAATCAACAAAATGTGCCAGACATGTTGCTGTACCACTTAACAAGCAGATGCTTTTTAAGAACAATGTATGTCTCCAGTAATTTCCCTCAGCCTTTCCTATAAGCATCCTTTTTCTGGAGCTTTATTGTACTCTTCTAGCTCACTATATACACAACCCTTTAAAAGGATAGTCCAAATCATGCTTTATTTTCCATTTGTCAATTTATTTTGAAAAGCTGAGAAGGATAGCCTTGAAAAAGGGAATGGAGGGAGACTGTAGCAGGGTCCCTGAGCTGCTCTGCAAGTTCTCATTTTTGATTTCCTTGCATTTGCAAAGCAAAAGCTCAGAGTGAGTTTCGGCTTTTGGCCACCAGCTGGAAGCATTACTAGTGATGAGTACTGTGGGCAGTAAAATTCTGCTACCCAGGACTGAAGAGGGAATATCTGTGGCTGTTGGGACTGTTTCCATTCAGCCTTTAAACAGCCCAGTAGAGATTTGTGGATCTGTGTGTGTAAGGGTCCTTTCCTTATCAAAGAATATCCTTGTAATGTGTTTGGGGCTCAGTAATAATAGGCAGCATCAGTGAATGCTGTTTCATTTTTATTTTTTTTATGTGCATGTCTTCTAGTGGGTGATTCATCAGCTGCTGTTACAGAAAGTATGTTGGGAAGCTTGCAGCTGTGGGCTCAGGCTGCAGTTTCTGTGTCGTTGCTAGGGATTCTGCATTAAATATCCCAATTCTCTGCACTTAAAACTAGGAAAAATTGACATTCTGACTTCCCATAAGAGAATGGAATACGTGATTCACAGCCCTTCTTCTGCAACATTAATCAGGCCCTGTTTACAGGGAATAGAGCCAAGGGGGATGGTTAGAGTCAAGGAGGTGCACTCAGAAAGCCAAATGGTGATGTCATTTGGGGCAAAACAGTAAAGGCAAGCCACTTAACTGGCTGAGATGGCTTGTAGTGGGACCAAATCCCAGTTAAAGGATGGAGAAGCATAAGGGTTTCTTGGCTGTGCCATTGAGTTCCCTGGTTTTACTATGGGTTGTTTATGGAGGAGAGCAGAGGTCGAGCTGGGCAGCTGAGTCCTGCAGATCTGCAGTGGGACAGGAGGATGAGGAGTTCATAGTTCATGTGCTGGGCTTTAAATCCCCAATTTCAGTGTATTACATGAAGTCCCCTTTCCATAAGGGTAGGCTGGTCTGGTTTCCATGTCCTGTCAATAAGTGGGCAGCCTTGGGCTGCCGTGGTGCCAGGTGCTCTGCACATATTTGAGGGTTTGTTCCTGATCCTGGGCATTTACCATCCATGTGGGGAAAGGACAAGTTGTTGCAGCCTTCTTACAGATGGACTAAGGGAAATGACAAGGAACTTCCTTGGGTTCACCCAGGAAAACAAGCCCAATGTGCCTCAGCTGGGAAAGGAACACAACTTTCCATAGCAAGTCCCTTGTGTTAACAGGGCTGTGATCCACCTGATATCACAAGAATCCTCTTTTCCACACAGGCAGCACAAATAATTTTACAAGCTGAATGAAAGTTGAACAAATGAGTTTCTGTCCCCTCTTCAGTTAGAGGCAATGCTGGGGCTGAGTGTGGCAAGGTTTTCACAAAATATGCTGATATTGTCTGAGGACACAGGCGAGATGAAAAACGTCAAGACTGTCCCCATCCAGTCACTGCAAGGAACTTGCAGGAACGTTGCCTCCCTGACCTTTGCAATGTTTTCTTGGGAATCTTTCTTGCAAAGTCAATCCTGACTGTTTGCTTACTGAGATGTAGAAAGAAGCCTTAGGAAGGAGATTAAAAAAAGTCTGACCAGCCCATTTGCATACTTTATATGGAGACCTTTTGGCAAGCCAACAGTGAGCTGTTGTATCCACAGGTATCAGCATGACCCCAGCAAACTGAGGTTTCCTTCTCAAGCTCAGGCAAAACAGATTATTTCCTAGATCAGTAAACTGCAAATATGAATGTACTTTCCCTGGCTCCCTAATGGCATATCTCCTTTCCAAAGGAGTCCAGCTTTGCAATTTTAAGTAGAATTTGTTGCTTACAGCATCAACTTATATTTTTTTCTCCTTACTTTTTGCATGGTTCTTCTAGAAGCAGTCCTCTCCATGCCATTACTTCAATGTCAGACAAAAAGTTAGCAAGTATTATTTATTAAATGGCAGAATATCTTAATCCCTGCCATGCTTAAAAGTGATCTTAGAAGGGTTTTATACATCACATATTTTCTTGCTAGGGACTGTGGTTCTCCTGGGCACTGTATCCAAACTGTTAAGATGTGGGAGACCCAATCTGATTAATAAGGGCGGGTTTGTTGATTGGGCCAGTGGAAATTCTCCATTGTAAGTCAGACCTGTGCTTTAATCTTGGTTTTATAGGGAGAGAACAAAGAGCAAGCCAACCAGAATTTGGGATGGTATGATATTATCAGTGATAGCAGTCTACTGCTTCTCTGCCAAGGTGCTGAGGACTCACACACTTGGGACACAGGACTGAGAAGCCAAAACAAACAGCAGGGCTCTGCTGGGGAGAGGAAGGTGCTGGCATAAACCCTCCACTTCAAAGCTGTAGCTCCAGTATCTAACCCAACATGGGGATGTTTCTTCACATGGTGTCTAGGAGATTGGCCATTGGTGCAGCAGAGGCTGAAAATGCTGTGAATTGTGTGTTTAGTAGTGGTAGATGGTTTGTTATACCTCAGAGACTGATTAAGGGTTTCCTCTGTGGTAAATCTGAAAAAAACCTGTAGACTCCTTAACAAGGAAAATAATAGATAATAATGACAGAAAATAATTATTGTTAAATGAAAGAGAAAAATACAGAAAAGGAGACAGTGTTTTGGGTGGCTGAGGATCACTGAAGACTTCAGGGACACTTCTATGGCACACTTATGGTGGGAGGTGGGAGTCTGGGTCCTTTCCTGAGCTCTGCCATGAATTTCTTCTATGAATTGGTTCCATTTTATCATTTTCTGAAATTCCTTTAACTCATGGTACAGGAAAATGGTGCTTTGGAATAACAGCAGGGCGTTAAGGACTGTTGGGTAGCACAAGATACCATGGCAAAACCAGATCCTCAGATGGAGGTGACAACCATGATTTATACAAGCTGAGGATCTGGCTCCCCCTTTTCTAGCATGTCAATGCACATCCATCTTTATGCCAGCAACATCCAGGCCCCAACTACAAGCATTTAATAAATTTAAGGAAGTTCCTGTTTTGATCTTTTGTTATTATCAGTGTTATTACGAATGCAAACAATAACCAGAACAATTGTAGTCATCAATGGAGCTATTGGTGAAGAACACAGGGCTTTCCTGCTTAGACACAACTATGAAGAGGACTGTTTACTTAGCCAGACTGTCCTTTTATAGTTACCAACAGGAAGTGCTTGCAATGTTTGTGTAAGAAGGAGACTTCAATTTATCCCAAATCATCTCTTCAAAGGGATGTGAGAACAGAATGTAAGTTTTAAAAAACTCTCACCGCCCTTTTTTTTGCCTGGTGAGTAAGCACATCTGGTTTTGATGAACTTGACAGCTTTTTGTCTATGTCTTTGCAGTCCAGGTTTGTCACATTCTCACCTCTGAATGGAAGAGTTTTGGATGAAAACCCACTTTTGTTTTTTGGCTTCTCTTGAGTCTCTGTAAACACTGGTAGTGTAAGGCAAACTTGACCCAAACAGCCTCTATTACTGAATGTCCAGACATCTGCCAAACTGAAGACTAATGTGTGGGTAGGAATGGGACTGGCTGGAGTGGGAAGAGTGAATGCCCATGATAGTTGAGGTTGGATATCAGGAGAAGGTTCTTCACCCTGAGGGTGGCTGGGCACAGGAACAGGCTCTCCAGAGAAGTGGACAGAGCACCAGCCCTGACAGAGCTCAAGAAGTGTTTGGACAATGCTCTCAGACCCATGGTGGGATTCCTGGGGTGCTCCTGTGAGGGATCAGATGTTGGACTTGATGATCCTTGAGGATTCCTTTCTACTCAGGATATTTTGGGATTCTTTGAAGAACATGGGACACCACTGTTTTTGTCAGCTGCAGGAGAGGAGTACAGGGAACTCACTGGGTTTTTAACAGACTGACCAGAATGTCTCTTTATAAACAATAAGAGACTGTAGCCAACATCAATTAGTGCTTAGTTTTATCTCAGTTTTGGGTTTTTTTGCAGAGAATTATACAACGAATAAACCACAGTTCAAAAAGTCTCTCAGCTTACACCTCAGTAAATCAATGTTGCCCACAGTTCAAATATCAGACTTACTTCAGTTAATGGGTTTTTGCCATTTAAATATTCAAATTTACCTATTCATACCCATTAATATATGGATGGTGGAGTGAGATGTTTTGCAGCCTAGATAATGGAAACTTTTATGAGCACTAGAGCTGGAGCCCTGTAGCTGATGTCACACAGGTAAGAAAGGACTGGCCCACACATGTCCCCTTGCTATATGATACCATTCATAAACCAATTTAATATGTAAGTCCCATTAGGAGTAGGAGCTTTTTTATCCCCATTTTACACAGGGGGAAAAGGAGGCAGAGAGAAAGATTAGGGGACTTGCCCAAGGTCAGACAGGAAACCTGTGGTAGAACCAGGATATGAATATAGATTTCCTGAGCCTCCATTTGCTGCATTAACCACAAGCTCTTCCTTCCTCCCTTGTTTGGGAGAAATGACAAGGTTTCTTTAACATGAGAGGTGCTCTGCAGGGACTCAGCCTCAAGGTTCTTCATTTCATGTGGAAGAGGTGCTCTAGACAAGAGACATCCTTGCTCTGAAGAATATCCCTGCAAGGTATTTGTGTGTTTGTACCAGAGGAAACCAGTCACCCATACAGGTATCTTCCCCTTTCTCCTTGGCACAGGGTTTTGTTGGTGCAGGAAGGCTGCATGGAGTTCCAGCAATGTGGATTTTGGTCATCATGGGCATTTCTGTGAAAACCACAGGCATGGGAGATGTTTTTTACCTCTACTCTCACATGTGGATACCTACACTGTGGAGCTCAGCTGATCACCTGATGGTCAATTCAGGGCAGGGCCATGGGTTAATTAGAGGAGTTAGATAAACCTCACAAGGTGAAGCTGCCTTTGTCTCTGTTGGACCTAATGCCAGCACTGGGACATGGAAAAAAATCTTAACTTCTAAGTTCATAGAAAAGTTTTCTCCCAGGTGTCAGTGTGAAACACACAGCATGAGCAACCCCTTCTGCATGGGTAACAGGGACTGGAACAATGCAGACCCTGTGTGTCAGTGGGTAGGAATGTCAGTCCAGCATAAAACCCCTCTCCTCCATCAGAGACATGCTGGGGGGAAATACGGGCCAGAGACATCAAACCACCAGGCTGACAGAATTCTGTGAGACCAAAATTTCCTTTAGGTGATGTTTTATCTCAGTTTGCAAAGGAGAGATTCTTTTCCCCTGGAATTCACTGCCACTGCTGTATAGGACAGTGAGGAGAGGTAAGCAGCATCTTAGATTTCTTCTCTCTGCTTGTGCAACCAAACCACCATTCACAAAAGGGACTTTTCAAACCATGCACATATAATACAAAAGGAATTATGTTATCAGTGGCATCACCTTTGATAGCAAAGGACGATATGGTAATAATATGGTATTTTCTTGTGCAGGTTGCATGAAAAGGACACTCCCAAGTAAGTTTTTGTGGTTATTTTTTGTGGCAATCTACTGCTCTTCTATCATGTTGCCCTGACATTAACACAGGGACCAGAGAGAGCCCACATGTCTTTTGTTCTCAGGCTTTTATTCATTTTTATTGTCTTTTATTCATGTTGGTAACTGGAACCATCTCATCTCTGAATTCCTCTCAGCAAAGACCCAGCTGCTCTTCTTGGACTGAGCACAGGATTTATCTGCTCGTGGGGAAAACAGAAACTTCCCCATCTCACCACAATATCATTGCTCCATATCTATCCCTATGCTAAACAAATGGGAGTGCATTTGGTAACCATCCACAGGGATTTTCCTGCAGGAGGAATATTGTCTGAAGAGCTGCAGCTCCCCAGCAAGGTCTGGTGTGAGATGCTATCACCCAGCATAACCCCAGGCAGCAGGAGCTGCAGGAGCACGGATAGTCTAAAGGGTGGCCTGAGAGATCTGCTGCCTTTGTTACACTGATCTGCCTTGCTCTGCTCTGGGAAAGGTGTTTTTATCTGGAATATTAGGGCTAGTTTTTCTGCTTGGTTTAATGACAGCAACCTGAAACATTCTCACCAGTTTAGCCAAACAAAGATTGTTGATGGTGCTTAAATTCATTTAGAGGATGAGAAGAATATTAGACATCCTGTTAAAAATTATTCTCAAGGTCTTTGGCACCATACTGAGCATTATTTCAGTGTTTTGCCAATAGTTACCTGTCTCTCACATGCACACCCCATTGTTATAGTTTTTATTAAGCTAACAAATATGAACCCGGATAGAAGGAAAAAAATATTTTTGAAAGTGAGTCCTTCTCCAGCCAGATGTTTGTCTTCCTTTAGTCAAATGCAGCCTCATTTCTCTCTCTCTCTATCACTTGTTTTATCTTTTTCTTTCATATAGTTTCAACTATCTTTTTCAACTTGAAAGTCTATGACAAATTAATATCCTTCAGGTCAAATCCTTATGATTTGGGACTCTTAAAAGTGAGTACATAGAACTAAATAAACTGCTAAAAATTATAATGAAAAATTGTGATAGCATTCCCCTTTTGTTATTCACAGAATCACACTGAGTTACATCTCAGTTCTTTGACTCCAGCTTAATATTGGTGTCTTCAATGGGGCATCCCTGTGGATTTAAATGTTACTAACATGTATAAGCATAGACTTATCTCATTCTTATCAACAGCAAATTTTCAGAGAGCTGCCAATGTGTCAAAACTCTTGCTGAGTCCCCAAAGTTTATTGTATTTCCTTATAACTGTTTGTGTAAATTCCCACAAACTCACATGCACTGAAAACCCAACAGAAATCTTCTGATACTGCTGCATTCCTCCTCTTCCTCAAAACCTCTGACAGCAAGTGTGACAGCAAGTCACATTCTGCCTTTTGAAAGGAACAACTATTTTTATTCCTGTTGCAAAAGCCTTTCCAAACTCCACATGCATTGTTATGTCTCTCAAATGCATTACATCACACGACTCTCCTGAAAGGTGTCCAAACTCTGCATTAAAATGCTTGTGGGAAAAGTTGAAAAAATAAATGGTTTATGTTAGATGGTATTTTGAAAGGGGAATGAAATGTATTGCACTGATATGGAAAGGGAGTGTAGTAATGAATGCTTTGGGTTTGAATTAAGTGTTATGCTCTCCCTCATTAAACTCCATTCTGAAGTTATGCAGACTTGCTTGTATCTTCCCCCTCTTTCCTCCTTTTCCACTGAGTATAAGTGAAGAGTGGTGAAGGATGAACTCTATGAACATCATGCCATGAAAAATGTATCCAAAGCAGGTGGGTTTACTTTAAACTAGGAGAGAATCTGATCTACCCATATTTCAAATACCTGCTTGGAAAACTGGCAAACAGACCCTGCCTGTTCCTCACAGCTTGGTGTGACCAGCAGTATGTGCCTCAGAAAGCCATTGCTGCTCCAGCCCAGGCTGAGGGCAGGAACAGTGTTTAATGTTTCCCTCAGCACATTCTTGCTGAGTGTGGTGGAATTTGGCCAGTAGCTTTTGGACACTATTGATATTAAAGGACTTTAGAATGAGACTTTTGTTCTAAAAGGTTTATCCACTGTGCTGTTATGGTGTTTCCATGGGTCCCACAAGGGCAAATATTCTGACTGATGTGGCCTTGGGATACTATGAGGACACCGTGAGATATGACATTGCTTGAATGAAGGGAAATTTAGGGCCATTGGCCTTCTTAACATTCCTCCAGGATCTCTTAATATGATTTTCTGGACAACTGCAAATCTGGAAAGCTATCTGCCTGAAGCATCCAAAGTCTTTAAAAACATATCCCACAAAACCATGTGTTGCTCTCTCAGCACTCCACAGTTCCCTACATTTCAAAGGTTTGGAGATGTACCCAACTTTTCCCTGGAATCAGCCAAGTCCAGAAGAGCATGGAATGGCTGCACATCACATCCCAAGCAAACACATGACAAAAGTACTCTGCTGGCCTTCCTTGGGCCAACTCCAATGCCAGGTTCCCAGAGGTCTCATCCTGGACTGGGATAATAATGTGAGCATTGCAGCACCTGCTGGGCAGGGATGGTGGCTGAGGGGAGGCTTATGAGCCCCAAAGAGGATTTTGGTTCACTATAGTTTAGTGTTCTCTTTAAGGGATGGATTGTCTGGCTTTGAGAAAGAAAGCAATGTGGCATTTTATGAGGGGTTCTATGCTGGCAGTGTGAGTCACACATTTAGGGCATCTCTCAGGGGATTCTCTCTTTGTCCATTTTCAGGTTTTGACAAGTTTTTGGCAGAATTCAGGCACCTCATTGCTCAGGCTGGGAAATTCTGACAAAGCTGGCTTGTTGAGAGAGTTGTTTTCCTCTGAAGGTACCTATATGCCAGCAGATGGTTGGGTGGCCAGCATAACAAAAGGGTCAAGAGAAATGACACCCCACACTTATCTACTCTGCTCTTGGTTGTCTGGGAATTCAAAATAAATAGGGATCATTAGCTGGAATGTACCATTTACAGCTTGTATTATTACAGGTTCATAAACAGCTGCTTCTACTAATTTCTTTACTTATTTGCTAATAAGCTGCAAAACTTCACTCACAGAGCCCAAACCCATAGTAATAATTTCAGAATACTTCCTATAGCCCATTTCATCTTAAACAGTGGCTTCAAAGGAATATTTTTTTATCCTAAAATAGTTGTCCCTCATTGCCTTCTAGATGTCCTTGCATCTTTTCTGTGACAATAAAGGGAATGTTGGCAATTATATTGCTGAATAGCTGAAGATATACTCTTATTTTCATCTTTAAGTACCATAAGTTTGAAGAAGGAAATCTAAGCTCCAACGCCTCTTGCTGGAAATCATCCACCAATTTGGCCTCTAGACACTTACCCTGCCTGGTTTCCATTGTATCTCTGGATGCTCTAGCTCTCCCCAAAACATCTTTTAAAAGAGTTTCTTCACTTGTTCTCTCATTACTACAAGCCCTTCTTTGCCTCATTCCTTCTTCTGGGGTAGTTTATCTGTACCTCTGAGACTCTAGCAAATACTGCCCACAAAGATGTATTTTCTCATCTTTGTTTTGTGTTCACTTGAGAATATTTAGCTTGGTGCTGCACTGTGCTGCAGGGATTGGATCCTCCTTTAAATACCACTGGTGCTGTTCACAAAAAGATCAGGCTGAGCATGAGGACACCTGCATTGCAGTCTCAGCAGCCTCCTTCCTTTCCT
Source organism: Muscicapa striata striata (assembly GCA_030060385.1). Classification (NCBI taxonomy): domain Eukaryota; kingdom Metazoa; phylum Chordata; class Aves; order Passeriformes; family Muscicapidae; genus Muscicapa; species Muscicapa striata. The sequence goes on along the minus strand of JAREIS010000025.1, from coordinate 7,317,632 downwards.
GGGCCATTATGACCTGGTTGTCCTCAAGAGAATGACAAAGAGACTGAATTTTATAAAACATCAGAGTAATGTTGCAAAGGCCCAGATAAACAAATTTTCATACTGTGTGGTTGTGCCTGTCAGCAATGAGTGATACACCAAATACAGTGGAAGTTATGTGAAGATGCTGGAAATTTCAGCCTTCCTACATCTTCAGTTCAGGCATTCAGAGGCAACTATCACAGCAGAAATTTCCTCATATTGGAAAGGACTGAGCACTGTTTGCAGAAACTGAAAGGATTTACTTAGTTTAGTTCTATTTCTATATTTAAGATAATTTGCTATTTCAGAACTGTTTCCCAGCATAGCAGCTGAGAGCCCATGTGGCACTTGGGAAGGTGAGAAAGATGGACATTTTAAAGAAACCAGACAACAGTTTCCTTTTATTTTGTAAATACATTTGCAGTTTGCTAAAACAACAAAGCAGGACATTTCATATATTCTGTTCCTTAACTGAATGACAGACCAGAGCCTCAGCTGGTGTGATTCTGTGTCCTTCCCTTGCAATCAATTTAGTGCAGTGGGAAATTCACTTCCAAAACTCATTTTTCATGGTGAACACAGAAACTTTTCATGTTCCTCTCAAGGCTTCTGCCACTGCTGCTGATGTCATCCCATTGCTAGAGATCTTTCTGTCCAGGAGACTTTGAGAGCCCTGCCAGGGATTTCTGTATGACTGGGAACCACTTTGCTGCCCATGTATCATCAAAAAATTACTTCCATGCCAAGATCAGACCAGTCTTGAGTTTTACAACCCACTTGACAGGCATACAGATGATTTTTTTTTTTCACTGGCTTATAGTGGCTTCATAATAGCCCAGCTGAGACAAGTAGATATTTTTTTGAGACTTAACTCACTTTTAAAGGAAGTTAACATGGTTACCTGGGACAATGTTTAGCAAGATTTTCAATGATTATCTTATGAATGTACACATTTCCTTTAAGAGGATATTTGCCTAAACCACAGTGCATGGACATGAGTCAATAAAGGAAGCAATTCTTGTAAGCTTGTGTGCATCTACAGTTTCTTAAAAACAGACCATGGCAGCAGAATTGCATGGCAACTTACTGTCATCTGAAAACATGAGCTGCTATAAAATGCTGGTCTGTAATGTTGGATCAGTGAGGACAGTGGTAAACAAATGGAGTGTGTCAGGACTTGAATTTATAGATTAATTATAAAATTATATTAATATTATTATATTTAAATTAACTATATTATAATTAATATATATTAATTACAATATAATGAATTTATAGATTATAAGACCTCCAAGGTCATCGAGTCCAACCATTAACCCAGAACTTCCTGGTACCCAATCCCAAATCATGTCCCTAAGCACCACATCTACACATTTAGTGAACAATTGCAGGCATGGTGATTCTACCACATCCCTGGGCATCCTCTTCCAATGCTTGACCACCTTTCAGTGAAGAAATTTTTCTTACTGCCCAATCTAAACCTCCATGTATCTATACAAATGTCACCCAGTTTGCAATATTCAGTAAAAATAAGAACAAAATCAGTCACCCTTATTTTTAAGATCTCAAGTTTCAAACCAAAGTCAAAGGTTTGTTTGGCTCTTTGCAGTTTGAACACCTGTGTAAAAGTAAGAAAGGGAGGGAGGGAGTGGGTGAGAAAAACCTCACAATATTTTTTTATCTCCTGTTTTTTTGCAGCTCTCTGTATTTTTCTGCAGGTCTTCAGGCAGCTTGAGTGTCACAAGAGTTTTTTTACACCATCCAGTCTGGCAGACAACTTAAGGAAAATGCACATTTTGGCATCAAAATAGAATTCGAGGGTGACTTTAAAAGTTGTGTGATAGCTGATTTTTGCCCTGTGTCAGCTCTATGTGATGCACTGGCCTCAGATATATTTTATATCACATATATTTTTGTATTTTGTATAAACATGAAACAGAGAAATTAAAAATTGGGAAAACAATTCACTTGAAGTCTCAAATAATGCCTCCAAGGGCATGTTCTGCAGACTGATGCAGGGCAGGGCAATCTGAGCTATGCCTGGGTACAGTGAGCTGAGAGCAGAGCAGCTGTGCTGTGTTTGAAAGTTCTGACAGGAAACAGCCCTGACATGGGGCTGGGAGCTGTCCCTCAAATGCTGGAAGGCTCTCAGCATTCTCAGCACTTAGCATTTTGCAGGAGAAACCCACAGCTCCTCTGGTGTCTGGCTTACAGAGAGTCCACCCTGCTGCAGCCTCTGCAGCTCTGGATTTCCCTGTGTCAGGGAAATTTCCCTGTGTCCCTTCCCCAGGGCTGCCCAGGAGAGATGGTCACAGCCTCTGCTCAGCCTCCCTGCCTGGGAGCTGGGCTTCCAGCTCAGCACTGGGCCAGTCTTCCTCCTGATACCCTTTGGGAGCTTTTAAAGTAGTGCAGCAGAAGGAGCACAGGAACCCCTTTCCTGTGCAATATTATATTAATAACACCAAGTCACTGCCTACAGACAGAGAAACATCACAGCACACGTCAGGCGAGATGTGAAACTCAGGACAGCAAAGTGAGTTTATGAGCATCCCAAAGGTCAATAGAAGGCCTGCTGAAGCTTGATTTTGCACAAGCATAAACCTTGCTGCATGCAAACACATGTATGCAGATACCCCTACATGCACAGTACACGCACAAAACCCTTTTTCTAAATTTATTTTTCTTTTTTTTTTTCTTACTTTTTGATAGGCATGTTGTGGAAAATGTGTATCTCTGTGGGTCTGGTGACAGCAAATGTTTATGTGGGTGCTAAAAAAAAAAAAAAATGGAGAAGGTGTGAGGCATATATTCAGAGAGTCAGAAAGCCACACACAGGCTTCTATTTATAGCACCTTGGTGGTGAAATAGAGAAAACGAACGGCAGCTTCTATCTGCTGCTCCTAACTGAAGTTTGACAAGAGCAACTGCAACATTTAGGGTCTCTTTGTAGTTATAACTGACAGCAAAAAGTGATGAGTTAGCTGTTTCCTCTGCGACCCTCTCGAGCAGGTGAAGGAGTCAACTGCTGCTGACGCTGCCTCGGTGCCTGGAAATGTTCTGTGCACCCCAGGCAGCACAGGTCAAAAAGCAGAAATTGCCAATTTTTGCTGAGCACCATGGCTAGACTGTCTCCCAAGCTGGCTTCCCAGACCAGGTGAAGAATCCATGGGGTGTGTGGACATTTTAATTTCTTTCTAGTTGCACCTGTAGGAAAGGGAAAAACACAGATACTGGGTTCTAGGAACAGAGCTGAGGTCTGAGGTGATGGTTCAAACTCACTGATGGTTTCTTATGCCAATAATAGCATGACAGCAGTTCTGCTAGTTTTGCTCTTTTTGTTCAATGGATTCTTCTAAAATGGGATTAACTAGATATGTTCTTACTGATATGATCCCATTTCTACATAGCATAAGTGGGTTGGCTTATGTGGAGTGTACAGAGGGCCTGGGAACTTGGTGGTGAGGTATTAAAAATGCTGTTTTCAGCTGCTCTGCTTAAATCGAGGGTAGTGGCTTTAAATTAAGAATGAGTTTAGTTTAGATATCAGGAAGGAATTCTCAATTGTGAGAGGCCCTGGCATTGGGTGCTCAGAGAAGCTGTGGCTGCCCCTGGATCCCTGGAATTGTCCAAGGCCAGGCTGGATGGGGCTTGAAGCAGCCCAGGATAGTGGAAGTCGTCCCTGCCCATGGCAGGGGGTTGGAACTTGATGATCTTTAATGTACCTTCCAACCCAGCCCATTCTGTGATTCTCTGATTTATTTTTCCCACTTTCTTTCTTTTCTCATTTCTTTTCTGAGGGCAGTATTTCAAATATTTTCCTCCTGGAAGCTGAAATATTCAGTAGATGAGGAGGCACCTCATCACCCATATCTTTCCCCATGAAGGCTGCTCTTGGCAGTCCCCAGTGCTGGCCACTGCTCTGACTTTTATCCTAGTGTAGAACCCAGTCTCCTCCTCAGCTGCTCATTTCATGATCCCTCCAAATCACACTACTTGTGTGCAAATCACAGATTGCTCCATTAGGAGGTTGGAACCATCAATTTTCTGTTTGTTTGGATGGTGGAAGTGGGTTTGGCACCTGGAAAATTAGAGGGCTGGGAGCAGAATATCAAGTTCCTGCCTTAGGTTCAGACCAGTAATGGTAAAAAAGCTATCTTAAAGCAAAACTCTTTTCCCCCAACTTTTTTCTTTAGTTTTATAAAATGCAAAGAATGCAAGCAGACAAAAATATTTTGTGAGCTGGTGTTTGTTGGAGCACACAACTTTCTCAGAAGAAAAAATATCTTGAATAATTAAAGAGCTGCAAAACTCCATTTTCATGTTTTAAAATGAAGTATATTGACACTTTTGTTTAAGAGGCAGTTTTGATTTTCAGTTGGAGTCAATGTAGTTTAAAAAAATAACCTCTAAAATATTAATAAAAAGTATACACATAGACTCATTTTGAATGAAATAAATATTTTATGAATTAGTCTTTGAATTATGTTGACTCACCAAAAATTTTACTATTTTCTTTCTGAGTTGATCTGAATTTTTACCAAAATCTGCATTTTAAAATAGGAAATGAACTAATAAATTAGATATTTTCACAGCCCCACAATAATATTAAGTATTGAATTTTGCCTACTCCTATCTCATCTAGAATCACTGATGAAGGAATTAATTTTAATTTCTTTTTCATCCTAACGTTTCTTTGTTTCATTCATTCAATATGAAAAATGCTTTGGTTGAACAAACTGATCATGTGGTGCACTCTCTGTTCCTTGACTGAAGCAGGGCATATCTCTTGGAGATGATCAACATTGAAGATTTCAGATATCACTCTAACTCTATTTTAAGAAACAGGTATGTTATGTGAGTTCTCCCGTGTCTAATATCATTATTAGAGTTTAGAACTGAGTTTAGAACAACGTGTTTCATTTTGGGGTAACAGCACTGACTTGACAAACTCTTTTCTCAGACTTGGATCTGGCCTCCTGGTGCAAGAGTGACTTTGAAGACATTCCCTTTGAAGAAATTCTTGCATTTTTGTTGATGAATCTTAGTATTCACTTGAATTTTCATAATTTCTGCTCCGTCAATAAACTGCTCTTCTAGGTGCTGCTGAAGAGAAATCCCAGGGAGGGACAAATGCTGATGAGATGGTTTTCTTCAAATCATAGAATCATTAAAAGACCTGGAATCATGGAAAACGGACCATAGAATCATGGAAAAGACTTCTAAGAATATAGAGTCCAGCCATTAATCCAGTACTGCCAAGTTCAGCACTAAAACTTGCCCCTAAGCACCACATCTACATGTTTTCTGAATATTTCCAAGGTTGGTGATTTCACCACTTCCTTGAGCAGCTTGTTCCAATGCTTGACCACCTTTCCAGTGAAGAATTTTTTCTTAATATCCAATCTAAACCTCTCCAGCTTGAGACCATTTAGTGTTGTCCTATTGCTCATTACCTGGAAGGCCCTGTTGATCCCTGCCTTTCAAGCAGTAATGGAAAGGAGTGATTTTTGGGGCAAAATTTTAGTTTAATCTTGGCCACTGATTATTCTGTCTTATGTTGTTTTTTTGTAAAAAAAAAAAAAAAAAAAAAAAAAGAAAAACCTCCAAAACTTTACTTTAAAAAGTATAGGTCCTACACAAATCCCAACAGTCATAAGACACTCTGTTATAGAGGAGACCAGCAAGACCTTTGCAAAATAAAGGTGGGATGTTTTGCTCACTCCCACTTTGCTCATGTTCTAGACCAAGAGTAAGTGTTAAAAGCTTGGCTTTGTAATCAGCTGCAGGTCGATGGGGACAAACCAGGTAATCCCTAATCCACATCAAACCAGCACTCTGGGTGTGGCTGGGACACACAAGAACAATGATTTGTACTGTACCTTAGTTGCTCAACCAACTGCTTGGGTAATTTACCTCACTGCAATGCCAGGAGAAGCCTTGCTTAAGGTCCTGTCTGTGATGAGACATTGTCCTTGCCCCAGAGAGCTTCCATCTGTAGGGACAAAGACAACAAGTAGGGAAACAGAAGGAAAAATATAGCCCAGGGTCATAAAACAGGCCAGTGCTGGAAAACCACATTTCTCTCTCTTACTGTGCCCATGCTGTCATGGAAGTAGATGCAGTGAAGACATGTTTGTCCTGGGGATTTTAGGCACACTTCTGTATTTGTTAGTTTAGCACAGTTATGAGGTTTTAGAGCAGGGACCATGTAACATTTAGCCTAAGGATAAAAGCACATCTCGATGTCCCTGATTTTCAACTTGCTTTAGGAAGATATGTTAAAGCACGGCTTCAGTTCTCTAATCAGAGCAACAGTACAAGCAATACAAGTCCTTCAGTATTTGCTCCAAGGCAAATTCATGATGTGGTGGGATGAAGGACTGACCTCCAGTCAAATCCAGACAAATCCACCCCAGCCAAAAAAAAAAAAAAAAAAAAAAAAAAGCAATTCTTCTCATTATAATGTTATGTCAGATTTGCTCAGGCAGCTTTGAGTTAGGCAACTCAGTTATTCTGAGATTAAGTAAAAAGCCCCCAACCCAGCTTTTTTAGAAAACTGAAAAACTTTGAACTAACTGAATTTAGCTGAAGGACTCACGTTCCCTTGGAACATTTGGTGGGTCAGCACTGCCAATTAGTTAAATGTATTACAAATATAGTTTGGGGTGTTCCTTCAGAGCCTACCCAGCTCTCCGTTTTTAAACTAAGTTAATCTTTGGTGTAAATGAGAAGAATTTATCCAATGTATTGGGGCAGAGGGGAAAGCAGCACTTCCTGAAGGAAAATCTCAATAATGAGAAGCACAGTTTCTAGAGCTCGCCACGCATGGGGGTCTGTGAACTATCTCAAAACAGGAGCAAGGAGGTTTCATCAGAAACAGCAGCTCCTCTATAGTCCTCAGGTGCAGCAGTTGGACTTTTTTTTTCTTTTTCCAATACAGAAAGACACCCTTTACCAAACTCCCATCTTGTACTAGATTGAACCAAACCTGAGCAAAAGCTGGGGCTGGCAAAGCTCCAGCCGAGCGCAGAAGGTATGCTCAAAAGCAGGAAGCTGTGGCAAAGCTGAGTCGCTGAAAAGCTGCTGGAGCTAATATATTGTGGTCATGGGGATAGGCAGAGCCTCTGAGTAGTGATGGGAAGACTCAAAAGCACCTTCAAAACAGGCTTGAGAAATACTGCTGATGTCTGCGCTTTGGCTGGGCTTTGGCGCTCAGGGTTCCGCTCGGAGCCTTTAGAACATCTCTCGTCGCCGGAGAGGCGCGAGGGTTTATCCCTGAGCCCTGCACAAGCCTGTGCACTGAGATGCAGGGCTGAAAGGCTTTGAAGGTGAAAGGGATGCGTAGGATTGGGCTCATCTGGCAGCATTTGTGACGGCAGCTGAGGCCCAGCAGGTCGCAAACACTCGCTGTGAGGAGCTGCCTTCCCCTCCTCTTCCCGTGGCAGCGCCGAGAGCCAGAGCTGCGCTCGTGGCCTGCCTAATTCTTTTATGGGGCAGAAAACAAGTACTGGCTGTGAAGCCAATAAAAAAAACAAAAAAACAACAAACCACCAGGTGGTCAAGGCATTATGGAGGCATTATTGTTCTGGGAGATTGCTCCATTCGTTAATATGAACTGAGATGATGAGAACAGGATGCTTAATATTGACATGTGGGGTAGGGAGCAAGGAGATGGAATGGGTGAGGTGAGGTCTCCCTTTCCTTCTCTGGCCACCCTTGGGAGGGGGAAGGGGTGGCTGTGTTTCAGAACTGAAAAAACAGTGCAAGAGGAGATAAAGGGAGGACTTCCCAGTTTCTCAGGGGTGAGGTAGCTGCTTCCTTATAATGTCACAGTTCATTAGGGAGCTGCAGCCAGTACACGTGGAGGGAGGGACATGCTCCATAACTGGAGCTGTGCTCTCTGCCCTTTTAAATTCCCATGGGTGCCTGCCCTTGCAGCTGTTTTGGTTTTGGGTATGTCCTGAGAGACTGTTTCATGTGTTTCTCAGTGCCTGGAGGGGCCAGAAGGAACCACCTGTGCCTGATGGAGACTCATGTTTTCTGTGGCCCTGGAAGGTCTGAAAATACATGAACATCTAAAGACACTACTTTCCCAGTTGTCTGATTTTTACTGACTTCTGGACCCTGGACAAACAAACAGGAATTACTGGTAACCTGCATGTTGGTTTCATGTGTTTTACAGCTTTTCAGCAGTGCCTTGCTCTCTGGGCAGATGGAAAAAACTGTGAGCATGAGCCAAGTAGGTTGGTGGAGCTGTCAAAACTCACTCTCAGGTCCTACTCAGTGCTTGCCCATCAACTGGACAATAAACTGTGACATGTCTAACCACAAATGCATAAAAGAAGGATGTGGTTGAAGGACAGAGCGAGGTAAGTGCTCAGACAAGTATTGAAATTTGAGCAGGATGGAACTGGACCAAACAAGCTGCCTCAGAGCTCTGTAAAAGGTGGTGCTTTGGTGGTGTTTTGTGTCCTAGTGTGGGCCCAAGGCAGCTGGGATGAAGCAGCTGGAAGTAGAGATGGATGCCAGCATCAGCTTCAAGCTGGCACCTTTCTGAGAAGCTGAGTTTTTCGTGCCAAATCTGCAGCCAGTGAGGTGACCAAGGAGAGTGCTGTGATGCTGCTGGGCTCATCAAGCCAGCTCTCACATCCCAACACAAAGTAGCTTTGCATGAGCTGCACAGAGTGCAAAACACACTGTCTGGTCAAAAATACCTTCCATGCTGCACAGGCATCCCAGTCAGGGATCACATACTCAGCACCACTCTCAGATGGGGAGTGGAGGACACAAATGAAGAGCTAAAATCTTTCTTTTTCCTAGAGAGTATGCTCTGTACCCTGCACTAGAAATAGAACTAAAAAAAAAATAGAAAAAGAAAAAGAAAATAATTTATGTTGGACTGAGCTGTGGTTTGGAAAGAGAAAAGGAGAAAAGAAACAAAACAAAAACACTGGCCCATAAAGAAGAGAAAACAGGAAAGGAAAAGAACAAAACATCCTGTACACAGCAGCCAGTCAGTCGAGGAGGGAGGGTCTGTGTCATCTGCATTCCTCTGTTGAAGTGGGCATGGACAGCCTGGATCCACTCTGCATTGCTCAACCTTTTCTTACCTTTCTGCTCACCTGATTTTGTGATTTCTGTTTATTTCCGAGCTTGATCAGAAGAATCAAAGGTGGTTTCAGACCTTCCCTCCATGAAATGAGAGCAGTGTGACATCTGCAGTCTGTGCCACCCCCAAGTCCTCTTCTGGGATGAGTATTATGGATCCCCACTGACAGATAGATGTAAACTCACCTTCCCTTGCTCCAAGGTGAGGGGTCAGCTCTGAGCCTGAGGCTGTTTCTTGCAGTCAACATTATAGTGAATATGTGAATGAGCTGACAAAATTTACAACATGAACTTGAGCTGGCTCTGAGCCTAGGGTGAAAAATTTGGGTGTTTCTGTGCCTGCCTGTATGAAAATACCTCTTGCTCTTCACCTCCACAGCTAACCCGAGAATGAAACCAGTGTGGGGATCTTGATGTCTCAGTTCAAGAAGCAGCCAGTTTGCAGGTTAGGGTGGCAAAGGTGGTTTGAACAGGGAGCTGAAACCTGTGCTGTTTGTGCTGTTTATTCTGAGGTGAGGAGGGACCACGATGAACTGGGTTTGTTAATACAGGATCCTTTGGGAGGCTTGAAAGGTGGGTGTGAACAGCAGCTAAGAAGGGTGGGAACTTTTCCTTTAAGGGACCCTTTTCTAAGCCCACTTAAACCCTAATCAGGTGCCCCTCTCCTGGTCATCATTTGCATGGTCTTGCTGAAGTGGATGTGATTTCCTCCATGCCCCAAATGTCTTTTCTAAATCAGAGTCACTGCCTCCTTCTCCAAGCAGGCTGCATGCATGAATCTATCACTGAGCTGCTGGAGCCAATCATGTCTCCTGCCTCTTCTTCTGGAGAGGGCAAAAGGAGCTTTTTAAATAGGGGCAGAACATTCCCTGTGATTGGGGGATGCAGTTTTGTAGCTTGGAAGTTGGACACACTTCTACCCCACGTGTGGCAGAAAGGGAAGATGGGCTCCTCATGTGTCAGCAAGAGGCAAAACCTGAATGAATTCCCCAAAAGCTGATACCCAGGGCATAGTCCTTGAGGTTAAGATGCAGCTTCTCCTTAGATGACTCCACAATGAATGCAACCTGTGGTCACTGATGGCACAGCTGCTCCCATGCATTTTGTCTTTGTTCTCCCTCTAAAAGTATTTCAGAGTTTTTTTTTCCTCTCTGCTTTTCTTGTTGAAATTCTCTCTAATGAAAGCTTAGAAGAAACATGTTTGTTTAAGAACAGATGTAGTGGAACCAGCTTCCCTGTCTCCCCAAATCCCTGAAATTGGGGAAATAAATATTTAATAATGATATATGTGCTATTTAGGGGCTTTAAGAGGGACTGCCTTCATACAGTATCACTTTCTAGAATTCCCTAATATCCCTTATTCTTTCCTTTCCACCCCCTGCCATCCCATACCTTCTCTTTTCCAGCCTGTTTATTTTAGAGTGCAAAGCTACTTAGAATTATTTATTTTTGGATCAGCTACTGATTCACTTAGTGACTAACTCATTTCATCACTCGATGCCTCACTTTACCTATACATTAAGAAGGATTAATAGTACCTGCTTTTCAGGGCTGTTAGCAGTCTAAATTAATTCATGCTTATAATGTTTATAAAGAGATTTGAGATCCTTGGTTACTGGAGGCTAGGGAGCTGCAAAGTATCTTATTTTTACTTAATAGTGAGGGGGTTTTGTGCAACTTTGCATTATAAAAGTACAAGAAACCTTGCAATTAGTTGGAGAGTCTTTTATTCCCAGGGCTTAGTTTATATTCCAGTTCAGATAGAAGCATTTTGTCTGCATATTTCTTCCCCTGATGTTTTAATGAGAGTTAATATCCTTATCTCTCTTACTGAGAAATATTGGATGATGCAAAATGGGGCAATAAACATCACAGGGTGGGTAACAGGGCAGTGTTCTTTGGAGCTCTTAAAAAAACCAATGTGCTCTTCTTCAGACTGGTGTTATTACTGCAAAATATGCAGCCAGAAAGAAAAATTTAAACTTAATAGTAGCAGTTATGACAATAATTTGCATTCACTGGAAATATTTTGTTGGCATTGTGGGAGGTTGGTGTGAGTCTATCAAGAAAGGGAAAGGACTCCTGCAGAGCAGGAGGAGGCATGAGGGGAGTGTCTCTGAATGAATCCTGAAATTAGTTTGCAATTATTTCACGTTTACTGAGTAATCCACCAAATTATAGTGCCAGTGACCACATCTGCTACTGATCCCACATTGCCATGCAAGCATTGCTTAAAGAAGTGGTATATTTGGACTTGAATATCAGTGTGTGGACAGATCATCAGTTCAGTAGTGATAAAAAAGCTCCACTGAAATTATTGGAGATTCTTTATTATGTTTCCTTTTCTCCCATGAATGGAATTTACTGGCCAGAGTGACAAACAGCAACTGGACACCACTGATGCTGCCCTTAGGACTGTCCATGAGAATGGTGGGAATTGCTTCCACAGCACTGAGGATCTCTCCTCATGGGAGAATGAGTGAGATTTCTGATCATGTGCCTCCAGCATCACAGAACACAGATAGGCCAGAACACAGCCCAAAACAAGGCCTCCCTTTGACAAAATCTTTATTTTCTGGGCTTAGCCCACGAGCTGTTGCCCTTTCTTCCATCTTGGCAGACTGCAGTAATTACCCAGATGACATATATAGGGAGGCCACGAATTATTAACAATTAACTCAGCTCTGGAGTCGCTGCCAAAGATTTGTTGGTTCGTAGAGGAAGTCAAAGTGAGTAAACCATGCTGAGTGACAATAGCTCTGCTTCCCAGCCAGACTGAACAGCTCGTAATGTAACCCAAACGTTTCCTCTTTCCAAGCTTGCTTATAAAAGAGCAGACAAGGAAAGGGCAGAAAGGACATTTAGAAGAACACAAGACTGGAAAAACAACCACTGATGTAATGTACTTTCTAAACTAAACATACGACATGCACTGTTGCAGCCATTTGAATAACGATTAAAAGGAAAACCAAAACAAAGATAATTTGGTCTGCTTAGTCCTGAATACTGAAAGGAAAAGTGTGAGCAGTTCCATGGTGCGTGGCTGGGAAATATTAGCCCTGAACTTCACGTGCTCTGAATCATCTCTGCTCCTGGTAGGGAGAAAATAACAAAAAGAAGAGATTTTGTATGAGATAGAGGGAGTAGAAATGTGCATGGCAATTGGAGCACGCCAGGCAGAGAAGCAATAGAAATATCATGGACCTCCATCTTGTATGGTCTGACAAGGCCCATCTGAGATCTCTTTTTAGTCCAAACGTCCAGTGGGACAAGCTTTGGGAAGAGTGCAGAAGATGAATCAAGAAGATAATGAGCAGAGGATTAATTTACACTCCCATTTCACAGACAGATAACTAAAGTATGAAAAGCTCAAAGCCTCTTTGCTGCCTCCTCTTCTCCCCATGTCTAATCTGTCCTGTTCACTGACACCCCTTCTGACAGTAGATTTTAGCAGGTGCATTGGTGTTTTTGGGATCGGGACCTATGCAACCTGTCCAAAATCTCAGAGGAAGTGTGCTGGAATAAAACCCAGATCTCTCGAGTCCCGCATCACTTTCTCAACCACAAAACCATCCTTCCTGTCTCTGCATGAATATAGAGCTGAGAGAAGTGATTTTATGTGCACACGCACATATCCAGAATGCCTTATAAGGAGTACAGGCACACTAAGGTGAAAATTTCATTAGAAATCACAGTAATTCATGAGGTAGTTTTGTTTATGTTTCTCTTGTTTCTCCTCCTTCAGGCATCACAATGGCACTTGCTTATGTGAGGTTTCTGACTGCTTTTTGTGGAATGAAAGAAAACTCACATGGATTTCAGCTGGAGCAAAGCTGTAGAACTTGATTTCATAATGCAAATCATTACAACTCTGGTGCATCTGGTATGAGTCACTGGTATATTTCACTGAATTTCTTTGTATCTGAAGTGAATCCTTTTCCCTGGGAGGCTCCAAAGTAGAAACAATGAGAAACTGGTTCTCCTTCTGCCCTGAGAACTCAGGTTCAATATGAACAATAACAACTTTGATAAAGTTACCAAGCAGATTTTGGCTAGAGCTAAGAGAGCAATTTGTATTAAACTGGCACACAGCTGATCTATGTTTTCAAAGAACCTTTAGTAGGAATCCTTATGGAATTAATAGATGACAAGTTCAAAACATACAGAAGGAAGAGGCTCCTCTTTTGCTGTAAAATGTCTGGATAATACTAAGTTCCCATGGATTAGATAAGAAATCACACAAGCCTGTGAAAGAAAAGATCATCTAGGGCTGTGGATTACAAAGATACATTTCTGGCTCAAGAACTCCCTGAACCACAAGCTCCTGGGATGAGGGAAAGAAAACTAAATTAGTGAACTCCAAGATGTTAGAGACAGGCTTCCCAGAAATGCTCAGACTTGGGCTATCCTTCCACTAAGTTAATAAATGCTGATACCAGTGAAAATAAAGAGATGCCTGCGGACAGGGTGAGCTGTTCCACCATCCATAAGACAGACAATGCATTTAATCTGGTTGGGTAGGCTCAATTTTTGTTCAGTGGGGAGATACAGGCACCTCTGGAGATTGATTCATCCCAACCTAAGGCAGAAGTCCAAGATAAGTGGGGTCAATCACCCACTGTCTCATTTCATGACTTTAATAGAAATCAGAGTAAATAATTTATTTGGAATGTCTGGGGAAGGGATCAGTTAGAGACTGGAATTTTGGAAGTCTCTATGTGAGGTAGATGCTTTTTTTTTTCTCTTAGGAGGGAATGGAGATGTAGTAAAGACAGTCTGTGGAGCCTGTGTTTAATTTTACTGTGCAATATATAGATTTGGTCAGCTGCACCCTCCAGACTGCAGATTAGTGGGTGTTTAGTGCTGTCTGAGCTATCCTGTGGATCTGTCCTCACCTCCAGCAGATATCCTGGTTGCAGGTACCATGTCAGACTCCCTTGAATTCAGATGCTCTTAAATGGGGCCTTGTGCTCTTTAAAATGCTCTGTGACATTTTACTAAAGGTTTTTGAGCACCTCTCCAGAAGGGTTTTGGCTTCCCATAGTTTGTGTCATTTCTACTACATATAGAAGTGGCTTGGGTAGCCCACAACTTATAAAATTATTGTTGACACCTATGCGTGAGCAGCTGAACTAGAACCATCATTCACAAATAAATATCTACACACAGACATGTAAATTTGGGTGTTTGTCTGGAGCTGAATCCCAATTTTATCTTGTAGATGACCATACCAAGGGAAGATGAGATCTGTCAAAAAATCATTTTGAAAAATTCCACCTTAAGAATAGGAAGCATTCAATAGCTTTTGGGAGCACTCAGCATGTTCAATAAGGAGCTCTTACTTTTTGTCTCTTCTCCCCAGCATTTCTTCCTCCAAAATCCTTGCTTGGAAGCAGGTGTAGAGCTCCAGCTACTGAACGAGAGCCACTTGTTCACAAAGGGCCCCTCAAGAATTAGTAATAAATGTCTCACGCCCACAAGTAATAGTTTCTAGTTTTAGAAACACATAAACCACAGAAGTGTTTCCTTTTTCAGAATTTAGCATTTCATAATAGTGGAAAATAAAGTTTATTAAATTTGTAACACAATAAAAAAAGCCATCTGCTACTTTATACTAGCTCTCGGTACAGTAAACAGAAAGTGTCTTTTAATCACCAGTTGGCCATTAGTTTGACAGAGCCTCTTCATCACAAACCACAAGTCAGTCTTACACATGCAAGCAATTTTGATTTTTCTCAGGGAGAAAAATATGCCCTCTCTTTCCAAATATCTCTGACAAGATGGTTTAGCTCAAAGCTTCTCAGTTAGGGCACGTTGACATAGATGGGCACAAATGGATGAAGCTCATTTTGCCTGCACTCTGAGCTGGCTGGACATTGGCCAGCTCTGAACTGGAAATCATGTTAGGATGGAGCTTTGCCCAGGCTAATAAGATCTGTTGAAGGCAAATGCTGAGAAGCAAGACATATTGGATATTAGGAAGGAATTCTTTACTGTAAGGGTGGTGAGGTAGCAGAATAAGTTGTCCAGACAAGCTGTGGATATCTCATGCCTAGAAATGTTCAAGGCCAGGTGGGATGGAACAACCTGATCTAGTGGAAGGTGTCCCTACCCATGACAGAGATGATCTCTAAGGTTCCTTCCAACCCAAACCATTCTGTGATACTGTGATTCTGAGTTTCTATGGGAATAATTTTTCACTGCAGGTCAATTTTTAATAATGGAAACAATTAAGGGACTGAAGGACAGCATGAAATATTGCACACATGGGGTCTTTTTTCTCTCCAAATGTTGATCTAATAAAAAAAAAGGCTTGAAATGAAGAGGTCCCTTTGCTGGCTGTTGTGGTCCTGAGGTCACAGTTAAGTAGCAGAACACCAACAGTTAATAGGGCAGAACCTGGTTCTTCCTAAACTGTGTGAATTGATAGCAAAGCCTGGGATGTCAGACACATGATACTGATGTGGAGTCAGCATGAGTGAGAGTAGAATCAAACCCCTTGTGGGTTACCATTGCTCCAGATTTCTCTGATTTCTGGCAGGTTTATGGCAAGGTCTTTACAATATTTTAACTTTGAGTTTTTGTGTGTGTGTGTTTTAACGTCCTGTCCATGTGAATGGTGCATTACTGCAGTGTGCTCCCCAGGGCATCCCTCCTACATACACACAAAGTTCTGCTCAATGTTTCACTTGGATTTATTTGAATCTTTTATTATTGCAGCACTGAATGAATACTTGCATTAAAACTACTTGCCCCAGTAATTTCACCAAAAGTTTTTTTTTCTTTCTTTTTTTTTTTTTTTTCAAATTGCTTCATCACATGGAGGTCACATTGACACTACTTACAATTCATTGCTGCAGATGTTCTGAAAAATTAAAATTTTGTCATCCACAAGACTTTTAATTACCTAATTGAACATGAAAAAAACAAATATTGTCAGGTCCTACTTAACAGTCAGAAATTTAGATGGAGCTTATATTGATTATATTTGTTCAGAAAAAAGTAAAATTCGAAATACCTCTTCTGATGGACCAGCTTTATAAATGGAAATGGAGAGTTTTTCTGAATCAGAAGATTTGAAGCACTTCACAATTTCTTCTCAGTGGCTAACAGAATAGTTCACCCCAGCTTTCCATGGAAAAATATAATTACAGCAATTCTCAGGCTGATTTAGGTTATCTTGTGAAGAACTATGTGGTTGCTCTGAAGTCCATATAGAATGAAAAATTAATGGAATTTGGGTTAGAGACGACCTTAAAGCCCATCTTGTTGCAACTCCCTGCAATGGGCAGGGACAACTTCCACTATCCCAGGTTGCTCCAAACCCCATCCAGCCTGGCCTTGGACACTTCCAGGGATCCAGGGGCAGCCATAGCTTCCTGGGCACCCTGTGCCAGGGCCTCACCACCATTACAGGGAAGAATTTCTTTCTAATATCCAATCTAAACATGCCCTCTATAAGTTTAAAGCCACTGCCCTTGGTTTCCATTGTGAAAAGTTCCTCTCCAGGGACTTTTAATTTCAATTATATTTATTTTATATTTTAATATATTTTAAACTAATATGTTTTGCTGTATTTTCATTAATCAAATTAAAATAATTTCAGCTATTCTGTGTAGATAAGACCTAGGAAGAGATGAGGCATGGAATTCTTCTGCTGGATCTCTGAATGCTCCTGTTTCCTGCTATTATACCAGCAGTTTCCGTAAGTACTGACACAAATTTTAGCAAATCAAACCATTCTTCTGCATCTGAGAGACATCAATTTGGCCCATTGGTCCTGCCATGGAACCTCTTTCCCTATCACAGGTAGCACAAAGCTGTGGTTTCTCCACTGTCATGAGACAGGAGCACACTTGGGTGATGGATTACTTGTCCTACTCTGCTGTCCTGCCCTGGGGTTTTGTGTCTCATGGAAGGAAAGTGTGAGGATGGAGACCTGCAAAACAGCTGGGGAGTTTGTAAATCAAATCAGCAAGTGTGAAGGGTTTCACTTTGCAAACTGGGTTTTATTTTGTCCCTGTTATTTGTGGTTTCCAAATAATAATATAAAAAAAAGGTAAAAATAAGCCCAGAAATTATTTAATTTCACTGGCAAGGAAATATTAACCTGCTACATTAGATTGAAATGGGGGAAATAAGGAGGATAAAACAATAGTAGCTCAAAGATACATTTCTACAAAACCTGAGAAAAGAGCTTGACAAATCAATTCTCTCACTGACACTTTAACCCAAAGAGAAAAACATTGTTCTAAACTCAGCAATGATATTAGACACTGGAGACCTAATCTAAGTAGTAGAAAACCTGGCTAACATGTTTTTTAGCTTTCACTGGTCTAGGAAGTGAGATGTTACTAGCCCAAAGAGAATCTATGAGAAGCTGTGTCTTTTGAATCCCTTTTAGAACTTGATTTCATTTAATTTTGTAGACCAAAATGATGCTTGTGCCTCGATTGCTTGATGCTACCACAAGCACAAAAATATCAAGTCATCCTCTGGGGAGAACTCCTCTCCCTAAATTGAAGTTTAGGGCATACTTGATGTCCAGACCCTCCATAGTCAAGCAAGCACTTCCCCAGGATGATTGTCCCATCCTAAATGAAGTGGCTGGAAGAGGCAAGCTGATAAAATTTCAGTGTTCTTTGCTGAGTACAGAAGGATCCTGTGTTTCTGACTTATCCTAGAAAGCAGCAACTGAGAGGAACCACATGGTGGTCAATTCAATGAATGTGGCAAATTCTTCCCATGGCATTGCAAGCACCTCTGGCAGATGTGACCTGAACTGTCCATCACCCCTGTCCCCTGTGCCACCACAGTAGGTGGGACAGATAAATAAACCACTGATGTAAACTGGGCTTTTTTGTTTAGAGCTGGGCAGAGTCCCAGCAGCCTGGGAAGAAAAGGGCTGTTCTTGTCCAGCCTGGTCAACAAAAGTTCCCAGGGAGAGGTTTCACTTGTAGGCAGAGGGAGCCTGAAGAGCGTTTGGAAAAAACCCTTATCCACTCCAATCTCCAGGTCTTCATTCAGCCAGTCGCTGGATTTCCCAGCTGCTCTACTAAAAATAAATTGATGAAAATGAAAACTTTCTCTTGGCAGGGATTTTGACAAGTGTCTAATGTAGACCTGTGCTGATGCAGTCAATGAGTAATAATATCAGCATAGCCAGCTATGGGAGAGGTTTATATTTTTCCTTTTTCTTTTTCCTTAGGAAGGGGGAGGGCCATGCTGCAGCACATTATTTACAGTACAACGTGATTCAATTGCCAGAGGGGGAAAAGAAGCCAGCCCATTGTTCAAGGACTATACATGGATTGAACATTAAGAAGTAAATTTCCCTGCCTGAAAAATGTAACCTCCACTCTCTCCCTTTGGCACAGCTTCATCTGGGAGTTTTACACCTGAAACTTGGCTTCCAAAGGAAGACCAAAATCCCCACTCAGGTCAGACCCAAATGAAGGCCATCTTTGTTGCACCCTATAGAAAGAATTTTGCTGCCTTATGGAGTAGGATTTTCTATTAATTTTTAAAAAGAGGATTTGTTACAGTTGTAAAGAAGGCTGCAAAAGGTACAGCTGGGTTACACCAGCTCAGGATCTCACAGATTTTCCTCTAAAGTCTCTTTGACTGATTTTTAAAGGTGTCTGATGTAAACACAAAGACCAGCTTCAGTTCCAGTGGGGATGGGATGAGCTCAGCCTCATGAATTGTACCAAGACCTTGAGCTACAATGAACTTCACTCTCCACCAACTATTGAGATGCACAGTTCAGAATGGGGCAATCATCCATTATAAGGCAAAAAGTTACAAATATAAAATAATAAGTACAAACCATACTCCTAAAAGTCTGGAAAATATTTATCAAGTCTTGTGGCTCTCCTCTTGTGGGAACAAGCATCAGTATGTGCTGAGGACTGACAAAGTGAGATCTCTTCTGTAATTCTGAAACCCTTCTGGAGGATGAGGAAAAGTGTTAGAAAACTTTTGTTACACAGCTTTCAAAAACAGATAATGACTTATTTGTGGCATACTTTGTACAAACTCATATGATAGCTGAGTAATTATTGGAAGCTTTTTTTCCCCCATCAGTTTAGAGACACTGTTAAGCCTGCCAAAATGAATGAAGCATCATATGGAAATCATAGAATAATGGAGTGGTTTGGGTTGGAAAGGACCTTAATCATCATCTAGTTCCAACATCTATGATAAACTTAGTTGCTCTCCTCTGGACTCATTCCATATTCCCATGTCTTTCCTGTGTCAGGGTTCCCAGAGCTGGATGCAGTACTCCCAGTGAAGTCTCACAAGAGTAGAGTAGTGGAGGATAGTAGAGAAGAGGAGCTGATGGATTGCTGGAGAATCTCTTGCTGACCATTGCTGCAAGTTCCCAGAAAGTGCTGATAAAATATCCATCTAGGAACATCCAGGCACTGCAGTAATAATTCACTGGGAATTGCATGTCCTACTTACTGAATATTTGCAAAAAATGCCTGTGTGAAGCCAGTATACTCACTGTTTACACAGCCATTAATGAACATTCACAGATTTATTTTTCTCTTAGTTTCTCTGTCTAACTAAATTACAAGTGCAAAAACAAGATTGTGGTCATATCATGTTTAAACAGGCAGAGTTTCAAACATGAAGCCACATCTATTATTCAGCACAATCTTCTAAAAACATTAAAAGATGCCTTTTTGAACTTTGTGGTTATTTTTGTTAGAAGACAAAACCTCTTCAGGTTAAATTTTACTCTGAAGCCAGGGTGTGAGTAGCAATTACAATGCTTTGTGTGTGGCACAGTGCTGCTCCTTACTTATCTAAAAGGATTCCCTCTCTCCTTCTCTCCCATTTTTTCATTCCTCCCATTTCTGGGCACCATCAGATAACCATGGAATCATTTAGGTTGGGAAAGACCTCTAAGATCATTGGTCCAAGTGCTGATTTTATTAACCCACCCCTCCACATGCTGAACTCTTTGCTGAGATACTCTCCTTTGTAACCTGGCAAAAACCCCCTCAGCTCTGTTGCTGTGTTATTTTTTCTGCCAGTTCAGAGCTGATCTGGCTCAGAAAGGGGCCTGAGGTGCCCTGGGAGCTGATGGGAGTGGTGGAAGGATGTAGGTAAGAAGTGGAGGGGTAGGAAGGAAGGAAGGAGTGAGACCACCCCAGCTGCAGTACTTAAGTGAAGTCATCTGTGTTATCTACCTGCATCCTGTGTGCAGTCTTCTCTGCACTCATGGCAAAAATTAATAAAAGAAAAGATGCACTTAGAGTAAGGGTTGAGAGGTTACACTGTTTGCATCCTCAGGCATTTAAAAATTTTCATAAATCTGTCTGGATTCGATTAACTTTAATTTTAGACTCATGTTCAACCCTAAGCAGGAGTGTAGTCTCCCAGAGTCCAGTGAATCACTAATCTGCTTCCATTTTACTACACACTTATGTTCTTTGCACAGAATGGAGAGAGGAAAGGACCTGATAAAAAATTAATAAACACAGATTAGCTATGTGCACCAATCCTTTTCTGTGCTGTATCAGCAACCTTGCCTCACTGTCTTCCTATCCATTATCAAACAAGGTTTTCTCTTCACTAGGAGAGAGATGTGAATTCAGAGGTGGAACTTGAAGCTTGGTAAAAAGCTGGGAAGTAGCTTTAGAGAATTCAAAGTAAATTCAGTGTATGAGAAATAATTGTTTTTCTAGAACTATCCCAAATAGATGTAAAATTAAGAAAGTCACTTTCCTTATCTGTAGGGACAAGAGTTCAGATGATGGGAATCTGTGCTGAAAATATTGCAAGAGTGAAGCACTTGGAATAGGAAGTCAGGATTATTGTACTATGGGGGATTCCAAATCATTATTTTTTTCTGTCTTCCATTGATAAGAAAAAGAAAAAGCACCTGCACAGCCAAAATTCTGAAATGATGTGTAGGATAAGTGGAATTGACAATTTCATTTTTACTTCATTGATTTGACTTGTCTGTTTTGATTTATAATCAAATTCTGGACTAAAATACAAATGTTTTGAAAATGGCAACAACACTGAAGACAAACTTTTTTTGTTGTAAATCAAAAATATATTTAGATTTTATCACAATTAATTTAAAAAATACTGATGAGATGAAATCACTGTTTCCTGAAAAATGAAGTTAATGATCCCAATGGAAACATTTGGCTTGAATTATCTCTGACTTGCATTTATCTAATTTAGAGATGGTGCCACAAAGCCACCTGGGATAAAACCTTGAATCTGAGAAGGGGAGGATGTATAGTGAAGAGATCTCTTAATTGTACCTGTTTGTATTGATTGGCTTTTAGTCTTCCAGGAGTGGAAGTAGAAACCATGATCCAGCCACTATTATTTCTTGCCTTAATTTTGAAATGTATGTCTTTTCCACCATCCTGTATCTAAATTCTTTCTGTTTGCTTCAATACATCTTAGTGCTCTTCCACTCTTAGTGCTGTGAAAGAGAGAAGGAAGAAATAGCTGCAGTTTCTAAGGATCTGCTCACCTTGTTTTCATGAACATATGTAATTTACTTTCATTTTCTGAATGCCTTCTGTGTTTTAGAAGGAATATTGAGCAGGTATTTTGGTTTTGGGGAAAAGCAGTGGCCAGAGGTCTGCCTGAACATAAATCTGCTAAGGAGGTGACCTTATCTAGTTGGGGTCAAGGAGGACATGGACCTGAAGGAGCTTTTCATCCTGGGGAAGAGAAGGCTCTGGGGAGACCTCAGAGCATGTTCCAGCACCTAAAGGGGATCTGCAGGAGAGCTGGAGAGGAACTCTGGAGAGGAGCATGGGATAGGACAAGGGAGAATGGCTTCAAACTCAGAGGGTGGGCTCAGATCACATATTAGGAAGAAATGCTTAATCTGTGTGGGGTGAGGCTCTGGCACAGGTTTCCCAGAGAAGCTGTGGCTGCCCCTGCATCCCTGGAAGTGTCCAAGGACAGGTTGGATGGGGCTTGGAGCAAGCTGGGGTAGTGGAAAATGTCCCTGGCCATGGCAGGGAGGTTGAAACTGCATGATCTTTAAGTTCTCTTCCAACCCAAAACATTTTGTGATTCTGTATTTCTGTCATTACTCATTTGTTTGATTGAGCCACACCTGGAATACTGACACCAGCCTTATGATCTGACAAAGCTGTTGGGCTATTTTTCCATGGATTCAACCAAAACTTCATTGCACAATGCACAAAACAATAGGGATAAATTTTTGGGCATTTATTTCATGTGGGGAGAAAACCTCCTTTCAGTGCCTCATTCAGTGCTGTTTCCACACTCACCGTGAGACAATGATTAGGGCTGACTCCCTGTGAGATAGTGAGACCTTACTGCATGAGATTTGCCAGCTAAAAACATCCTGTGGAAGGATATGCTGTTGGTATCTGTCTTACAATCTCTGTGGGATTCAGGTGCCTGTCTGTGTGCTTACACAAGGCTCTGATTTTGGGTACAGGTTCACAAAGCCATGTGCCACATGAAGCACCTGGGGCCACATGAAGCACCTCTCTTCCTCTGCTGATGTCAAATAATTCAGTTTCCACTTCCTCTGGGTGTGTAAGACCCACAGCCACATTCCTTGCAAATAAGGTCTGAAGGAACATACATTCCCAGGTATGTCAGCACAGCACCTTCTTGTTCCTGCCAAATTGTCACAAAATCCTGAATTTTGGATGAAAAGCTCCATCTGCCTAAAGAGAGTTCAGAGAGAGACCTAGACTACAGCACACGGGAGGCTTTTGGAAATTACACTTGCAGACAATTAAATGTTGCATTGTTTAGCTAAATCATAACCCATCACTATGAACAAGGCATTGGTTACTGCCTTGACTATGTCAATTTTTAATTACATTAGTGGTGGAAGTGAAAGTTTCATTTGCCTCTTCTCTCAATACATAGCAATGAAAACAGCAAATTACCACCAAATTTAAAGTAATTGAACAGATAAGCTTCTTTCCCTGCTCTGTGCCAAAACAATCCCCTTTCTAGCCTTAGAGAGCCAGTAAACATCCTGACAATCTCCTAAAATGACACATGGATGGACTAAACTGGTATTATGAATATCTGATTATCTGGGAAAGGTTTACTGAGGTGCAAGGTGAACTACACAAGCCAAATTAAAGATTCCACATCAGTCCTTCTGTACCTGACTGGGTGGAAAAAGTATGAAGTGCCACATTTGGTTTCCTCTGACTTGTTCTCTAGGGCTAGAAGTTATTCTTACATCCCTGGAAGTTGACCATCAGCTTAAGCTCCTTGACCACAGACATGGAAAGTTTGCAGAAAGAAATGTGCATGTCACAAGCCAGCCTGTCTCCTCCAGTTCCAGCCTCCTGCCTGCCCTTGTGGAGCTCAATCATGTCAATACTAATGCATGGGGAGTCTGAAACAATGCAGGTTTAAACAAACAGATGTTTTAAAAATTTGTTGCTTTTTAAATCTCACTCATTGTTCATTAAGTAGTACTCTTGTCCTTCTCCCCATCCCTGGAGTGAATTGAGAAGCTGGGAAAAAGTGGGAGTGAGTTTTTTTAATTTTAACCCCTGATGTAGGAGTATCAGTTTTAACTGCCTGAGCTATGTGAAATTGATTCCACAATTAGTGATGTAGAGCTAATTGCACTGGGATTAAAAACAGAGAGCTTGATAAGGGCTCTGTGCAGGCACAGCACTCTGTGATGACCAAAACTTCCTCAGTGGTGCTGCAAACTTCCCCATTTACCTCCTGCTCTGCTTTCAGACTACAAGCTCCTGGGTTTCAGGACAGTGTTAAGGGATTACTGCCTTCAGCTGGGTGCTGAAATGAATCCTGTGGTGTTTGGGTAGCAGCTGCCTGGCAGGATTTGTATGTGGGTTCAAGTGCTCTCTTGACTCTTAGTGACAGTTAAATGTCCAAAGTACTTTTTAAAAATCCATTAGTGCCTAGTGGCACAGTTAGTTGTCTGGTTACCTCAATAAATCTCTGTGTAAATTAGAGGAAAATGATAATCAAATTCCTTAACATTTGCAAACTGCTTTACGACCGATAGGTGTATCAACTATTATTAGCCCAAAGGCAGAGCTACTCTTATCACTGCTGCCAATATCTCAGCTCGTTTTACTTGGCAGGATTTAAACCTAACGGTTCTTATCATAAAAAGAGAAAGAAAGTGTCATCAGAACTGATTGAACTACATATTGGCTACGTTGTGTTGTAATGGCTGTCAAAGATAAAACACAGGGGTGGCTTATCTTGTTTCCTAATCGTCTTCAGGTGTAATGTTGTCATTCATTTTGTTAACTCTCTCTTTGTATTTAAACCCAGGGGAGACCACAAACTGAAAAATACACATTCGGTCTATTTCTGCTTCCTATTGGTCTGTTTGTGGGAATAATCGTTTCAAACTCGGCGACCACAAATGAGTTTATGTTTGTACAAAACTTCCTGAGAAGGCACAGAGGGGACCTGCCACCCTTCACAGATGAGTTGACAATGTCTGCTGCTGCTCCCTGTTTTAGGTGTGGTCTTGCAGAAGCCTGAGCTGCCCTTGCTTCTCCTGGATCTCTGCAGGTTTATGGGAGCTTTTCCTGTAGATCTGTTTAATTTCAATCTCCCTTGGCACTCAAATAAGGTGTTCCCTTCCTTGTGCAGATAAGGAGAGACTCTGGTTGTTACGGAGGCAAGGTGTCCTCTAGTCCATCAGGTGGAAGTGCAGGAGAAGGAGCTATTCCAGCTCTGCTGCATCTGTGATCATTGGCTCCAAGGAACCAGCTGGGCCTGAACAGACAGAAGCAAAATGATGTGTTAGACATAAAGCAAAGAATAAATTCCTCCTTCTCCTAGAGCAAATTAATTGATTTTAAAAATGTTTCTTCTCCCCCAGAGCACTGCTGCTTCTGCATAGTTTTTAACCTTGTCCTAACAGTACAAAACTCAGTTTTACCCTAATAAAGTTTTCCTCCCATGAAGGAGGGAAGTAATCTTAGTTTCCTCATTTTATAAATAGGGGACTGAGACTCAAAAAGGGGGATGTGTCTTATCTATTTATATGTATTTGGGCATTTGGTCTAAGCCAGTTGTCTGGTCTCCCTCTGTAGCTGATGGAGGAAGGTAGGCAATTCCAGATTCAAATATCCCATTTCTTCTTAGCCACTTAATTTAGCAGGGAAAGAGTTGGCCTGTGCCTAATCCCCACTGGGATCCTGAGCTAGGTGGAGAAGGACTTTGGTCTTCTGACCATGTGGGTGTTCTCAGAGTTTGCCTAAAATATTCTAATAGGATCACAGCCCTCACAAATGCTCCTTTAGCTGCTTTGCTATGCAAACCCAGCCAGTGGTGTGTGATCTCCCCAGCTTAATAGCCCACTGGTTTGAACAGTCATTTAGGGAGTGAAATCTCACAGTTCAGCCCTGAGAGAGCCTGGCTTTATCCCTCCTAGAAGCATGACCTAGATACCTTACTGCTCTGCTGGGGAGAGATGTGCTACCACATCACTCACAAACAAATTTGAGAGAGTGGTGGCAGAGGCCTTGGGGTAAAAGGACCAAGATGGGACTCTCCTGAATTTGTATTGACAGAAGAAAGAAGCTGCATGTCTCCAAGACTGTGACTCCTCCCAGGCAGAGGCGGCAGGTACCATGGGGAAAAAAGGTCACTGGAGGAATTTTTAGCACCCAGGGTTTTCTCAGTCACTTCTGCTGCCCTGTACAGCCTGAAGAACCACTGAGGCTCCCAGAGCTTTCAGGTTGATTATTATAGTAATGTCCCAACAACTGGATTTCTTGGATTTTCTTTCCTCTTCTTCATCTAAATATAAATTAATAATAATAAAAAAAACCCCTCAGTTTATTTGCCAGTCATCTGTAGATGATTAAAACAATTATTGGAATCTCACAGAGTGCAGATAAAAGCTTTTCAGCCTTTCCTAAATGGTCATCAATTTCCTCTCACTGAACTGGATTAGGCAATTTCTGTGACAGTTGCCTTTTAGACAAGAGGTGTGGAATCATTCTAGGAATTTCAATTTATGATTGCACAGATTGAAGGGAAGAAGACAAAAAGGTTAGTAAAGAGGAGAAAGAGGGAAGGGACAAGGGGAGAGAAGAGAAGAGAAGAGAAGAGAAGAGAAGAGAAGAGAAGAGAAGAGAAGAGAAGAGAAGAGAAGAGAAGAGAAGAGAAGAGAAGAGAAGAGAAGAGAAGAGGAGAGAAGAGAAGAGAGAGAAGAGAGAAGAGAAAAAAATAAAAGAAGATAAAAAGAGAGAAAATACAAAAGAAATTAAAGAAAGGAAAAATAAAACAAAGAGGCAAAGAAATCTTTAGCTATTAAGTAGAAGGTCATATAAAGAAAAGAATTGTAACTGGACTGATAACCATGTCCCTTAAATTAATACTGAATAATTGGAAATGATAATTTGCAAGTGACATTTCCTGCATGGCTAACCATGGTATAGGCTTTATTGTTGTATTGTTAGAAATGAATAAGTTGCTGCACAACTGCTAATAGCATTTGTAGCTATTGAAGATAAGGCAACAGTAAAGGGTAATCAAACCACATTCTACCAAGTATAAAATGACTATGTAAAATGACATCTGTAAATCAAAGCTTAATTAGCCTGATGTAATTGACAATAACTGGCCAGCCCATTTCCCTCAGGTGAGCTGATGGCACAGTCAGATGGGATGTCCTGGATGCAGCCAGGGTATAAGGCTGCTGCTGGCCCCAAGGAAAGGCTTCTTGCACCTTCACACCTGCTGGGTCATTGCTCTCTTACCCTGGCTTCTGCCCATTCAAAAGCTTGTCTGAGAAAAAATAAAAGTAAATTAGGCCAAGCCAGAATATTTTGAAGAGTTGCTTGCTACAGGTCAGGAGCTCCCCCTGATCTGGAGGTCTGTGCATGGAATGTGGGAATGCTGTTTTGGGTTGGGTGCTGTAGATGTAGAGGGGACACAGAAGGAAAGCACTGGAAGGATAGGAGGTGTGGGGAACATGCCTGATGGCATAAGGAATGTGGAACTCTATTTGGCCTGTATGAAAAAGGACTAAGAAGTGCTTTGGTTACACTGCATAATAGAGAAAATGCCAGATGTGAAAGGGCAGTTCAATTTGTGAGAAAGCAAACAACAAGAATCATAGATATGAAAGCCAGACGTGTTCATCTCAGAAAGAAGGCACATATCTTTTTAGCAATGAGGCTGATTAAGAAACTACAGAAAGGAATGATGGAGTTTCCATGTCCTGATGCATGCTGCTTAATTTACATTGAATCACCTTTCAGGTAGAATTGTGTTAGTCCAACACAAGTTACAGCCTATATATAGGTCTAACAGGATGAGATGGAACAGGAAGTCCAATTAGATGGTTTACTTTTTAATAATGTCTTTAAAATATAAGAATTAGATAACACTGTCCTGTGGTACTACAAAAGCTGGTATAAACCTATTTCATCTCATCTCATCTCATCTCATCTCATCTCATCTCATCTCATCTCATCTCATCTCATCTCATCTCATCTCATTTCATCTTTCATTGCACATTGCACTTTTAATCTAGGATAAAAATATATGATTCCAGTAGGCAGTCCAGGTTTCTCTCCCCTGTTTTACAACTATACAACTGGGAGTGCTGTTATTATTATCACCATTAAGGCTTAAGCATATGTTTAATGTGCACTTAAACACTTTTTTCAACTTGCAGCCTTAATCAGGGCAGTGTAATAAGAAAGAACCAAATCATTAAAGAGCAACACATTAGTTCTCAGAGCTTCTGCACCTTAGGCAGTGATGCCATTAATTCATATAAACTGAGGAAGCCCTGGGCCTGGTAGGTGTTTGGAAGGGAGACCTCCAGTTGCTTAAAATAACTTCTGTTGAGGTTACCCATGTAGCTACTAAACAAGTGCATTCCACTGAGGAATAAGGAAAGATAGGAAGCTAAAAAGGTAGAAGGATAGAAACATCATAGGTCCAATTGGAACTGACATAGGAAGGAGGTGGGAAGACATGCAAGGAAGTAATGGAATCATAAAATGTTTTGGGTTGACCAAGTTCCAACCACCCATCATAGGCAAGGTGAGGCACACTAGATGTTGTTCAGGACCCTGAAATACATGAGATGTAATAAAAAATCAATCTAGATTATTTTCTCATCTATCCAGAAAAGCCTCTAACCTTTGCCATCAGGCACAGACTAACTGGGTTATGACATAAAGAGTACATCTAGGATCATAGGGATGTTAGAAATTAGGAAGAAATCCTTTATTATAATATGGTGAGGTTCTGGAACAGGTTGTCCAGACTTGTTGTGGGTTTCCCAGCCCTGGAAGTGTTCAAGGCCAGGCTGGATGGGGCTCTGAGAAACCTGGTCTGGTGGAAGGTGTCCCTGCTCATGACAGGAACCTTGGAACTAGATGATCTCCAAGTTCCTTTCAACTCAAACCATTCTATATTCATACTTCTACTATCAGCCTGGAGAACAACTTGTACCAAATTGCTAAACAGGTTTTAATAAGATTATAAAAAAAATACCTTGGCCTAAAGAAAGTAAAAAGAAAGATATCTGGATTTAGTTTCCTAGTACATTATAAAGTGCAAATATTGGTCAAATCTTTGTTAAATTTGGATTTCTATGATGTTTTCCTTCTGTGCAGCTTTCCTGGCATGACTCATTCAATTCTGTTTTGCTTTCAGGCTACTCTTAGAATCACACTTGTCAGGATTTGGTAACTTGGTATCTTTGCTTCTGTGTCAAATATGGTTGAAATTGGCCTAAATCCATAAATTCTCAGTGTAGAACAGGTAGTAAGATACAAGGCACAGATAATGTCACCTCATGCACTTTGTCCCCTAAGGAGACCATGTTAAAAAATGATTGGCCATTCATATAGATACCAAGGATAACAATACAAACCACAATTATAGACAGTAAAATTATTGGAAGGTGCATTAAACCTTGTACTTCAAGGCTTAAGCTCAACTCTAACTGTTACAAAGATTATAGCTCTATATTATAGGAAATAATTGATTTCTGAGTCACTTTACATTCATTACCAAAAAGAAAAAAAAAAAGTTTTTTAAAAAAATCAATTTTTTTCTTCCTGTTGTTTTTTGTTTTTTTTTCCCCTCCAACTAGAATGATTTGACCAGAATTTATAGTAACCAGAATTTTCCCAAATCATCTGGGGAATCTAAACTTGTTCCTCTGTGTAGCAAAAATATTTAATACAGGATAATTTCTTCCATCTTTCACTGAGAAGGGAAGCAAGATGAGAGTCACAAAATATTTAACTGATGTCTGCTATGAAGCTTTTATTTCTTCTTTATGGTTTCTCTAGCTTCTGATTCAGGATTTAGCTGGAGAGGGGCACTGGGATGGATGGATTGGGGCCTGGCCCAGGCAGATCATGTTCATGTGTAGGACACCAGAGTCTGGAGACCTTTATTGTCTCCAATAACTGACATCATGTTTCATAGAGATGTGACTGTTTTCCTCAACTATAAGAGGAGTGAGGACCTGACAGCTTGGAGGGGAGGTGGTCTGAATTTCTCATCAATCTCTTGATCTTACACTCCTTGAGAGGTGAGGTGCTGAAATTACCACCCCATAAGTGACCAGGGCAAATATGAGTTTATGTGCCTACAAACTGAGGTAAAATCCTCCAAGGTTAGGGTTAGGCTGGAAGGAAAGTTCCTGCTGCTGAGGCGACATCTCTTTGTCAGTCTGCCAACATCTCCTGAGATTAAAGCTCCTGTGACAACTGTTTACTTAGTTGCAAATTGCATTTGATTTAATTATTTTAGTTGGAAATAACTGTGACTGGCCCAAGCTGCAGGTTTCCTGCCCCAAGCCCTCTCTCTAGAAAGCTCATATACGGTGTCTAGAGCCAGAGGATAAACCATCAAATACTGGAATAGGCCCTTTTTCCTTGCCATGTCTCTTTCCCAGGGTCTTGTACTGAGTTGATGAGGTAAATCTGTATATGAAAAGTAGGACTCACATGGACCTAGCACAAGGAGAATCATATTCCAAACAACAATTATATATATTTACACAGAAAAGAATCAAATTAACCTGACCTCAGGAACATTATGTGGACATTTTTTGGTGTGCATTTTATCTCTCTTCAGCCCTTAAAAAAACCTCAACAAATTCTAAACAACAGCAACAACAAAAATTAGAGAAAGAGCCAATGAATAACAAGAAAACAAACCAGGAGAACAGTTCTTCAGTCTCCACTTTCTCCTCATCCATCCACGCAACACATTTGCCACTAAAGTCTCCAAAAGAGGATTTTGCAGGTCTAACCAGGTTGGACAAAACCACCACCCCTTTCAGGCCAAGTGTGAACTGACTATTTACTTCACTCAGATGTTTCATCTCATAGAAAAGGGGAAGCAAAAATTGTAGCAACAAGTTTGGATGCTGGTAGGTCAGTGGCTCATCTGTACTGTGATGGAAATATTTCCTCCCAGCTACCCTGTGCTGCTACAAACATGCATAAGAAAAATGTTACAAAATTGTTGCAAAAAGTGGCATTAAGAAAACTGTAAGCCATATTTTTGCAGAAAAATGGATATCATAGAAGGTCTGGGTTGGAAGGGACCTTAAAAGTCATCCAGTTCCAATCCCTTCTATTGGAAGGGATAACTCCCACTATCCCAGATTGCTCAAAGCCTTGTCCAGTCCAGCCTTGGACACTTCCAGGGATCCAGAGGCAGCCACAGCTTCTCTGGGCAACCTGTGCCAGGGTCTCACCACCCTGAGTAAAGTATTTCTAATATCTAATCTAAACCCACTACATGCAGGAATACACAGTTCATTTAATCTGGTGTTCTGTTTTGCTGGTCAGAAGTATCTGCTCTGAAATCAATATGTTGTTCTCAAAAAGGGAGGAAATAAGAAACAGTTTCTTTAGCAGAGAAAAAAATTCCTTAAATATAATTGAGCAGACAACCAGTAATCCCAGTAAATTCCTTCCTTGGCATCAGTGATGCTGTATTGACTGATCCCAGCAGAGAATTTGGCTGACACTATGGCCAGATCATATTACAGCAAACACTGCTCAGAGCATCTTCATACAAAGCTGGAATATAACTGAGCAAAATTACCAAAAGGACTTGCTTGTAGCAGGGTAGGATTTTTTTTTACAAAAACCAAACAGTTTTGTGAAAGAAGAGTTCAGGGTGTGGTACTGCAGGACTGCCACTGATACACAACCAAGTCCCTGAGCTGAGGGATGCTAGAACCCTCTCATCAAGCTTTCTGTTACACTTTGGCCTACTGCCATTTCCAAAGAGCAGGGACAATGGGGAGGCATTTTACTTCCTCATATTCCATGGATGTAGAAGGCCTTAATCTTCACTGTTAAACTAGAATAAAAACAAATGAAACAAACAAAAAGCAAACATGAGTTTCTGTTTTCTCTTGAGGGTTAAAGACAACAGGAAACCTGGTTTTGCTTCAGTTCTCAGTATTTGAAATCCAGTGGGACCTTTTGGTACAAAAGCTCAATTTGGACTTGATGGGAACCCAGTTTACTAGTTTAAGTCACTGCTGGCTAATACAGCTTGAAGCTGTTCCACAATAAAGCACAACATTCAGCTGTGAGCTTTATCACTGGGACTCATCTGACCTTTCCCAGGTAAGCTGGAATTGCTTAACACTGTGGCTACCCCAAAACTAATAGAACCTTTCAGCTCGGCTTAGGCTATCACTTCACTTCCCTGACATCAATTTCTAAAATAAAATAGAAGGCTAATTGGTAAATCAGGCAAGTACTTTTTTCCTACCCCCCTGAGATATAATGGTCAAATACATTTTCAAATCTAAACTACCAACAATACAAAGGTATGACTTAAACACAGAAATAAAAGGGGAAGCTCACATGAGGATGAAAGTTCAACAAGAATTTTCCAGGTCAAATTTATTTGCCTTGGTGGGGACAGGTATTAATCACAGTCACCAAGCTTAAGGTACAGTGGCCAGTTTTAATAAACATGGTTGAAAACTTCAGGGAAGAAATGGATGTGCAGGAAGCAATTTACCTCCAGGGCTTCTACCACCCCAAAAAGATTTTTACCTCATCATATCATGCTGCTGTACTGAAATACTTTCAAAAAATACAAGACCACGTAGGCTGACTATAGCATGAATTCTTAAAAACTACTTGGTGTTAGGTGTTGAAACTAAAGATAGACACTAACAGGATGCTTAGCATATTATGGGTTGGATTTTGAGATGTGTAGTGAAGTAAAGCAGGAGGAATGACAGGAGCTGAACAAGGGATCCAAGTGGTTCAAGGGCTGAACCATACCCATTGTTTGATTCTTAGCGGGAGGATTTTGGATGAACAAAAACAGATGATGTAAATGATGTGTGTGAAAAAGGCTCTACAAGTTGTCTGAGGAAGTTCAGATTAAAAAAAAAGGTGAAAGAGTGATGGAACTAGTCAGACTCCTGAGTTCAAATCTCTGCTGAATGCCCCAAAGACAAAAATTCAGTCCAAGCTATAGAAGATGCATCACAGCCCAGACTGTGACGTGTTTCAACAGCCAACCTGTATAATGGACACTACCAAGAAGAGTAAAGAAAAGAGGGAAACATTAAAGCGTGAGGGCTTCAGTACTGCAGTTGTGACTGTGAGGTGCAGTCCCATACTGCTGCTTTCTGCACCAAACACAGATGAAAAATTGAGAGTTCCTGCCACAAACCACTTCTAATCTCAGAATAAGGCACCAATATCCTCTAATCACCACCCACGGTGCATGAGGTGGGAACCTGCTGTCTACGTTAGAGAAGTGCACCCCTTGTAGAGAAGAGCGCCAACGTCGCTCGCCCGCTGTAAGAGTCGGTCCCAAGTTTTCTCTGATCTGCCTCATGACCATCATCAGAGACTGAGACCTGAGATTGCACCACTCGTCCTGAACTGGCGCTCCAGCCTGGCCAAGGCAGATGTTTGCAGGCCAAGGACTGTTTGCAGGTGTGCTTGGTGCTTGCCATGGTACCCTGCAGTGTACTGGTTATCGCACCCTGTCCCCGCACCTGCGTCATGGAGCTACGATCTCCACATACAATAGTCCATAAATCTTCCCACCTTTTGGCCAGAGGCCACTCGCTTTGGAAAAGGACTATAAAAAAAGTGACTTTCCTAAAGAGACTCTGAGATCTCTTTCTCCCCAACGGATTGAAGACGCATCTCATTGGACGACCTCGAGGATACGTCCCATCTGTTGGTAGCTATATCCCATCCTTACCCTCTCTCACTCTCTCTCTCTCCCCTTTTTCCTTTACCTCTCTTTCTCTCTCTCTATCACAAAACTGAATTGTTACACACAATAAACTGCATTACTGCTTTCTGCTTAATAAAACCTGAGTCTCTTGCCTTTTGTCTTGCACCCTGGGGTCGAATGAACCATCATGACTCCCTCTTGGGTTGAGCGGATCGTGACACCCTCGCAACATCCCCATCAAAGCAGGAAAAGAAGAAGCCAGAAGCCTCCAGGAGAATGTGTGATTGCTCCTGGCTGGGGCTGGAGCAGTCCTTGGGCACGATCCCCAGGAGTGCTCCACGTGAAGCTTCCTCCAGAGCTTGGCCAGCATGCAGGAATCCGATGTTTAGAAAGCCATTTTCCTGTCCGCATAAACAGCTCAACCACAATAGCCCAATTCCTGGCTCCGAGGCCTCATTTAAATGTTGGTCAGTCGAGGCCCACAATTAACATTTAATTAGTAAACTCATTACAAAGGCAGGAAGTCTCAGACTTTCCCTTCATTCTCTTTCAGGCCTCTGAAGGGAAGGACCAGGCCCGTCTTTGGCTTTCAGCAGACGGGTGGGCTTTTTTTTTTTTTATGTTCCCTCTCCTGATTTCCCTTTGCTTGCAGAACAGTTGCTTTCCCTGAAGCAGACAGGCATGACCTGAATACGTTGAATGTTTGGCTGGAAATAATCTACTTAACATAAATATTTCCATCTAAATTTTACCTTGGTTGGCTTCCTTAGTGTTCCCAGAGGACTGATGGAAAAGTGGCTTTTCAGGGATGAGGTGGTGAGGAGCTTGGTCACCTGCACCCACCAGTCTTTGTGGTGGAGGAACTGCCAAAAAAATCTGATTTTATGTGTGATGCTGGAAAGTTATGTCTATTGTCTGTGATTACCAGGACAAAAAAATGACCTCTTGGCAATAAAAAGGGAAAATAGTGATGGTTAAAATCAAGAGAAAGCACTAATGTGGAGGATGGAGCAGACCATGAGTGTGGTGAGGCTCTTTGCTGGAAAGGTGTGATGGAACTGGCACAGTGGCCTTTTTCCCAGCGTGGCAGAGGGGCTTGGATTCACACTGTAGTTTCTGTTACATCTAGGCATTGTTCATCCATCCAGAGAACACAGAACTTCACCTTTGGCCACCTAGTTGCTTTTCATGTGATTATTCAGGGAATATGAATTACAAGTAGAGCTTGTTTTCAAACCCTGCTAAAAAAAATCTGAACTTGCTGATTTGGAGTATGACAAGATAGACCATAGCACTGATTATGGAAATTTATTCACCTGATCACACCCTGGAGTAGAGAGAAAAGTAAAGGTGTGAAGAAAACACAAATAATAATTGTAAAACAGGTTTAAAATTTTTTTTTTTTTTTTTTGTGGTATCTATTTTCCATTGCAGCACACAGTAGAGTTTAAGAAGTCTGGCAGCTGGCATGATGCATTTTTTTTGCTTACAGTTTTGAGATTTTCTCAAAGTAAACTTTGCTGTTCTCTCTAAAGAGAAAGCTGCAGTGCTACTGTACCACCATCATAAAGCTGTTGGATCCTTTTGCAAAGAGGGACTGTGGAGAGCAGTGAGGTTGTTTGAATTGTCTATCTTACCTCTCTTTGTCTGCCTTTTGTCAGACATGAAGAGATTGGAAGAATTTATTATTTCATAATATGAATGTCTGAAATCGTAATCATCCCTTTCTTGCTGGGATCTGGCCATCTGAAAATCAATTTGGCTTTGGATTCATTGCTTTATTCCATTTTATGTCTTTAACTCATTGTTTGGCCAACATTACACCTTCAGCATTTTTCCTCTTGTGTTCACAGAATTGGAAAGAGACAACTTACTGTGATTTATGGGAGTGCTTAGCCCTGTTTGTTTTGGTATAACACAAATGTTAAAAAGCATTTATTGTCAGGCAAATAACTTCTGTGTGCTGGACAAGGGCTTGAAAAAATATTTTCTTTAAAGACCTTTCACAGGTCTCTGAGTATGGACAAGGTTTTTTTTGCTAGGTATCTAGGTCAATATTTAGCAGAATTTTGTTGGAACATCCTGTTTCCTCTGTATTTCTTCTGCAGAGAGAGATAAGCTACTGCACTCCTTTATTCAGGGCACTTACCCCTGTCATCATTCACACCAATTCCACTCACTTGGTTGCATCATGGGGTGAGCAGAGACACAACCTTAACTTCTTTTTTCATACCTTCCACTGGTGCTTTGAAATTTACTCTGAGCAAAAGTTCTGAAAGTTATCCAAAGGCTTTGGAGACAGAATGGGTGAACCTTACATCCCTTATTAGGATAAGTGCTCATCTATAGAGATCCAAACCTGAGCAAATCACCTTGCTAGTATATGGGAAAAACACCCCAGATGGGATAGTAGAAAGCAGGATGTGATTTTTCTTCTTCAAAAGTGGAGAAATCAGATGTTTCCCTCCAATGATTAGATCTCACTATGATGGTGTCTTAGACATTCACTTGGGGGTAGGCTCCTGTCCCAGTCATCTCAACATAGCTGAGATAGATTCATCCCACATGGAATTTACCTGAATGCAGGTAATTTCTTCATTGCTGTGTTGTACACTACTTTTGTGCTCATTCAGAACAAAAATAATGGCCACATAGACAGCTCCTAACCAGTAGAACTTGGAGTTGAAAGGACCAATGCAAAACAGAGCAAACCCCAATCACTTTTCTGTTAAGCATCACTGGAACTCTACGGAACTCTGACATTTACCAGTACAAAAGATAAAAACTATTTTTTCCTTATTTTTTATTTAGTTGTCTCCATTTTTCCTGTAAGGGGCATCCTATCCCAAAGAGCTCTCTGTGAACACTGGACCATCCTTTTTGATGTGGTGTGAAATCCAGGCTTGTCTCAGCCACTGCCATGTGCTGGTGTTTGAACAGAGAGAAGAGCTCAGCTCTCCAGGTCTAAAAATAAAACCAGATATGTCCCACCCTCTCTGAGGTGTTTGGGTAGTCCAAATATTCATGCAACAGCCCTGCACTGCCTGGAGATCCATCTACATTCCCTAAGTATTTTCCCAGAGTTGTAATACACCCACTGTTGAATATAGAAGCCCAAAGTAAGTGTTAAAAATGAACTGTGGAAGAATGATCTGGCTTGTAGATGAGAGATGTTGCCACTGTGCATTAAAGGTTAAAAGTCCACTAAAAATAAATTTTCTCTTAAGTAAAGGAACCCTGGCACAAGATGATAAGCTAATAGGCTGGGCCAGTTGTTTTATAAAACACCTGATTCCCTGAAACAGTAAATGGCTGGCCCCATAACACAAGCACTGTGAGTAAAAGCATGGTCTTAGTTGCATCAGTTCACTTTTGCTATTTTTTTAAAAATTAAAATTAAAATCAGGAATAGAAATAAAACAGACCAGAGTTCGTGACCTGTTCAGGAATGCAATTAGCCCATAAAAATCATGACTGGGATTTGTTGCAAGGTAGAAACATGATCCCTTAAAATAAAGTTGCCCCTTTGCAAAGTACCAAACGACAGGGAAGAACAAAATAAGGGAGAGATGAACGGTTTTTATTTTAACCCCACTTCCCTCCCTCCTCAACCAGAAAAAGCTGTAAAAGAAAAGACCCATCACCTCCTGTAGTCAAGTTTCACAGCAAACAAGAAGTCCTGAGCAACTCTGTGATTACTTTTATCTCTGTAAGACTAATCCCATGATAAACCTCTTGTTTCCTATACTTGATGTACCACTATTTTACTAGTCCTGAATGCATCAAGCACATTGTGGATGGCTCACTACGAACAAACAGAACCTGACAGTTTCCTTCCTTAAAATAAACAGAAGTGGTACTTAGACACAGTTCAAAGAGTTTAGCACTCCCAGAATGGCTATTATTACCCTTTAGGTGGGCAAGAAGACTCAGTTTTTCACTTTAGTGAAGGCATTTTTTTAAAATCTTGTTCCCTCCCTATTTTTTTACCAGCAGTAAAATTATGATATAATTAGGAAGTCTGTTTTTTACAGTCCTCTGCTTCCACCTTCCATGCCAAGTCATCTATATGTTTACACCACTGCTTGTTTAATTCCACCTCACTTTCTGAGAAAAAGTTGTGCCATTTGGGCCTCCCAGAAAGCATTTTAGCAGAGGCAACACAGTACTGGGCTGCTGACCAACAGCAAGGGAGACTGTATTTTAAAAATAACATTACAATTACCTCTGTGAGGCCTTTAATTCAAAGATTTCAGAGCCTTAACAGTTACCTGTCTACATGGAGCTCATAAAAGAAGTGCAAATCAATATGCAATTGCTGTTCTGAATGAAACTATTACTTGGAAATTCCTTTATCATTAGGGTCTATGCTCATCCTCTGTGAGTGTAAGGAACTGCCCAGAGTGTCCAGGAGTTCCAGAGTATACACCAAAAGGATGGGTAGAAAGGAATTTTTATTCTCTAATAATAAATACCAAATTTTTGGTGGGCCTACTGAAACAAGTGGAGACAGCAGCACATGGCATAAGAGAAGCTGAGGGTCCTGGGTTGGCACAGGGTTGTAAGATGAGAAAATTCAAGATCACTTATGAGGTTGGGCATTGCAATGAGGGGTGTAGAAAAAAAGGAATCAAACTCTTCTCAGAGTGCACAGCAACTGGACTAAGGCAACAGACAGCAGAGTAAGATATTGTGGGCAATTTTTTTTTCGTCTTGGGGGTGGTCAAACAGTGGAAAAGAGACCTGTGAAATCAGCTTCCTTGGGAATATCCAAAATTCAACCAGATTGGACACTAAGCAATTTGATCTAACTTCAAGGATGGCCCTGGTTTGAGTGATGGGCTGTATCATATGATCTCCAGACTTCGCTTAAACCTAAGCATCTTCCCAGTAAGAAAGTAAAGAAAAAAGTAGCATTTTCCAGTGGCTATTTGGACCTTTCCCTCAAGCAGCCAATATCCTAAACACTTGAATAAAGGCAGGGACTAATATCTGTACCTCGTGTAGCTTGTGTACCTAATACATTATTAGTGCTGTGCAGCTCCAATCATGTGTGACAGAATTTTCTCTGGAAGTGGATTGTTTTTTATTGCCATGTTTTCTATGAAAAATACCTTTCTGCTGTTATAAAAAGGAAGGAAATGCTGAAAACTGAATTTCTTGGTTTTTAGATGGAATGCTCTCAGAGTTTGTGGGGCTAACTTGACGGTTTTCAAGTTCATGACAAAAATTTCCTGTTTTTCCACAAAGCATACCTCTTCTAAAAAATTTATGTGTCTTTAATTGTCAATTTAGAATCACAGAATAATTTAGTTTAGAAAAGACCCTTAAGATCACTGAGTCCATCATTACCCAGCACTGTCAATGCCACCATTAAACCATATCCCCAAGTGTGCCATCTACACATCTTTCAAATACCTCCAGGGTAGGAGACTCCACCTCTTTCCTGGTTAACCTCTAGTGATGACCAAGAGAAAAATATTTTACCCAGATATTAAGACCATACCAAGAAGAATTGTCTTTAAAGAAGCCTATTCATTTTGAGGTTATAAATGCCAAATGAACCCCTTAGATCCCTACTGAAGTGCTCCAGAAAGGTCAGAGGATCAGAGAAGTGTAGAAAGGTAAGGTTAAGGGCTGGAATTCAGAATATGCTTGAAGGAGAAATGGAATGTTTGGTGGTGCTGCTGGGTTTGTCACATGGAGGGACAGGGTGATGTGTGACTGCTGAGGTGTGCTAACAAACCTGTGCAGTCACTATTCTTGGTTTAGATTTTCAGGAAATGTTGCTGGGTTAGCGTTCTTGGTTAGAAGGTGTGAGCAAACCCAACACAAGCAAAAATCCCAAGTCTGACCAACAGAGAGGTGCAGAAATAGCCATCCCTCCTCTGCCCTTGCTGTTACCTTGGTTTGATGTTATCTCCAGTGTGTGAGGAGCATCCTGTCAGGTTTAGTGACACAGGGGACAAAACCAGGGAAGAGCTGTACTGGGAAACCTCAGCTATGAACACTCCTCACAATACAACTCCTCTGCACTGGGGTTCCACTGGCAGCAGACCAATGGGAAGCTCTGCTGTGGCCTTTCCCTGGGGCAGAAACTCCCTGGCATTATTCATTTTGGCACACACTGAGGGGATATCACTGTATGCAATGCCTCTCTACCATTGCATGGAACAAAAAAAAAAGAAAAAAAAAATGTCAGGAATGAATGGTATAAACCTTATGTTTCAAATATGATACTTGACAGGACTGTCTCTACCAGTTTGTCAATGCCAAAAATGATTCGACTGTATAAATCAGCTTTGATTTTTCCCAAGTTGCCAAGGCTGGAATAACCTGTAACACTGATTAGGTTGTGGGTGTTTTAAAGCCCTCTTAATGTATTCAGGGAGGGGTAACATCCCCTTTTTATAGCTGGGTAAACTGAGGCACAGGGAGGAGATACTAACCAAGAGTTACAGTGCTCCAGCCTGAGAGAAGCTGGCTCTCCTGACTGCTTGCCTTTTAACCACTAGACCATGAATCCTGTTTGCTTTGTTTTCTTGGGTTTTGGGCATGTTTGTTTTCCCCTTTCATGTGCTGGATGATGCTGGTCCACAGCAGGCAGCAGACAGCTGATGGATTACAGGGAAGGCCTGGCAGGAATGGGGAGCAGGATGCTTCACCACTGCAGGGCTGTTTAACTCTGCTCCTATGGGGCTGGTCTGGGTCCCTCCCACTCATGCTCATATAACATCCCTGGGGCAAGGACAACAACTGCCTAAATGGAAAAAGGAAACATTTCCTGTGTCTTTAACTACTTTTAGTTCAGTTTGGCACCTTCAAAGGAAGCAGTGTGTTTAGCTTAGTCAGCCAGCATTCAGTGGGTCTTCAGAAGCTTGTGATTTTGGTGGACAAATCCATCAGAAAGTGCACATTAGGAGCATAACTCAGCACTCCCACAGAGCTGGTAATGACTTGTGACCCCTCTGATACCCATGAGCCCAAACTGCAGAGCAAGGAGCTTTTAAACAGGCCACCCTACTCGGGTTGGTTTTCACTCTCACTGCACAAAACTTCATTTTAGGCTCCCTCCATGCTGTTCATCACTATCTCTTTGCCCAGGTACTGATGAATCATCTTGGCTTCTGTACTTCTCCATTTTTTCACTGAAGGCTCTGGTTAGGCCAAGGAAAAAGAGAGAAACAGAAAGACAGGGCCACAAGTGCAAGCTTGAGGAGTCACTTGCTCTTTGCCTACCTCACAGCATCTGCAAAGCTGTTAAACCACAATCCTGCCCTTCACTGGCAGAGAGGACTGGCCTAAGCAAGTGAAGAAAAGTGTTTTTGTGCAACTGCTTCAAGTATCTCTGTAGGCACCGAGTTTTAGCTTTTTCCCCCCCATTTCCCCCATTCTTCCAGCTGGACACTCAGATCCTGTTTACAGTGTTAATATATCTGAAAACAAAACTATAATAATTTTGTGTGCACGAGAGAATGGGTCAGATAGCATTTGAGTCCTTGCATGAGTTTTTTCTTCCTTTTTGTCTCATGCAGTTTCATTTCACAACTGGCCATATTCAGATTTGACTCCACTAATAGCAGAGGTTCAAAAAACTGAAATGCCTTGAAAGTAGCATTTAAATACATCAGCCCCAAGGAGAAACCTTAATATTTTTAAAACATCATAGTAGTGCTTTCAGGACAGCAGAGGATAACTAGTTATAACTGGTCATTCCAGGATGTCTCCAGTGGTCCAAACTGGTGTTTAAAATTCCACTGTACTAATTTTTGTCCAAAGCCAGCTCAAAAGAAGGCCCTTGAGGGAAAAAATTTAAAAAAGGTTTTTTTTTTTTTAATTTTTCGGCCCATTTTTCGGCCCAGGCTGTATAACAGTGTTGAACAGAATAGTCTTTCCTTGGAGAACAGGACCTCCCTGTCATGAAGTATTGATCCAAAAGTTGGGGCCCCAGGCTTTCTCCAAAGCCACCAGAGGGAAAAAACTCCTTCAGGGCTTCCTTCACTGACTCACCCACTGTCCATTTGCTTTCCAAAATGCAGGCAATGAGATATGAAACCCATGCCTCTTCAGGGGAATGAACTCCTCTTACATGCTTACTTATGAGGATATTGTCTATCAGGTGCAAGGACCTGTAGCTGATGCTGTAGGACAAAAAATCACAAAAACTGGATACAGACTAGGGAACACATGAAATGTCAGTATTATTTCCAGTTGCCAGAGGCAAAGCACTTACTGGGATTATTCTCATATTATTTCACCATTAGAGCTTCTAATTAAAATGCAAGCCCTAACTTAGCTGGGCACTGCTAACACTCAGTCTCCAATCAAGACAAGCTATGATTTTAGTCTTAACGCATTAAGGAGGGTTTTGCTATGCTTGTGTGAATATTACCAAAGTCAGATGGATGCAAAAAGGGAGAAAATCTATTTATGAATGCCAGAGCACCTCCTTCATCTGCTCTGCCTCCCCCAAATGAAGCCAGAAGCTGTATGAAACATTTTCTCTACCCATTTCTTGGGGAAGGGCGAGTCAGGTGGTTCTTGGTGGCAGGAGATTTCATCATGCTGCAGAGCCAGGAATGTTTGCTAGCCCTGGGAATGATGTGCATGCTGGTGTGCAGCATGTGAACCAGGGCACATGGGGAATGTCACGGGAGCTGTGGGTGCCCAAGGGCCAGAGTGAGAATGGTGGTGCTGGAAGGGCACCCCGTGAATGAGGTGTGACTGATGGGCTGGGTGGCCCCCTGGCTGCCTCCTGCTGTGTAAGGGGCAAGAAAGGAGATGCACGTGGCTTGTAGCTGCACCAGTGGTGTTCCACATCTTCCACAGGCTCCAGAGGGAATTATGGTTTTGAAAGAATCGCAGCTTTTGCTTAAGCGCTGTGGGATAATGGGAAGAGGAAAGTTTCTTCAGACATGCCCTGTTCTGTCTCTTGCCAGGGCTCTGGTGTCAAAGAGAGCCAGAGGCAGCACCCTGCTTGAGTAAACCTACCTGGTTTTGTGTGCCATGTTTTTAAAGAGAGCTTCATGCAACCTTATGACAGTTTCAGCTATGACTTTGAAAAAAATCCACTAAGATATTAAGACTTGAATTTTTTGAAAACAATTATTCATTCAAACTCAGATGCTTTTGGGGAAAAAAAACAATCCAAACCAAAACAAACAGCCCCAGCCGTGCCCCCCCCCCAAAAAAAAAAAAGCCAAACTAGTTTGTTTGAATTTCCTATTTCAAAATTTTAAAATAAAAGCTTTCAGGAAACACCATTTTGATCTTTCTTTTTTCAAAAGCTGTGTTAAAAAGAAAGCATCATTTAATTCAGCTGTTTAACCCCAGTAGTTCTTCAATACATTAACAATTTCTGGAAATGAATCCAGATCCTCAAAAGGACCCAAACATTTCTCTGCTTTTTAGGAGGAGAAACATGCATCAGGCTTCTGCCTTGCAGGATTTCAGGGGTGTCTGCCTATGGCAGGAGCACACATAGGTCACCCACTGAACATGTTTTGTGTACCCCACAGTGATGCCCTGGTCACCAATCCATGTTTCCTGACCCACAGGGGAGCATTGTGGCTGTGGTGGAAGTGCCTGAGGGTGCAGGTGTGTGAGGAGGATGTTTCCAGCACAGGCTGAAGCTCCAGAGCCCTCCACACAAGATGGGATGTGCCCGTGGGTTGTGTCTGGCACCATCTGGACCTGGGGCACAAGAGAGATGCCAGGGTGACAACAAATGTGATGATCATCACCTAGAGGGGAAAATGGACCAGAGGGCAAAGAAATGAAGCTCATGTGTGGTGTAAGAGGCTTGGCAGGACTCATTCTGGGTAAGAAGCCACCAAAGCTGATGCAAAATAGTATTTTTTCAGAGCTGGGGATCTCATCCTTACTTTCAGTGAACAACCCTTGGTTTAGTTGCAAACTTGTGCTCTTCTGCTCTCTTATGACAAAGATGTGCCTGGAGTTTCTGCTTGTGCTTCTTTTTATATTTAAGGAAAAGCAGAAAAAACTCCAATAAATATTTGCGCCATCTCAAAAACCCAACACCAAACCACCAAACCAGTTTTCAAAATACATAAGACAGTTCTAAAGGTGTGACTGAGAGAGGGTCAGGCTGCAGCCAGCTGCAGCAGAAAGCACTTGGTAGTGGGAGAGTCTGACAATGTGAGACTGGGGGTGGAAGCTGTGGTATAAGAGAAGGTCATTTCCTAAAGGCAGGACTGAGTCTCTCACTGTCTACAATGGCAGAAGTTCACAAAGGGCACTCCAGAGACATGGTGCATGGAAACACTTTTCTTTCAGTTCTACTCACCAGACTAGAAAGTGAGAAAGAGAAACCAAGCCTGTTTTTTCTTTTTTCAGTGAGTCTGCTGCACAATCCATCTTCCTTGAACCCCCTGCTCTGATGATCCCCTCCTGAATCTCTCATTTTGCTCATGTTAAATGCATGATGAGCATGGCATGAGCAGCAGTTGAAAAGGGATGCTACATGTGATGGATTATCCCTCACCTAGAGGATGTAGCATTTGGAAAGTGGAGGTTGAGCTGGAGCCAGGAGCTCTGTGCCCTCTCCTTTGCAGCTGGTGCTGAGTGATGGGGAGGAAATCTCTTAGCTGTGAAGATTGGCAGGGTTTATTAGCTCATGCTCATGTGCACTGATGGCAGGAGCCTTTCCCCTGCATGAGGCTGATTTCATCTGTGCACTCCCAGATTTGCCATCCATGTAAGCTCTCTCCACCATGTAAAATAAAGGTTCCAGTCAAAACCTGGGCTGTGAACACAGCTGGGATGCACAGGTGTGGGTTTACAAGGAGAGGGGAAGAAAAGGGCTTTAGCCCCCTCATTAGCCTCCAGCTCCTT
Source organism: Muscicapa striata striata (assembly GCA_030060385.1). Taxonomy (NCBI): domain Eukaryota; kingdom Metazoa; phylum Chordata; class Aves; order Passeriformes; family Muscicapidae; genus Muscicapa; species Muscicapa striata. The sequence continues at coordinate 7,273,445 of JAREIS010000025.1, read as the reverse complement.
TCCTTTATGGCCAAAGGTCTGGTGCTCCCAGGCTGGGTGCTCCAGCAGTGCTGTGGGGAGAAAGAAACAGGGAAAGAGCAAGCAAGGGGACAAATCCAGTGCATGATGTGGAATGCTAGGAAGGGAGGGGCTCAGCCCTCTCCACTTGCACTTGGGCTCCTTCTCTCCTTGGGTATCCAAAACACCAAGGCCTGACCTGTCCCAAACCCCACTGCCCAAAATATTTCTTTCTGTGGCTCCTGGCTGGCATATTGGCTGTTTATTCCATAGTTTCCCAAGCAGCCCTTCTCTCCATCTCTTGAGGCACTGCTGCTGTCATGTTCCTGGCTCAACATTCCACCTTCCTTTTGACACACCTCATCAGCTTGTCCACTTGACATCTCTGTTACCAGAAGCTACCAACACTATGCTACCAACATTTGGGGTCTAGCATTAAAATATAAACTTTTGGCACACCTATTTTTCCTTTTCTGGCATGTCCTGGGTGACATCTTCTCCTTTCTTGTCACCCCACAGTATTAATGCCAGCTTTTAAAAGTTAATATCTATGGCTTCATGCAAATGTAACTATTTTTGTCTTTGACTTTACTGAGCCACTGGCTGTTTTTTGTTACTGCATGGCTTTGCATTGAATCTGTGCTGAACTGCACCTTATGATGTCTAAGGGTTGGATTTATTTAATTGTAATTCCTTAGAAAGATGCCCTTTTGCATGTGGAATTAATGTAGAGGGCAGGATGAAGGCTGGACCTCTTCCTTTACTAAAGAAAACTGGCTGTAGGTAATGCCTGTTAAACGAGCAAGGGGTTCCTGCCTTCTTACACAGCTGTGCCATGGAAGGAGTATTTTATACAGACATCTTGCTGTCATGGAAAAAGGCACCAGGACCTCAGGAGGTGCAGGCCCAGCCCTTGCCACTGGTCAGGATGCTGAATTTCCTCCTGAGACCTCTCAGGCTGACCCCAGTGGCCCTGACTACTGCAGGTGGCTCAAAGCACAAAGAAGGCAGAGCTGGGCAAGGGAAGGTGTTTGTGTTTGTCTTTCCTCTTCCTTATTGTCATGTGTGAAAAACACGTTGGGACGGCACACCAGGCTGATTTGGACACTGTTCATCTCTGGCTTTGCCAGAGCAGCACCAAAAGGGAATTTCCCCTGTGCTTTAGTTGTTTTGCTTCACATCAAAAATTGCTCTTGTTCTGTCACCTGTGTATGCAAGAAATTTTGGCATGTTAGCTAAAAGTATGGGGGAGAAAAAGAAAAATCCATAAAATACATTAGTTTCTTTGGCTAACACTGTCGCTGAAAAATGTGCTGCTGATGTTTTTTTCCTTTTCAGAGTGATTTTTGGGTTATGATGGAGTTGGTTCACAGTACTAAGCTCCAGAATTGTGGTTAATTAGTAGCCAATTTAGGAAATTATGTTATCATTAACTCATCATTTCTTAGCTTAGCAGCTTTCCACTTCTCCATCCCCTTCAGCATTCATTGTTCAGGGATATTATTTTTCTTAATGACATCTCTGTCACACATGCAGTCTTAGATTTCTTCAACACACCTCAGCATGTCAGGTCTCCAGGAGCTTGAAAATGCACATGAATTAATTTTTATTTTTTTTTACGCTGAGACTTTTTTTTTTTTTTTTTTTTTTTTTTAAAAAAACCAAACACTGAGACTGTCCACAGAAAACCAAACTCAAACAAAAAAAAATGCAGTTTTTTGCTTCTCTCTCACCATTCTGGTTTCACTCTGACTCTTGCCCCTGAAGCACCCAATGTGGTGCTGGGCTGACCTCCCTGTGCCCTGTATTTGTTGTTTGTTGATGATGAGCATGATTGCATCCACCCTCTGCCATCCTTCCCCACGTGAAAAGAAAAAGGCAAAACAAACAGGAGGAAGAAGCAAAACAACCGGGTCCCCCTCAACAAGTGGTGGCAGCATGCAAAATTAAAAATAAAAAACATGGAGTGGGAGATAAAACCAACAACATAAAAGGGTATTTTCTAGTGGCCTAGTGTGATATCAGATATTTGCTAATAGTGGCAGAGGAGGAAGGGGGATGGGAGTGCAGAGATGGAGATCTCGAGTTTGCTGGTCTTTGTTCAACTCTGTACTCAGGCAGGCTTTGGATTTGCAGTGTCTCAGGATGAAAACCCAGGGCAGACACGAGAGAAACACTCATCTACCAAGTTTTGGCCGAGAATAACTTTAAATTGGTGTTTTGTTATTCTCTTTCCATTGGTCTATCAGTTATAGGGTCATTTTAACAGTTTGTCCTTACTGTGATGGAGGTCTGTGTTGTCACATACAGGGAGACCTGGCCACTTCGGGGAAGGATGGCTGATGTGGAAACCTCTGGAAAACAAAGGCAGGACCTGCAAAATCCTGAGCTGAAGCTCTGAATTGTCTTATTGGTGTGGCAACAAGCACATCCTCTGTAACTGAGTATTTAGAAACACTTGCATCAGCCACCTACCACTAGATTGCTCTTGCTGTGCACAAAATAAGCATTTCACCAACTGCTGTTGTTGTTCTTTTCTACCTTGGCTGGTATTTTATTTTATTTTATTTTATTTTATTTTATTTTATTTTATTTTATTTTATTTTATTTTATATATTTGGTTTTGTTTAAGTTTGTTTTTTGGGGTTTTTTTTTTTTTTTTTTTTTTTTTTTTTTTTTTTTTTTTTTTCAATTCCATCTGTTTTGGTCTCTCATGCACAACGAGGATGCTTGGGTAGATTTGCAGAATCACAGATTACCTCCATTGTCTCCTCTAAGAGGGTCTAAAGGTGGGTTGTGACCATCGAGATTTACCTCACACCCTTTGTTGTCTCCACTGATTTCACCTACATTAGGTCAGCTCCCCTCCTCTGCACTGTTCACACCTCTCAGGCATTTTCAGACGGGGTGGGGTTGGCTCACAAGTTAGTGTTTTCTTCAGCAAGCTTCTCGTGATGTTTGTGGCTTTTGTCAGCTCTAAAATGTCATGCTGGTGTTCTCAGCACCCCTCCTACTCACCATGGACACGAGGGGTCTGGAAATGCGAGTGATCATCCACACACACTCTCCCAGCAGCTGGTAGGAGAAGGGCTTTTACTTCCCAACAATCACAATATTGAGACAGGCCAAAATCACCCCAGCTTTTGCCATATCACATTTCAAGGCAGAACTATCTGTTGCTTCTCAGGCAGTCTTTAGGTCGGGAAAATAAGTTTTGCCTGAGAAAAAATAAATAAACGTACTACTGAATTTTAAGCAGGACTTTGCACTGAGGATAAATCAAGTTTCAAATCATATGAGCTGGCTGTAGCCAGCACCAGCAGTGGGATGTGAGGGGAAGGCTAATCCTTGAATTCCTTCCATGCACTTGGCACTAATTCCCACTGAAAATTATATGAGTTGAAACACACCAATATTTTCCTGGAAGTTTTGTGTGTCTCATCAAACATATTCTGTCCCCAGGTTTGTCCCCACTGAACAATGTATTTCAAAGGCTTTTATCCTTGTGTTTGTGCCTTTTTTCCCAGGAGAAATCTCTTTTCCATCTCCTGCCCAGGCAGTGCATCTCCCAGGGGAGCAGCTCTGTCCCCCTGTGTCACAGGTCACAGAGGTTGTCCCAGAAAGAGGAGCTGAGGGACTGTGGGGCAAAGTGGGAAGGACATTTCTAGGAGATTCACACTGCTCTGATATTGGAAGCATCCATCCATCTCCTACACAGATCCATCATTTTGAGGTTTTTGGGGTTCCTTGCTGGCTGAAGGGCACCATCCTGGTGGTTCTTATGGAGGTGTCAGCATTTCTGAGCCATCAGGGTGGGATGCTGAGAGCTAAAGACAGCCCTTATGCTCAGTGGAGTAAGTGACCTTACCCGAGGGGAGGATCTGCTTTTTCCCAGTTTGCTGAGAGGGGACAAACCATGGGAGTCTCAGCAAGATTCCTGCTGGGCCATGGGTTGGGATCCAGCTCCAAAGCACAGCTGGAGCTGCAGGCAGTGTCCACACTAATGGGCATCTTCTCTGCCAGCACTCCCAGCTCTGCCACGTCCAGCATGCCCCAGGGACACAGCTGAAAGCTCTTGTGAATCCCTGGTGTAGATGCTCAGTAACTAGCCTAAGATCCATTTAAAAAGCCTTAATTAGTGGGGTAGGTTGCCAAGAAAAAAATTCACAAGATGTCTGCTCCTGTCTCGATCTGCCCATCAGGAAGGAGGATTTTTTTCTGGTCATTCAGTTAAGTTAAACAGTTTTTCACTGCAGGCAAACCTCTGTGCCTCCCTGTCCTCCTGACTCTCTGTCTGCACACTCTCTCCTGCCTCTGGCTGAGATGTGAAAAGGCTTTGAACACTCCAAAATCTGGCACCCTGATGCAAAAGCAGAGCTATTTATTTTCTCACTGTTCTACACAGGAATCTCTTTTGGGGGTGGTTATCGTTTAAGACAAGATTCAAGGGATGCTGCACTGTGGTCTCAGCTTTATTCTCACCCAGCTGGATGCATTTCAGGGGTGGTGAGCATCAGGGCTTTGAGCAGCCCTCAGCTCTTCAGATGAAGTCAAAGGGCATCTTTGCTGAGTGAGGTGTTATTTCCAGGGGGACAGACACATCTACACCCTGGCTCAGCCTATTTTGTTTTGAATATCTTATAAATACTCTTCTGCAATAAGCTTATCATCTGAGAATCTCTCTTTTTTTTTTTTTTTCTTTTTTTCTTTTTACTTTTTACCTATTTGATGTAAGTTGTTTTTAATCTTTGTGAGTGGAAACGGAAAAAAAATAACCTTAGCCACAGAAGGAAAATTAAAAGATCTTTGAATTTTATTTTTTTGCCTTAGGACTTCTAGGCAGGTTTGCAGTTTTTAGCACCTGACAGTTACACCTTGCAGACAAACAGCTTAAAGCATCAATGCCTCCTCCCCATAGCAGGTCTAAAGCCTGGGGTTTGCAATGCACAGCTCTTTACTTTTCATGCTCTAAGGGATGATTTTAAATGAGTTTAGCTGAATAAGAGAAAAGTCTCCTCTGCTGGAGGTATTCATAATCATAAAATCATAGAATATCCTGAGTTGGAAGGGACCCACTCTGATCACCAAAGTCCAACTCCTGAAATAATCTGAAAGAAGTGTTTGGGATGACTCTGTCTCACTCATTTAATTGGGCCTCTTGATAAGATACCTGAGTTAGGCTGACATTGTGCAAACACCAGCCCTTAGGTTGCTTCTCACTGTTTTTCTGGGGTCACTGCTGGTCAAACAGAAATGTGACATAACTTGCTTGTCCCCCTCAGCCAATATTACTGCAAGAGCAGAAAAAAAAAAAAAAAAAAAAAGAAAAAGAAAGAAGGTGACATTAAACCAGCTAAAAAAAAAATCTCAAGAGACCTGTCAATCAAGAAAGATATTTACTGAAGCTTCTATTGACCCATATATGCTCTTATCTAGAAACCTTTATCTTCTAAGACAATGTTGACTAACAGCTTTTCCTTTACTCTTGTTTCTATCTTAAAAGAATAATAAATAAGCTTAATTCTTCACAAAATCTTTAGCAAATGCCTTTTAAGCCTAACACAATGGTAGTTATTTTAAGAAGGATGGCTAAGCACTGCAACACTTTTCTATTTTTCTGTCTTCGTTTTTCATATTGGAGCACTTAATCACAGTTAATCTTTGTGCACAAGGAAGACACATTAACTTTGTTTGCACAGGACTGATATAAAAGCTTTCAACTCCTCTGTTCCCGTATTCATCTCCCTGGTAAGCTTTACCATTTTAAATAACAGATAAAGGAAATGCTAAAGATTCGGTGATACAGTCTATCCTTGCTCAAGTAGCTGCAGGAACTAAACTTGTAAGAAAACTTGGAGCCAGCCTAAAGCTGAGCATCAGCAAATCCCACTGGGAGGTTTTTGTGGAGGAGAAGGGTAGGGTTTATAAGTTTGTATTCAAAAATAGCAACCTAGAAGATGCCAATGGTTAGGACAGGTGAAAGGAGACCACCTCCCTGTAAAACTGGGGCTTCTAGAAGTCTCGACTCTCTGCAGACACAAAAAAGCCATTATCCTGGGTTGCTCCAAGCCCCATCCAAGCTGGCCTTGGACACTTCCAAGGATGAGGCAGACACAGCTTCTCTGGGCAATGGCTTCTTTAAAAGTCTTGTTTTTCTAGGGTTATATTCTCCAAGGCTGTGAAACTGGAGCTCCACTAAAATCAGTGAGTCTGAAATGAACAGAATTTCTTTTGGCCTAACTCTGATAAGGGCAGTGGTAATTTAAATGTATTTTATGGCCTCTTTACTCTGCTAGAGCAATAAAAGGGGGTGCTTGCTCACACCCAAAATTGCCCTACTTAATTATCTTGGAATAATAAAAGTAATAAACCCTTTGCCTTCTCCCTATCCCACTCACACCTACCAGAGCAGACCTGCTGGTATAAATGTACCGGTGTGGGACAGGAAGAGAATTAGAATGCTGTGGCTTGGGGGTATTGGCTGGAAGGAGAAAGCTGTATGTTAATTCATTAAGTAAGACCTGTTCCTGGGATTTTTTTTTTTGGGGGGGGGGTCTGATTATATAGGTATGAGCTTAAACTACTGAACTCAGGAGAAATTCTGAGCTCTTGGGGCTGGATTCCTGCCATGTTCACATGATTCCATATTGGAGGAATCTCAGAATGCACAGGATCCTGTGTGCATTTACTTGCACAGGAAAGAAGCTTTGACATGGGGAACAGAGATGGTTCCTTGTGCTGGCACTTGGGAATCAGGGCTCTGGGACATGACAGGTACATGGAGCATATCCTTGGATTTCTCTAAGAAAACTCAACCAGTGAAGACAAATGGGAAACATGGAGAAGAGATCCCATAGCAACTTCAGCAGATATTAAAGCACAGTTAGAAAGCCTCCTTTGCTGTCTTTTGCTAAGCCTGCATCCTGTTTTGTGTTCACTAGGATCCAGCAAAACACAAGCGGTGCAGGTTGCTCCAAAATTTCTCTGTGTCTGTCCAGACACTTCTGGGAGCTGTTCACAGACACCAAACTGAAAAACACCGTGCATATTTTGGCCAAGAGCCATCTTACTTTGCTATGAAGTGCTGCAGTATAAATAAATATATATGTGCAAACAAATGCATAAAGAACAATCATTTGATGGTCAGGAGAAGCAAAGCTGCCCTTTCATCCCAAGATGAGAGGACATTAGATCAGGCTGATAAGCAGGTAGACTGTTGGCTGTTGGGTCTTTTTGTTTCCCTTTACTTTCTGTTTAGTTTCAGTTGTACTGAAACAACTTACAAGAGGCCTGAGTAACCACTGACCATGCATCTGGTAGGCTCAGAGGCCTGGGAGCCAAAAGGTTACACTCAAAGGACATGTCTGTGACAACAAATAGACTATGGCTCTGAGGGCAAATGGCACAAAATCAATTAACCGTAGAGATTATTTCTGTCTCTTGTTTCAAAAAAGTTCTGCCCTCCCTGCACTATTCATTTCCTACATATAAAATCATAGAAGATGCTGAGTTGGAAGGGACCCACAAAGATCATCAAGGACAGCTCCTGCCCCTGTGCAAGACAGCCCTAAGAATCACACCAAGAGTGCCTGAGAACACTGTCCAAACACTCCCTGAACCCTGGAAGGATTGGTGCTGTGGCCACCTTTGTGGAGAGCCTGTGCTGAGTGTCCTTTGAGGTGCTCTTGCTGTTGCTCAGGTCTTACATAGATCCCAAGTAATTTCTGACAATCTGGTGCAAATGATATAGATATTCCAGGGTTTTACTCCAGGTGTTGGTAAGTGGCCAGCTGGATGAAGGTCCTAGAAAGTACAGTCTCTACTAACAAGAAAACTGGTTAGTGGCCCAACAAAAGTATCTGCTTTAAGGTGAGCTGAGTAAATTTTAAGAAGTCACTGACAACACTGCTGGCTTCCCACCAGCTGCAGTGGGATTTCACAGGTCATCAAATAAACACCTGAATTTGGATACCTTCATCTGTGAGCTAAATCTCATTCCAAATTCCTACTTGAATATCTAATACCACTTGAAATGCATGAGTTTGTTCGTGGATCTGACCATGGATATCTAAGGCTCTATATCTTACCCACTTTGTAACAATAAAAGAGTAAATATCAGAAAAAAAATCCTTAGAAATAAGCTTCTGAGGCAGCTTCATGTGCAGTACAGATAAGGCAGAAGAACCACTTTTTGCTATATTCTTCTTTTCAGAGTGTCCTGTTCTAGTCCTCTAGGACAGGCAACTTTGTCTCCTGGGGAAGCAGGTAAGTGTAGAGATTTTTATTGCAGATATGCTCATTTCTAACTCCCTGTCCTAATGACTGCAGATTGTGCGTCAATTGGTTTTGTCAAAAAAAAAAAAAAAAAAGAAAAAAAAAAAGAAAAAAACAACAACAAAACAGGCTCCTTGGGTTTCTACAGATTCCCAAAGGAAGTTTTAGTTCATTGGCTGTGGGTATCATCCTACAGTGTCTGAATACTGGTGCTACTGGTTGGGTCTTGGAAGGGATTCAAAGGCAGCGTTGTACAAGAGAGCTTCACAGGTCCTGGCACGTTCAACAGTGGTGGGTAGTGGGGTTGCTTAATAAAGCAGCTCAGTTCAAAGTGGAGGCAGAGGGAGTGTAGGCTCATAGATCACAGCACACATGCTAGCCCAGAAATGCCAGGGTATTTCAGTTGTCATTAAAACATGCAGGTACATGAATTATTGGTGGAACGAATCATCCTGTGATGCCTGAGCACGGAGCCAATAGAGGCAAAACACTTCCAATATTTAGCAAGTTTGGCAAATTGTTTAGCTTGGAAGTTACTGAAAGCCATATTCATTTTAATTAGCCTTCCAGTGTACTGGCAACAGGTCTGGTTTATCTGTGCTCAGACCCCCTCCATGATAGGTGTTTTTCAGGTCCCACACATTGAATTTTGGAAGCAGATTGAGGAATTATAAACGTGAGGGATGGATGCGACTTGCCTAAGTCAGGCAAGATGTGGGTGGGCTCTTTCTCAGCTGTCTGGCACAGGCAGTCCTTGAAACTCTCCCTCATATCCCACCTGCCATTCTAGGGCTGGGTTTTCAATAGGGCACAATAAGGTGTTTAACATAAAAATCTGGATGCTGCAGATTCTGAATATCATCACAGGAGTCTCAGTTTTTAGGGATGAGACATTCAGCAAGGGACAAAGAGGGGTTCTTGATGCTGTGTTCAGACCACCTTCTGTGTGTTCCCATTTACCTCAGGACCAGTCAGTGATTTGCATTACCCTGATCTCCCCATCCTGAACCACCAGTGCTGTGGAGTGCCTACAGAACCCAAATGATGCACCCCAGTAGCAAGCTGGGAGATTATTAGGACTGTATTCAAGTTCTGTGGCACTTGAAAATGGGGATCATGATTAAAAGATCCAATTTGTTTTTCAGAGGGTAGCAGGGAGGACTTGGCCTTTTTCCTGCTGTTATAATCTCCCTTCTCTACTTTGGGATGTTCATGAGATAGAAAACCTTGCTAAGAAACTCCCTCCAATGAAAAATAATTAATCTTTCATCATCCCTCATTTGCATCTATCTCACTACCAGCCCAGGAATGCTGGTCTAAACAGAGACAATCTCAAAAAACAGACAGGTAGACAGGGGGAGTAGCAATGTGGACTTCATCTTAGACATCAAAGTGATTGTTAACTGAGTTCTATTTATAAAGTTGGTAGATTTTCAATGCACTTTCACAGAATGAGATAGATAATTAAAGAGTGGAGGTTTTGTGTCGATGAGTAAGTAAACGCTTCATTTCTAAAATGATTTGTCTTAAATGAGTTGCTTAAGGTTCTGTTTATAGTCTTGGAGTGCTGGAGCACTGTCACACCTCCACTGGTAACATCTACCCTCAGGGACTTGAGGGAATAGCATCAGGCCATGTGGTTTTTCTCCAAAAACTTATTAGCACACTTTGCTTCCCAAACCATGCTGTTTTTTCTGACATAGCATGAAAAAAGGAGCAACTTTAGGTCCCACATCTTTAGGCCAAAATCCTGAATGAAAAGATTAAATATTTTTAAATTTTAAAATTCAATGTTTATAGGTATTTTTAACACTGAACATGGAGTCTTGTGTTTGAGGAATAACTCAGGGTGGGGGAAGTACAGAAGCTGATATTTCCTGGTCCAGCTATGGACAAGGTGGGAAGATGAATGAGGGATGATGGGGAGAGAGAGGAGCTGCTCACAGTAAAGCAGCTTATGGTCTCTCCAGTTCTGGAGAAGAGGATTTTTCCACAGGGTTCTTTCCAAACAGGGAAATGTAACTAGCTCCATCTGGGACTAATTATTCAGCTGGTGAAGGAAAACAGGAACTATAAACTGATTTAAGGGTCCTGCCTCTCTTGCTATAATATTTCTCCAGCAATGACTTCAGACCTACTGTGGGGAAAAGGAGAACTGCTTGCAAGAAACACTTTTGCCTTTGTTTATTCTTGGTGGCCTCAAGGAATGGATTGGAACAGCTTAGAGCAATATCCAAGCTGCACTTTTCCTCCCTGATGCTTGTTTCCATCAATATAAGTAGCACCAGCTTCTATGACTCCTGAAGAAGAGCTCCTTTTTATTTTATTATAGAGCTCATGTCCATCTCTTAGAGTGGTGAAGGTGAGTTTAGATCAAAAAGCAAATAAAAGAGAACACAGAATCGTCCCTTGCTAAATTTTCACGTTGTCCTTAAGGTAATCTCAGAGGTGGATTCCATTTTTTGAGTGTTTCATTTCACCACCATCACCTTGAAGCCCTCCTGCTTGAAATTGTGACACAGAACTGGGATTCTGGTTATTCCAATGACAGAAAGGAACTCAGATCAGATGTATTGAGCCATATATGTTCAACACCAGAATCTCAATATGGCTGGGAGGAATGGGTACAGAGGCAAAGAGCAGTGTGTTATACCTAACAGCAAACAATAGATACCTTGGGAAAAAACCCCTGGGAATAATCACGCCCTGCATGATACTTCCTCAAACATCCTCCCAGGTGTCAGCAATTTGCATCTGAACCAAAGGGGCTTCCTTTGTGTTCAGTAGCCCTGGGGGTTTTTAATTCCCTGAATTTCTCCAGCAGCCCACTGGACCCAGGTAAGCTATTGGCAGAGGTTTGTTACTCTCACCTATGGAGGCAACATTGCAGCTCCTGTTCTGCTGTGTATTTTCACCTGCCATGTGCTTCTGGCAGGGCTGGTGTGGTGTGCAGGAAGCACCAGCTTTGGGTGTGAAGAATGACAGCAGTGGGAGAGGCTGCACTGCAGGGCTTTGCTGCAGCTGGGCTATCACCTGGCAGCACCCCACACTCAGGAAAGGTTTGCTCTAAGGTGTTTTCCCAATGACTCCTTGGATATGGGAAACCTGGCCCATGGAACGCCTCTTTGGAGACCAGCATTACAAACCAGTCACAGAGTTTCACATGGAGATTATTCATCATGGTGAATAAGGTGGGAGACATGAAGCTTGACAGAGGCACAAATCTTGGGGAGGTGTGTGTAGTGGGTGACAGTGTGCTCTGGTCCTCTCTTCTCCTCCTCCTATTGCCAAGCCCTGCTGTGCCCACACAGCATCCAGGGCTGGTGTGCAGACAGCAATTTGAGCACTGCTAGATAAAAAGCAGTCTGTCTCACACCTCTTCTTCTCCCAAAAGCAGCACCAAAGCAGGAAGGAGGAGTGAAGGACCTGGATGTAGATAAGGGTGGGTTCTGCCTCTAAGAAAACATGTGTGGAATCACAAAGTTGTTTGCTTCATGTCTTTATGAATTTGGAAGGCACTCCCAAAATACTCCCTCCACACAACCCTGCCCCTCCCTCACCTCCTCAGCTTGGAAGGTGCCTAACAGGAGGCTGGCGTGGACCCCAGTGATGCACAGGCCTGCATGGCGTGATCATGCCAAAAATATTTTTACCCCTCTACACCTTTCTCATGTGTACACCTCATATCCCAGCAGCCAAGGCAGCTGAGGAACTCTGTGCAGTCTGAAGACATTCCCATTCCCTCTCCCATCTACCCCTGTCAGCCAAGCATCTTGCTGAGAAACACAAGGAGCAAGCTGAGGTGCCACCACGAAGGCTCTGTCCCCATCCTCCCTCTTGCAAACCCAAATAAAAGTCAAGAATGCTCCCTGAACCAGCCTGTGAGAGGAATGGGTTAACCTTGGAGGTAGTGAAAGCCACATGAGAACTACACAGGTGCAGCAACAGTTTTTATTTGGTAAATATCACCTCCCCAACACAAGAGGAGGCCCATGAAAGAAGATGCCTCTTCTGCAAATAGGAAGAGTGTGGTTAGGAGCACTTGCCGAGCTAATAAAGGCTGTTGTAGCTTCAGCTTCCGTTGGTGGTTAACCCTGTGACACTGCTCCTCTGAAAACAGCACCTGAGTGATACACAGCAATATTTTGTTAGATATTGGCATGGTTTTTATCACATTACCCTCTGGGCACACAACTGAGAGGCACTGCTCAGTGGAGCAGGGGTTAATGGGTGCAGAACAAGCCAGGGCTGTGCACTGCTGCATGGAACAGTGCTGGGGTCAGCTGGGGAAATCCTGTCCCTGCCTGGTGAGAGCAGAGAGCCATGGTGCAAGAGGAAAATAGTTGCCCTTGTGGTTAAAACCCAAAGCTTGATGACCTATTTCCTAGCAAAAGTGTTCTTTTTTGGGTTTGCTGGTTTTTTTTTTTCTGCCTCTTGAGGAGGAGTGCTTGGATTGAATAGATGAGATGTACAGCTCTCTGAGAGGAAGGTTGGACTCTGGCTCTGCATCAGAGCCACTTCAGCCTGCAACACCTATGCTTCCTCCAGGCCAAGGCTCTACAGGTAAATCGAAGCTTTGGAGTAGGATGGAGCCTGAGCACTGAGCTGATTTCTGCATTAGGAGCTTTTTTGCATCTCAAGCCCAGAGCCCTTTCCCATCCACAGGACTGATTTTTGAGCAGACAGAAGTATATTAGCAAAAAATTCTAAAGCTGCTTCACAAGCTCAAGGGCTTATTTTTTTCCTGCAGGAGTAAGTAATGTCAAAATTAGGAGGAGGCTGTTACATGGAACTGGTATCACCCTACCCCGTGGTAACATCCAAAATTACCATCATATCCTCTCCTGAGCTGGGAATGGCTCATCTCTCTTATCCACTGCAACCCCAAGCAGATATGTGAGGGGTTTGCCTGGTTCACTGTCCACAAATATATATGTCTATTTTCTCCATCCCTAAGCACTGCTAAACTGTATTTCAGATACTGAGGAAGATGAGGGAAAAGGGTCTGCAACAGGTCTCTGTGAAGGTATGTTTTTTAGGGTAGAATATATATTTTTTTTTCATATTCAGAATTTTCTTTGTCTGCAAAGCATCACACACACCACTATGACTCTGTAGGCACACCACAATTTTAATATTGCTTCAGTTCATGTTTCACTCACTCCACATCAGTGAAGTGGCGTCTACAGAGTTGCAGTCCACTTGCAGGCTGGTAAACAGCTCCCTGGAGGTCCTGCTTCATCTGGGCCAGCTCTGCTCTGCAGAGGTCCAACACAAAATGATGGGGTTTAACACTGCCCCCATGGCAACCCAGCAGAAATTTTCTCCTTACTGCACTAAAGCAGGAGTGGGGTGGGCTGTCATATGCTGCAACAGATCTGGGCTGGCCCTATTTGACATCCCTTAGTGTTCAAGGCCAGGTTGGATGGGGCTTGGAACAACCTGGTCTAGTGGAAAGTGTCCCTGACCATGGCAGGGGTGTTGGAAAGAAATTATCTCTAAACCCTCTTCCAATGCAAACCATTCTGTGTTTCTGTGACTTTTATTTCTCACACCTTCACTCCAGTGTCCATAGGTTGTGACAAACATCCTTTCCCCACCCCTTCTTTCTCTTTCCCCTGTTGTCCTCTCCCATCCAACATCTCCTTTGCACAGCTGGGCTCTTCACAATGCTGTTTTCTCCAGGCATTAACTTATGAATGGTACAGACAGCACCTTGGAAATTTACCCTTATGTGCCAACTTCCTGCTATGTGAAACACCTGCATTTAACAGTAGAGAAAGAAAACAACCAGCACAGTAAACCTTGGGTAAAACTGGTTTCAATTAGGAGCCTTAATTGCAATGAAACTGAAAAGAACTCTGCTTATATGAGCTCTCCTCCTTCTCTCTCCCCACCACCCTTCTCATTCCCTCCTGTATGGGTGAAGCATCACATCTCTTCAGTCCCACCCAGACACACATCAGCCCCACAAGTGAGCCTAGTACCCAAATCTCTGCCCTCTTTCTCATTTTCCCTCCTCAGAGGCTGAGGTGAAATCCCAGATACAGACTCTCATGGCTACAGTAGACTCTCATACACTTTGGCACAACTCCTTCTATACCCCATGCTGGTGCTTCTCACCCAGTTACCCTTACAGTGAGACCCAGAGACCCCAGCTTGTTTTCCTTTCTTCCCCTCATCTCCCCTCAGTTTTGGGATGCCAGCCATCACACAGACAGTGTACCTGACTTCCTGCCTGAACGGGGAAGGGGTTGCAAACATCCACACACATTTCCCCCTCCCCCTGCTGTAACTATTCTCCATGCAAGAAGACTGAAAAGAATGATTTCTCCATTTTAACCCAGATCTGCTCAAGGTGTGGCTATTTTCATATTTCCATCAGCACAGTTTCGTGTCTCTTGGCAGAGTGAACCTGTTGCCATGCGCAGTATCGCGTCCGCAGGTGTTTCAGCCCCTGCCACACTAAGGAGGTGAGAGGAGATGGTTCGGACCTGTCACACCTACATTTCATCATAAAAATGTTAATGGATCATTCCAGAAAGTCTCTGCAATCTTTTCACTTGCTTTTACTAAATGTTGTGTTGGACATTCTTGGCACCAGCATGGCCCTTTTGTGCCTCTGGAGAACTGGAGTTGGGTTATGTGCAGAGTTTGTTCTCAGCTGCAGGGTTCTGCAGACTCCAATTTCCCCTGTCATTAAACATTAAACTGTTGGACTTTCCACTCTTCCAGCAGGAGATCCTGGTGATGATGGCCATGGTGGCAGGTGGTCTTCCTCCTGGTTCTCTGCATAAGTAGTAAATGACTACCAAACCCAAGTGGCAATAGGACCCCCAAACACAGAGGGTTGAAATTCAAAACTCAGAGATGCCATCACCGTGTGAATCCAGGGTGCCTGGGTTTCTCTCTCTTTGTTTTTGGTTGTTTTTAACTGTATACAAAGATATATATACAGTAACCTGAAAAAAAACCCTACCTAATTGAGTTAACAGCTGCTATTATAAGGTTGTATGGTTTGCTCAATAGTTTTGTTGCCCATGTCCTCCTTTTGGAAAGAACTGCTTCTTTTTGTCCTTGTTCCTTAAGTGACCTGTTCCATCCTGGTTGCTGGCATTTATCAGCACAAACTGGTGAGAGCAAAAGTGAAGGTGGATATTTACCATGAGGAGCATTCCCCCAGGAGAAGGCAGAGTATTGTTGCTGGAGAAAAGTTGTGTGTTTCTTTAGCTCATGCCAGTGCAGGACCTAGAAAACAGGCAGAAAAGCTTAAATACCTTTCAGCAGAGTTGAGTTGCAGCAAAATTTTCAGCATGTAAGGAGGCATTGTTAACTTCAGCAGGGTTAAATAGACAGCAACTAGCATCCCAGGATTCATGCAGTCATTGAGGGAACTGAAGAATCACCCCTCCCTGGTAGTGGGGATGGCCCAACTCAGGTGTTGCAGGTGGGCACTTAGGGATAGAGGATGCACCTGCATTCCCTATCCAGCAAACACACAAGCCACTGGGTGGGTTGCAATTCCCAGTTGTTTTTCTTCATGCCTATACCACCATCACCTAGAGGAAAGTGCTGTTTCCCTTCTGTGTCAAGGAACCTTTGTTTTCAAGGAGGCAAAATGAGACTTGTGTGAGACAGCCAGGATGAGAGTGCCACCTTTCTTGTGAGAAACCACCTATCAAACCCTTGCTGCTCACAACACAGCCCTGAAGGCAGCAGAGCCAGAGCTGGATGGAGCACTTGCCCAGGCAGAAAGTTTTATCTGCCGGTCTCCCGCAGCGCTGGGTGCGCGTGGTAAAACTGAAATCTTCCTCAGCACAGCTGAGCTTCCTCAGCGTGGTTGCTGTGCAATGAAAGAAGGGATTGGTGTGTGTTTGATCTGTGAGAGGTCCTGCTTTGCCTTGCACTCAAGATGTGAAACTCCCATCCGTGCTGTGGCTGAGCAGCAGCGTGTGGCAAACAGCAGCCGTGGGGCACGTCCCTGCCTGGCTGTGACCTGCCCTGGAGATGGGGAACTGCAGCTGGGGCCCTGGCATGGCTAAAGTCACTGTCCCTGCTCACCACAGCTCCCACTTCACACCCATCCGCCCTTCTCACACTTATTTCCTTATTTGCTTTAGCAGAGGTGGTGCACGTCACACTGGTTTTTGAGCAGACACTGGGGAGCTGGAATCCAGCCTGGCAAAAGGATTGTTTGCGTGAATTTTTGCAGTTGTGAGGAGGAAGTTTGGCACTGGGCATGAAAGTGGAAACAAAATAGAACTTTCTCCCTCACAGATTTCTGTGGCAGCTTTGTCCTGCTCTTTCTCCTTGTTGTGAGACTCAGTTTCTCCACCTGGGAAATGAGGAGAGATGCTTGTATTTTCATCCAAGATACAGATGGCCACTTGCTGCTGTGGCTCACTTTAAGATTAGGCTGTGCATGCCATGGGAATAAGGGAAAATGTAGAAAATGTTATAATGGAGTTACTGGGCCTTAGCACCCACAGTTTCCTTGCATTGACACCAGGCACATACTTTCAGTGTGCACAACTTTCCTGTGAGGCTGCATCAATGGGACTGGAAAGAAATTTTTAGGTCATCAAATTCAGTCCCTCACTGTGTCTGCCCTGTCATCTTTACCCTTTCTTCTAACAAACTTCTCAGGTTTTCACCCTATGCACTGCTCTTACCAAAGCTCTTCCAGATTCCAGATTCCATTTAGGATTGGCCATCTTTTTCCACCATTACTTGGGAGGGGAATGTAAGAAAATCAAAACAAGAAAGACTGAAAGTCAAATCACTCTCTTTCACATGGTGTAAGATCCTGCACATGAATTGGAGCAATCCCAAGCACAAATACAGGCTGGGTAGAAAATGGGATTGAGAGCACTCCTGACTTGAGGGTGTTGATAGATGAGAAGCTTGACATGACCCCACTGTACCCCCAGAAAGTTCTACCATATTCTGGGCTGCATCAAAACAAGTGTGACTACCAGGTCAAGGGAGGTGCCTTTTCCCTTCCACTTTGTTCTTTTGAGAACCCTCCTGGAGTGCTTCATCGAGCTGGGGAACATCCAAAATAAGAAAGGTGTGGACCTGCTGGAGACAGTCAAAAAAGGCCATGAAGATGCTCAGAGGTCTGGAACACCTCTGCTATGGAGACAGGCTGAGGGATTTGGCATTGTTCAGCTGCAGAAGAGAAGGCTACAGATAGCCTTTATGGCTCATTCAAAATCTAAAAAAGCTACAAAAGAATTAGAGAAAAACTTGGAACACAGACGTGTAGTGATAGGACAAAGGGATATGACTTTAAGTTGACAGCAGGTAGATTTAGATCAGATATTAGGAATATAAATTCATAACTCCGGGGGTTTTGAGACTGTTATCCAGAGAAATTGTGGATGCCCCATCCCTGCAGGTGCTCAAGACCAGGCTTTGAAACCTGGTGTAGTGAAAGATGTCTCTGCCCAAGGCAGGGGGTTGGAACTGAATGATCTTTAAAGTCCCTTCCAACCCAAACCATTCTGTGATTCTATGATTCTTGTGAGTAAGATGTTTTATACCTGAGCAGAGGTGGTTGCACCATGAAAACCAGAAGAACACAGCACTAAGAAAAGCTGGTGCAGCCACATTAACTTCACTGCAGTGCACTGGAAGAATCCCTTTGGATTATGCCAACAGCTGAGCACATTTTGTTAAGTGAGTTTGCAGTTGGGTTTAGGACCGTTTGAGAAGGAATTCCTTCCTGTAGCCAGACTTTCATGTGCAAAGCCAACCTGGCCTGGCTTCACCATGGGCCTAGCCCTATTTCCCCCAGCCAGCTTTGGTCCCCCCACTTTCTGGGACCTTTGCATCCAAGCATTACCAGGCCATGTGTTTCCAAGAACCCTCAGGAAGGTGAATGAGCTCAAGTGTGAAGTCACTGTGCACCGGCTAAAAACATTTAGCCCTTGTGGGGAGGTAATAAAGTCACCTTACATTGCTGTAGCTAAATCCTCAGAGGAGGATTAAGCACTAAAGACATTTTAATCCTAAATGAGAACCTGCACATATGCTTTAATTTATGGGCACTGACTTCACACCTGTCGTTAGCTGACTTGCCTGCACTTCCCTGTATGTCTCTGTGCAGGAAAGCTCTAATGAAATGCAACTGGAATTTGGGTGATGCTGTTGTTGTTAGTTCTCTTTTTGAGGTAGTTTGGGTTTCAGTGCATTCTTTGTGGTTTTTTTCCCCTTTTTGGTCTTTTCAGATACTCTTTCAGTTTTGGTATATAGCATGTTTGATTAGAAGAATTCCAGATGGAAGAATTTTACCTTCAGAGAAACATATGCTTTTTGACCATTAGAATTGCTTTGAATCCTGATGGGAATTAATATGAGGCAGCCTCCAACTATGGCTTGGAATGATTCTTTGAATGAGAGGGGACTCTTCCTTTAAGTGTATAATTCTCCTTCATAGAAATTAATAACTCTAAGTACTCGGTTAAGCTACTGAAGTTACCCAGTTGGAATCGTAATACTCTGTCTATAACCACTGAAAAAAGTAATTTTGTCTGGGTTGGCTCATATTAAACAAATCTTTGGAGAAGTCTCTCTCTTTTTTGGCTAAAGAATTGAGTGTAGAAACTAAGCAGGAGAGACAGACACCTAGACTTTGTTAGTGCAATGATTCCACTGTGCTGGAATCTGCTGTTTTGCTTCCAAGAAGGAACTCAACCATGGCATTTGTAAGGGGGAATCAAGACCACCTGCACTGTTCTTTCATCAGCTGGAGCTCTTTGACTCTGAGGTGACAGCACAATGAAATGTGGGCAGAATTAGGTCATGCTAATGCACCAATAGCTCTCCTGGCTGAGAAATTCTGCATTGGCTTTCTAAGAACATCCAACAACACCCATTATCCTAAAGCTGATGTCTGTGGGGAGAGGGAGGTGGATTCAGTGCTGCCAGGCCAATGGAGGGTCTGAAGCACAAATCTTATGAGGAATGGCTGAGGAAACTGGAGCTGTTTAGATTAAAGGAGGCTCAGAGGGGGCCTTATTGTTGTCTAAAACTCCTCCTGGAAGAAGGTTGTAGTGTGGGGGAAATTGCTGTCTTTTCCCAAGTAACAAGCAATAGCAGAAGAGAAAATGGCCTCATGTTGCTCCAGGAGAGGTTTAGACTGAATATTGAGAAGAATTTCTTCACTGAAAGAGATGTCAAATACTGGAGCAAGCTGTCTGGGAAGTGATGGTATCCTTGTCCTTGGAAGTGTTGAAAAACCTTGCAGATGTGGTACTTAGGGACATGATTTAGGGGTAGACTTGGTATTGATGGGTTAAGGGTTGGACTTTATGGTCTTGGAGGCCATTTCCAACCTTAATGATTCCATCATTATATGAATTTATCAAAAGACATCTGTGGCCTCAGATGCAGTGGTACCCAAAAGAAATTATTTTGGTTTAGAACAGAACTAGGAACAAAGGCACAGCCCCTAATCCTGCTGTGCTTTGGTTCTCCCAGCTGTTAAATAATATCTCTACTCTTTGCTTTGAAGCCTCTGTCAACACTTGATGAATCTCAGATATTTCAGGAGTGATGATTTGAAACATGAGTAATTGTGTCTTCTAGATAAATCTTTCTCCCTCTGTTGATTACCTGGGGAGCCAAAATAGGTGAAATTTTCCATTTGGACTTGATATTTTGCTAGTACTAAGCCCCCGCTTTGGGTTATAAAGTGAATATTGTTATAGTAACGATGATAAAATAATGATTATAACATGCTCAATATGATTCTGCATGTAAGGTAAGTGGGTAAACCTTCCTATTTGTTGTTATTGTTGTTTACTAATTATTCCTGTAGCCAAAAATATTTATTGCTCCATGGAACTAAATGAGAAGGGGCTTAGGCTGAAACTGCCTCTCGCTCATAATCACTTTCATCCACTAAAAAGGAGGGAAAATAGCCAAGATTCTCTGCTCAAAGGATTGTTTGGTTTTGATTTTGCTGTTGTTGTTGTTGATTATTTTATAAAGTCTTTAGGGCAAGTCTAAAATGTTCTCACCTACTCCCTGATACCTGGAAATCAGTACAACCTGGTCAATGACTCTGAGCTTTTCCAGGAGTTGATCCTCTTCTTTGGAATGTATGAACTGTTGCCAGATTTAAACATGTGAGTGGTAGTGCCAGAAACAGTGGAATTCATCTGCCCTTAGCAAAGTGCCCCCTTTCAAGGATTTTTATAGAATGGGTTGCTCTTTATTTTTAAATAATCAGAAAATTTGAATTCTATTGTTCATCTGCAATTCTCATAAAGCTTTCTAAAAGCAACAGAAAAGCCCAATTTCCACATGAAAACATATTCAATTACACACCAGAGAAGCAGAAAAACAATCTTTAAACCACTGCAAGATGTAAAAACACACAATCCCTTCTTTAAGAGGTGCCAGAGTATCTTTCAAGTGACCATCAGCATTTAAAGCTGAAAGCTTCCTAGGCCTTGAGGCATTTATACAGACTTCCCCTGACTTGAGAAGTCTGGCACTTTCATTTTAAAGTAGTAATTAAATTATTATTTAAACTAAATCTTGGAGTGACATGTTATACTGCAGGACAAGCAGGTCAGTGTTGCAGGGAAATGAGAACACTCTGTTGTAAGCATCACTTTTCTGCTCTTCCTTGTGTCATTCACTCATTTAAATCACAGAGCTCAGCAGACCTCAAAACAATTTACAAAGGAATTACAATAAATTACACTCATTCCTGTTTTCACAGAGAAGGAAACTGAGGCAGAGGGAAGTGAAGTAACTTGGCAAGTTCCTGCAGGGCTGTTGCAGAGGGAGGCAGGATCCAGATCCTTGGGCTCATTGTGGATGTCAGGCTGTGTTGTGCAACATTACGTGCAAAATCTGTATTCTCTAATTGTTACAGACTAAATCCTAAGGAAATAATAAAATGCAGTAATCCAAACTAATTGTACACCTTAGTTGTTTAAGCAATACAGGAGGTTTGAATGAATACCATGCCCACTAAACCATATCACAAATGTATTTGAAAATAAGAAAAAATGTTGGGTTTTTAAACATTTTCTAGGTCTTTGATCAGTGTGACTTTGAAATCACAAGTGGGGGTTTGGAGGTGTGCTGTCTTTTTTCTGATCTCAGGGTTTAATACAACCATGGGACTCTCATTTTCCAAGGGGAACCTTGAGGTTCTCACTGCCATCAGGCTCCAGGGCTTCTATTGCTTTCAGCCACTCTAGGGATAAAATTTCTGGTTTGATAAAACAATCCAAATCTCTTATACTCTACCAAATAAATCTTATGACAGTGTAATAAAAAAATCCACAACCTCACCTCCAGGATCTGTCTTTATTCCATCCCTGCCCTTCAAGGAGGTGAATTCCGCAGTAGCTTGCACAGATGTGTTTCGTGGTGTACAGATGCACTTAAAGGGAGGTGCATTTCTTCATGCTGTGGTGAATTTGGCCTTTAGGTAGTAAATTCTTCCCTCTGTTACTCCACTACAAGTTCTTGCACTTTTTCTGGGGCAGGGAATGTCTTTATGTTCAGTGTATGTCAAGAGCTGGGTGTACTGCGGTTCTGGGCCACAGTTTGGGGCTCCTAGGCACTACCACATGCTGCATAATTAATATTAGTAATGAATAATAATAACAATAATAGCAGCTATAATAATAATAATGTCTGAATAGGAGGGAACCCCATAACCTTGCCCTTGGGTGCCTGAGTAGGAAGCACAAGCCAAGGCAATTCAAGAGAGACACCAACAACAGGGTTACAGCAGCCCCAGCAGCTGCTGGCTTTCCTAATAAGCATTATAAATGTGGCTGGGAGAGAGAGGCAGTGCACAGCAATTTCACATTACTGGGCTCCACGTCCAGGGCAGTGTACCATCACCGATGGAGTCATTTCAGTCTCGACTGGAAAACCAGTGGGAATTACTGCTCTGGAACACTTTCCATTGAAGGGAGAGCAGCCCCAGGAGCAAGCTCTGAGAGCAGCACTGGGGTGTAAAATGAATTGCAAACAGCTCTTGCTTTTATATCTTCCATACAAATGCTTGAGTGATGAGACTCAGGCTGTTATGGAAGGTTGCTCTGTGGTGCCAGCCAATTGGTTATCACTGGGGTGATTAACAGCTCTACCTGTCACCTCTTTATTCCAATGAATGGGGCTCACTTTGTGGGGGACCCAGTGGGGTTCTTGCAGACCCCTAATTTGTTGCAGAATGCTCCCCGAGGAGGTGCTGGGCATCCCCACCTTTCAGTGATGACAGCACTTCTCTGAAATCAGCATCCCCTTGAGAAACGGCAACAAATGATGATTGGAATTTGTATTTTTTTGCTCCACTGTTCCTTTTTTATTCTGCCTTCATATCTAGACTTACAGTGGTTCCAGAAGGCTGTTTGATACTTGGAGAGAGAAGGAATCTGATCTTTATGTTGCTGTTTCAGGATGATGTTCCTGGTGCAGAAAAGGCTCTTGATAGCACAACCTGTGCTTCCAATAGCAAAGCCCAGCATAACATCAGCATCTTAGCACATATTTAGGCCCTCTGCTACACTGGAGTAAACTGAAGTTTGCACTGAGAAATAAAAAAGGCTTTGGCCTTATGTCTCAGTGCCAATGAGTGTCATGGTTTCCATTTAACCTGGCATTTATTGCCTCTTCCAGGAAGACCCTTGAAAAGTGTCAACAAAACAATTGTTGGTGTAATTTTTGTCTGGATAAAGAGCTTCAGCATGCCAAGCCAAATCCTGCCCACTTCCAGTCTGCTGTAGACCCAAAGAAATTCTCTTGATTTTTTTGGCATTATTGGGAAAGCAAAGCCCAGCTCTTCAGGGCCCTTCCCAGTCATTCCTGGAAGGGTCAATCTCTGCTCTGAAATCCACCCACACCCTTGCTCTTGCCAGCAAACAGCTCCTAGGTCACAGCCATTAACCTGCTACCAGTGCAATTCAAACAGTTTTTATGCCCCTTCTCCTCTCTGATGGAAGGCTTTTCCTGAACTTCACTCCTCTGATGTTTAGAAATCTTCAAATTTCCAGCCTTTATGGCCAGTTTGTTCTTGTGCCAACATTGTCCTTTTGCTTAAATACCTCATTTCCCTCCATGGCGCTTGCCCACCTTCCCCTCCCTAGGATGTATTTATAGAGAGCAATCATATTCACTAACCAGTGCCTGCTCAGCACCTTCCAGTATAGGTCCCTGGCATCTGTCTTATAGACAGGGCTCAAAGTGCTTCCTCTGTGTCTGAACACAAATAGAGTTCCCACCCTGTTCCAAACATGGTGCTTGCACACGCTGGATGAGGTCCAAACGGCCTCAGGATTGCCTATACACTTAATTTAAATGGCAACAAAAATAAATCACAACCCAAGCTGTCTCATGGGACGGGCTCTTTGCAAACAATGGAGATCTGTGCCCTTCTCTCTGTTCCCTCTGCCTGAGAAAAAAAGGGCAACTCCAAGTTGCTGAGGCTGAATTCCCTTCCCGCCGCGCTGCTGCGCTCCCCCTGCCCTGCTCCCGGGGTCTCACTGGGGAGGGAAGCCCCTGCAGTGGTGCTGATAGGACTGGAGTTGTCTGGCTGCCAGGGTGAATCAGAACAGCTCTGTCTCTAACATCCCACCGCCTGTTAATTAATGCATTAATGAATTGCCTTCTAATTCCTATAATCATCCTTATTTTTGGGGGTGAGCAGGCTTTCAAGGTTGCACAGCTTGCCCAAGGCCACGTAAGAAGTTAGTGGCAGAGCCAAGAAAGAAAACCTGGGTGCCCTGACTCCTGGGCTGGGCCAAATTGCTCTCCTTTTGGTAAAACATCCTACGCACCATTTCCTTCGCTCCAGCAAATGCGCTCGGTGCGACGAACCACCTTTTTTTTTTGCCTTACAGCAAGACTGCAGCAAAGCGTGTAACAAACTGAGATTTGAAGCTGCCTTCAGCAGTTCCTAATCTCTGCAAACGTTATACTCTTTGTGGTAAGGAGCTTGGGAAGCTCTCCCTGCCTCCTTTGTGAAGGCAGATACGTGGAACTGGCAGGGTATTGTTTTCACTTCTGAGTCAAGCTCGCCTTCTGTACGCAGATAAAACTTCCTTCAAAGTCAAGAAGAGTTTTGCTGAAGTGCATTAGCCCAATTTGTTTTTAACTTCTATGTTAGTTCACTGACATAAACAAGTACAAACTAGTGCTAATGCTATAGGAAGCCAGTGCAGCTACTAGAGGGGGAACTGGTTTGTGATCTGTTAGTGCATTGATGGGAAAACCATCCAGTTCTGATGATCTGTTTTCCTCTAATTAATAATTTTATTTTTCACTTGTTCACAGTAACGCTTGTTTTTGCACATCTAAGTTAAAAATAGCCTCCCCTAACTTCATGTGTAAACATGAACAGGATTATCTTCAGTATGTTTGATATTATCATTATTATTTCGTGTTATTTCACTATCATTATTATTCAGAGTTCATTGCAGAGGTAATATTTCAAGACAAATTAGGCAGAATTTGTATTTAACCAAATCCATCTTAGAACTGCTTCATCACCTTTAAGTGACTGATCTTGAGACGTTTGTATATAAAGTGACCTTTACCTTTTTTCAGTTTCCTGTGTCATTGTTACTCACCAGGGCAGCCCATCAGATGAGAATCTAACTAAGAGAAATATGCATGTAATTTATTATATGGATTCATTCTTCCGACACACTAATATTTCTTGTGAGAGGTGGAGGACTATCAATCTACATGTATGGTTATGGTTTTGGGTGGGAAGTTTTCACCAGAAAAAGAACTTTTTTGGAAAGAACCTCTATATTTCAGTTCTTTTTTATTTCTTTTAAAACATGAAAAAATATGGAGTGGCACCAGCATTGCTGAAGGTCTTGATTCTTTTCTGCTTGTGACTAAAATAGAAGGTGGTCTCAATCTTGTATTAAAGTTGCTATAATATACCAAAAATCAACTGTTTTCTTCTCTGTATTGCAGAACTGGGACTTTTAATGTCTTGTATTCAAGGTAAAAAACAGAAGTTTAAAGTCCCACCTCCCAAATGCAGAGATTTTAATCACTCCAAGATCTGCTCAGCTGGCAGCTTCTTGCTCAGGACAGGACCAGACTGGGGTGATAGGTTGAAAAGTGCTGTTCTCCTGCTTGCACTCCTGCATGAGAGACAACATAGGAGGGCTGCTGGGGATTTATGGAGAGGAGTCCATGGAAGTCCTAAAGAAAGAGATCAGAGGAGGAGGCAGAAGGGAGGCTCCTGCCTGGTGGTGTGAAGATTGCTGATTCAGGGCTGCAGCCCTTGCAGGAGTTAGTGTGCTCTGCAGTGCGAAGGGAGCCAAGCCACTTATGCAATATTAATATTAATAACTGCTTTGCACTTCTATAGTGCCTTTCATCCGAGGATTTCAAAGCGCTTTACAAACATTAATTAATTAAGGCCCATAACACCCTGTGAGGTAATGCAAGTAGATATTACAGCTCATGCAGAGGCCAGAATTGCCAGCATTACAGGTATAATCCTCTAGCAAGAGTTAACTTATTCTTGAGCAAGCTTTCTTACTTATAGGCATAAACAGGCTTCCCTTTAACACTGAGCGTGTCTCTTTTTTTTTCCTTCTTCCCCTTGATCCGTCAGTCTTCACACAAGCAAAGCTCCCACTACGAGGCAGCCAAATGAGGTGAATGAGCAGTACTTCCATCTCTCAGCTCACTGCTTCCTCTTTGATCGCCTGATAAAATTGTAGGATATTGAGAGGCTGCAGAGTTGTGTCACATATTAGTGTCCTGCTTCTGTGGGGTTTCCCTGTTCTAAATATACTTTGCACCAGGGAGATTAAAAAAGGAAGTGAACTAAAATATGTTTTATGGCACCTGCTTATCAGATGACCTCCCAACAACCTGCAGACATTAGCTAATGTAGCCCTCATTGCAGCTGGTCATAAATGCCATTAGTGCCATTTTAGCCAGGGATATTTTAACCATTCCCAGCTCCTGTATTTCTGAGGACTGAGTTTGAGGCTGGTGAGGAAAAGGTGACCTCTTAAATCTTCTTCCCTGTTCATTGCAGACCCTAATTTGACTCTGGTCTTGCACTTTGTCAGCTCAACATTTGTGCCCATCCTGTTTTCAGCCTGCCTTTTCCTCTATGGGAAGGTGTGGGATGCTTTTCCATCCATTCCTGTCCACTCTGCGTTGGACTAGAGTAGAGTCAAGCTGAGTGAGGTACATTCCAGGCAGCTCTGAGTGCACCTACAAAAGGTTCCTGTCCCAAAATCCAGTACTGAGAACACACTGAGAACTGGGTTGACATCTCTGGCCATGCTGAGTCATGTCATACATTTAAATATGCTGGCACGTGTCCCTCAGTTCATCCTGGCAGGAGCAGACCTGTCCAAGGGGAAGCCAGGTGGTTGGAAAAGCCATGTTTGTGCTCTTATGTGCTCACAGGTATCCACAGTCTGCAACAAGCAGAAAATTGCTGTTTATTGTATTTGCCACAAAATACCTATTTTTTCTGCCATTGGCCCATCTCCCATCATCTCCCCTCTCCCTTTTAGGATACATGGAGCTGACCCCTGGAGCTCCAAGCTCTACATACAAGGGAGTGTCATGTCCATCCCACCTGACCATTTCAGTGACCATCCACTGCACCGGAGAGGCACAAAAGGATCTTTGGGAGGAATTAGTCCAGAGCACAACTTCTCCAGGATTTGCCCATTCAACTGCATTCTGAAACTGCACAGACATTAGCTAATTAATGTGGTGAGTTCACTAAACCAATTAATTGCATTTCTTTCTGTGAGTGGGCTGGGCCTATCAGTCATCTTCATGGAGTGCCGTTTAGGGCGTTAAAAATATTCTCTTCATCAAATTAAACTTTATTAAATAATAACTCCTTCCAAATTCTGGGCTAGGAATGAACAACGTCACTCTAACCACAAGAGGTGTTTATTGCGCATAAACTTCTTTTACTGCCCTGCCAGCTGTGATAAAACCAATTCAGATGCATATTCTCAGTACAGTAAGCACTTTCTCCCCTTTCATAGTCTTACATTAACCCAAAGAATCCATCCTTTTGTGCAGCACTCCCACTGAAATCAATGGGAATTTTGTGTGTGCAAAGAATGCAAGGTTGAGAAGTTAGACACCCTCATGTTGGCCAGCAAAGTCATTGTGCTTGCCACAAGGGGCTTTTTGGCAGGCAAGAGAGTGTTTGGCATTTTTCAAAGACAAGCAGAACTGAAGAAACACTTAAAGGCAAGAAAAAAAAAAAGTCTTTTAGTTTTGATTCTCCTTAATTCTAAAGAGACCCTGAAAATACATCTTTTTAATATAATTTTAAGACTTGTCTTTTAATAAAACTCTTTTTTAAGTTTAAGAAATATCCTCCTTCATTTTATGTAACTTCTCAGAACTCAGAGGTTTATCTGTTAGAAGACATCTTTAGCAAGACTTTTTCCCCTCAATATTTGTTAGACAGCAAAGTTTAAAGCTGCTAAATAATAATAATAATAATAATAATAATAATAATAATAATAATAATAATAATAATAATTTTAACTCAAACAATTCAACTAATTTGTTTTTTGTTTTAGGTTTTAATATCTAAATTTCTGCTTTATTATTCTAATTTAAAATATGGTTTAGGGAACTTTTTTATTTTTTGCTAGTTACCCCAGAAGCTTTATATTTTAAGATATGTTGAGCACCATGCAGTGAACACCAGGTCTAATTCTTGGCACTTGAAAAATCATCTCATATTACTAATTTCTCTGCTGTAATTTCATCCTTGAAGATCTACTTGATATTGATTTATGTCTGCTTAGGAGCTAGTCAAAGCAGCATTTCCAAAGCTTTAGTAAGAATAAAGGGCACAAATATATAAGTGCCACTGTCTAAATGGCCTTGACCTTCAGTCCCAACTGTGACCAGCCCTGTTTTGTGATTCTAAGTTATGGATACCCCATGACTGGAAGTGTTTAAGACCAGCTTGTAGAGGACCCTGAGTGACCTGGTCTAGTGGAAGGTGTTGCTGCCCATGGCAGGGGGTTGGAATTAAATTATTTTTACAATATCTTCCAACCCAAACCATTCTATGATTCCATGATTCTGTGATTTAATGATTCTGCATCCTCTGGTGCTCATGAGGTCCAAGAACAGGCCTCAGTGGCCCTGGCAGGATGTCACTCCACATGGGATTGGAGGGAGGGGGCATACAGCATTCTCTCTAGTAGAGGATCCCCTTTGTCTACTTCATAGGCAGTTGCTCCAATTACTCAGCAGTTGTCTAACACTGTGCTCAACTCCATATACGCTTACCCATTAAAAAAAAAAAAAAAAAAACCAAAAAAAAAAACAAGTTTTGACTGCTTGTAGCCTTTGAAGGAACTTAAGGGAAGAAATTTGTTGGAAAATTTTGTCTTCCCTTCTTCCCACCACTTTGTTTTCCATGTCACACTCAACATTTCTGCAGGAAGGATTAAAGCTGCTCAATAACTCAGTTTTTTTGGCTGATCTGTGTTCCACCAAAAGTGTTTGACCTCCACAAGGAGATCTGAGTAGCCAAACTTTGGGTTTTGTACTTCTTTTGCCACCCCAAGCACCTAAAATCCAGGCATTAGAACACCTAGCTTGCACATACTTTGGTCTTCTCATTAGATCTAGCTTTTAGTGTGTCTCTAAGAAATATCAGCCTTAGATGGAAAAATCTGCCTCACTACATCTGGGATGTTTATGTCGAAACTTGATAACACAAAGATCCTGCTTCACAGCTTCTTCAACTCATCATTCCTTTTATTAATTAAATTAGGGCAAATTATATGAAACATATAATGCTAAGATTAATTTGGAGATTCTTGGAAGAACTCCAACCAATTGGAATGATAGTTAAAAATAAATTCATATCTAAAAGAGAAAGAAACCTGAAAGACCACAGCAGGCCACAAAACATTGTAAGAACTTGAAAATAAAGCTGCAGGGGAAAAAATCAATTGCATTGTGGCCAATAATAATCTCCCATCAATAAATACCATATCTTTCACTGCTTATGGTAATTGCCCCACTGATTCCCCTTAAAGTGGTTCTTCAGCACTTAGAGGGGCTGTTGATAGCATCTTATCAGGTCTCAAAAGCAATGGTGTGAAAGCACAAATAGGAATCTCAGCCTAGGCTGAGAAAAAATGTGGGCTTTAAAATGTGCTGATTTGACAAGTTGTAGTTTGTCACAGACATTAGTTTTTATCTGCTTAGTGGATAATTCTTCCAGAGGGGTCTCTGCAGCCTCTCTCTGGCATTGCTGCTCAGCTTGACATGAGGTGGATTTTCCAGTAAAGGTAAATATTGAAGTAAAATAGTCCAGACTCCAGCTGCTTCTTCAAACAGACTTTTTTTCTGGAATCATGGCCTGAATGCTTTGGGATGGCATGTGACTTTTCATGGGTTCCTGCCTGAGGGCTGCTGCTTTCTCCAGCCTGAAAAATGACAGGAAGGAGCTCATGCTACCGTGAAAATGTTGTTGTAAAAATGGTTACACCAAAGGGAACTGAGCTTGGTGGTTTTGGCTTTTTTCTTTTGGGAAGTGTTTTTAGTCAGAGCTAACATCCATGAAAGTTGGTTGCTGACCTTAATTGCCTCTTGGGAATTAGGTACAATGTCACATTTGTTGTGTGCAAAATGGCATTCTCAATTTTAATTCGTTACCCAGAGCCCATCAACTTTCATGGATTTTAGGAGTTATCCAGCTGAATGCCTCTTCATACTTTTTTTGCAGCCAGGACCTGTAAATTTCACAGGTTAGGTCCTGCAGAAAATGCCTAAGTGGCCATTACTGTGGAGGGCACTGTTTGGTCTAGAAAGTTTGAATATTTTCACAACAGAAGAAACACTTTGCATGCATATTTTGCCAATTTCGAGGTGACCCTGGTTATTTTTTACTATGCAGCTCACAAGATGCTCAAAGTGCCCATAAATTATATGTGGCAGAAGGAATTTGCCAAATACAAAAAGATTTCTGGGATTCTGTTTAAGTAGTACCAAGTCAGGCAGCAGAAGAGAGGCATATAGGGATTTTCAGGCAACATCCTTCAACTGGATATACTGAGCATGTTCCTGTGATTATTTAATGTATACGTGTTACTCCTCTTGATGACCACACATAGAATTTGATGTCCTTGTATTCACTCACCAGTGAATGTCATATTTTGCTTATTATTTAGATTTCCTTAGGCTTAAATAACATTTTCTAGATTTTACAGAAATGTTCCAGAATTTATCCCTTCCAAGGTGGCATGTGCTGTTTGAAATTAAACTGAAAGACATCTCTTTGATGTTACTTTTCATTCTAAACTTAGCCATCGTATGCCAAAGCCCCACTTTTGATTGAACACAGCTTTCTTCGTTTTTGTAAGTTTTTTTTTTTTTTTTTAAGTAAAGATCTCATTAAAAATTAAATTTTCATTCCCCTCTAATGTATCAGCAAGATTACAGAACTCTGATTTACTGTTAGGATCGGAAATTAACTTCAAAAGACAAGAAATGGAAAGTGGTGGCTTATTCTCCCATGGCATATTGCAGCAGTAAGAGAGAAAGTGATTTAGTGATATCAGAAATGTATTTTTCTCTTAAATGAAGAAAACTATATCAATTCATTTCACACCTGCATATTTACTTGCACTTCAGGACACTCTTCTACCCTAAGTAAACATCTGGGATAAATCACAAGCTGGTATTAGTATTATAAAATATGCTGGCAGATAAGAAGTTTCACTTTTCTGATGTACCCACTGACTAGCATTATTCCCTATTATATATTTTCAAGCTAAAATAGGCAAAGTATTGAGTGTTCTGGCTTTCATCCAGCTGCATATTTAAACCCATTCTTGACAGCAAGCAGCAGTGGTCCTACTGAACCTGGTGATATGCCATAAAGGAGCTGTGCATTGAATTGCCCAGCTGGGTCTGAGCCAGGGTGCAGAACATTTTGAGGATCCAGGCCATCCCACAGTCACCTCTATGGTTTCTGAGTATCTGCCTTAAGTCATTCAATTTTTTTGAAATGGCATCTCTGTTGTGGTATGTTATCCCTCCTTCCTTCATAAAAACCTTTATTGAAGTTTCAGCTCTGTCCTTAAGGCCTGATCCAGACCAGGATAGGAGGCACTGCATTCCCAGCTGCTCTTGGAGCTGGCTGAAGTCATCCACAGGGGTTTAAGCATCTTGCTGGAAGAGGTCCTGTTCTCACCCTGCTTGCTTTTAGCTCTGTGGACTTTTTTGGAGGGTACACCTGGTGAAGAAAGCTCACAATCCTGAGAGATTCACTGCCAGAGAAAGTTTTGTCACTTGTGGAAGGTGACAACACAGGAGTGTTTAATGCTTCTTCCAAATGAGACAACTCATAGCAGTACCTGTGCCCAGAATGGCCAACTCAGTGTTAAGGCCTTATGTCAATTTGTGAAGTGCGTTTAATACTTTAGGAAAAAAAAAAAAAAAAAAAAAAAATCCAAAGCTCTACACTGCACAGTAAATTGTCAAGAAAGAAAACACTAAGTGGAAGTGCCCAAACCAGGGCTGCAGGGAAATATGGCTGGGACAAATAGGTCCCAGGCTTCACCTGAGCAGGTCTTCAAAGGACAAAGAAAATCAGCTTTGCTTTGCTCCCTTCAAAAAACACAGTCTCCAAAGGAAAAGGAGGAGCCTCTTACCATTTATGTTGTAGTTCAGTGGTTAAAACCACTTGCCCAAGAAAAGCAAGACAAGTTTTGGGTTTGCCTTTGCCTGGGAGGTTCAAACCTACGTTTCCCAATTGCCATGGGAGTACCCCAACCACAAGACTGCAGGTGACGCTGGGTGGAGAAAGCATTTCTGCATTCCTTGGTCAAACTGTGGGACTGTGCAGGAAAGATGAAGAGATTCCCACAACTCTTTGTGAGGAAAAAGAGATGCTGGGCTTCTGGGGCATTTTCCTTTTTGTGTCAGACTGATATCTGTTTATCTAGACACAGTATGAGATTTGGATTTAGGAAGGGGGAGTGATAATTTCAGGAGTGAGTCAGAGAGGCATTTAATGAATAAAGTATTTTCTCCTAGAGATTATACTCTTTACATCCTTCAAATATCAGTCCATAGCACTGTAGTGCAAAATACTCATTAAAAAAAAAAAAAAAAAAAAAAAGGTGAAAATTGAAATTTAAGACAGTCCTCTTTTTAAACCCTAGGACATGAACACGTGTTCAGCTTGAAAGTCACCTTGGGGTATCATATGACTCCTTCATTGCTTTCTCTCTATGATGAGTACATCAACATAGTTTAAAGGAGGAAATAAATACTTTCTCCTTCCCATGCCCTGGATCTAACCCTCACCCAATAACTCAGAGTTTGGGATGGTTTCATGGGAAATGGGAACTCTGAAGCCCTGGGGCTGAGGAGGGCCCAGGACCCACTGTCCTGGTTCCTGAGTGAGTGCTTTAATCCTGGGGTTATTACAGGAGCAGAGGGCACTGCCACTGCTGCCTCCTCCCCTGCCAGCTGCTTTTAAAAGAAGAAAGCAACAACGACTGCATTCTTGAAGGGTGTGATCTTGTGAATGAGTGGTAGGTGTGTGTGTTCCCAGATTTTCTCCAGGATTGGGTCCCTCAGGGGACTCTGGTGCCACCTTGCCTTGCCATGCTGGATCCCAGTGGGGCTGCCCAAGCCAAGCCAGGCACACGATGAATGGGGGAACCTCCAGGGTGAGATGGTAGAAGGAAGGGCTTGGGGATTGTGATTTTTTTGGGTGTTGAAATGTCCCCAAGTCTTTTCTGTCAGATGTCATCAGCAAACACTGAGGTCCTTTAGGAAGGGCAGCCTCCATGGACACCCAGAATTCCCCTTGCAGGATGTGCTCTTCTGTTCACTAACCACAAAGAGAAGCTACAGAGGTGCTTTAACGCAGGGTCACTTAAAATTATATGTGGGCTTCAGTATAATAACTACTCTGAAAAGTGTAGATTTAGATTAAATGTAAAAGGGAAATTATTTGTGAGTGGTGAGACACTAGAACAGCTTGCCAAGAGATACTGTGGACTTCCAGCCCCATCCCTGGAAATTTTCTAGACCATGCTGGATGGGGCTTGAGCAACCAGACTTAGTGGAAAGTGTTCCTGCCCATGGCAGGGATGTTGAAACTGGATGACTTTGAGGTCCCTTCCAGCCCAAACTATTCTATATGCTTGGACTAAAGTATATGGGCTTAAGCATTGCACTTAGGTATGTGCTTAAGTGATGTGCCTCAGGTAGGTTAAAGGCAGGTCACTGGGAGCTGCCTCTCAGCATACTGGCCATTATTTTAATTGTTTTCCTCTGTTACTCCCTATGAAACAAAAACAGTTCAGTTAAAATGGTTTCCCTGTGTGTGCTAAAGCAACATGGGACATTAATCTGGAAAATAGGGCCATGTCTCCACTGAGATCATACGGGATCCTTTTTGTCTCACCTAACGCGATTTCCCAGTTTACAAGATGGAAATAGCTTTCCTGTGACTGAAGGCGTCTTTCACACACTGTTTCTTTAAATTATCATTTGCAATCCCTCAAAGAGAAAGAGGCAAAGGAAACTGGGTGGGAATTAGTTGCTCCTTCACGTACATTGCACTAGTTACTGTGTGGGAGGATCATTATTTCTAATGATGATGGATGGTTCCTATATGAAAGGGTTTTTTGCCTGTGTTGTTCCCCAAGTTGGAGCAAGAAAGGGTTACTATTTTAATGAGAGAAGTTGAAATACAATTTATTGAGCGGGATGAAAAAGAAAAACCATAAAAGCTGAATCAAAACAAATGGAATGCTTTACCTGATCACTTTTATGGCATTGCTGCTTTCATAAGGTGTATACACACACACACACACACACACACATGCACACACACACACACACACACAAAATCTGCCATTGAGCTCTGACTTCAGCTGCTCTGTGCAACCTCTTTTTTCCCTCGTAACTTCAGAAGACAGTTTTCTCCAAATAAATATTTCCAATGCCCATTTTTACTCAAAACACAAAGAGGGAAAAATTTGACTACAAAAAGCTTACATGCTGACAATTTGTTTTTCTTTTGTAACAGCCCCCAACAGAGCCTGTCTCTATTGAGAAACGACAGAAACCCGACACCTTTATCACACTGATGTGCCACTATTAGTCGGAGCCCTGAAGGTGCTACCCAAAACAATGGCAAAAAATAAAAAAATCTGCTAAACGAGGACCCTCATACAAACAGAATATAAAAACATCGGTTTATTCCAATCCATACTCAGCTGATTAAACTGAGGAGTTGTCATGAAGATAGGTAGATAAATAGATCGATCATATCTTTTTTTTTTTTTTTTTTTTTAATTGCAGCCTTCAAACTTAACATATTTTGACAGTGGAGTATATTAAAAGCCATTAAAACAGCTGTTTTGCTGTAGGGAATATTTCTTGTGGGTTGAATGCAGAGATATGTGTAGGTATTTATTCAGTAATCAATCATAGAGAGGAAAGACCTCGAATTTCAGTTGGAAGTTTTTATTTTTATCCTTTTCCTTACTACTGGTCTTTAAACCTGCTCTGAGGAAAGCTATACATGCCCGGCTGGTGCTCATCAAAAGCAAGCAATCACAGCTAAATCAGCATGCAAAATGCCACTCAACCTTGGGCCTTTATTAAAATTTGCTGGGACTCAATTTGAGATAGCGATCGTTCTTATTAAAAAGCAAAATGTAAGATAGTTTTTTTATATAAATCTCTGGATGGAATGGAATTGTTAATCAGCATAGGCTGATGTGATTTCTCTGTTGCAAATCCTGCCGAGGGCTCAGAAGTGGCACATTACCATAATTCCTAGGCTAGAACTGGCAGCTTGAAAAAGACCTGCAAGAATCTTTAAAATGCTTAAGCAAAGCTGTAAGTCACAGCAAACAACACACACTGGAGATGGTTACCGCAGGTTCGTCGTGTTATATAACAAAGTTTCTTCCTTTGGTCTGTTTGCTCTTACCACAATTTGCTGTTTTGTTGGGTAATTGTTTATTTTTTCTTGAGAAAAAGGAAAACAACAAAAAAATTCTAAATCTAACCATAACTCTGTTATTTCCTCTAAACCCCAACCTATTTTTATACAAACCCCTCTGCTCTGTTATGAATTTGATATGTGGCATCACTTGACTAGGTACATATATACATAGGTATTTTTACCTTTAAACTAGCATCAATTATTTCAGGATCAGTTTATCACCTTTTTTATTCCCCTGGTCCTTTCCTGCTCTTATGCTGGTGCATTTCAGCCCTGAAGTATCTTCAGGTCAGCAGTAAACATATCTCCATGACTATTTTGTACATTAGTTTTAAAATATTGCTGAGCTATTTGTTATCCCAGGCACTAATAAAATTGAGCTTATAATTAATGAGGAACACTAAGTAATGCAAATGACAGTTATTTTGTACGATTGAAAACATGATGCCAATCACTGAAGATAGAAAACTCCACAGCTGAACTCTGCATGACCAGTCTGATTATGTTTTATCTTTAATGCCGTTGTGCCTATACCAGACACTGCACAAATGTACAACAAAGAAGAACTGTTTTTCTACTTTTGTTTTATTCCATCTGCAAATATAAAGAACAAGGGATAATAACCAGTAAAGCATGGTCCATACAAATGTCATAGTAGCTCACTGGCAGCACA